>JAKOGI010000151.1:185000-580000 GCA_029747015.1 Carnegiea gigantea
CCCCCCTTGAAAAGTCCCTTGGTCTTGCCCATTCAAATGGACTGTGAATTGAACAGAAGAGACACAAGCCATCACCCATTGTATGAATATTTTTGGAAATTTTAAAGCTTGAAGCATTAATAATACGAGTGCCAATAATATCAAAAGAAAGAATAGAAACAAAGCGAAATATAACCAACTTAGGTAAAAATAATGATGGGTATGTTAATAATTAAAAGAAGGGCCATAGGATTTTGAATTACTTATTAAACAACAAAATTTAATAAAGTTTCCTAAACTCACACTAACCGTGAAGTTATACATTTGGAGCAGAAACAATGCCACTTCATGTCGTTTCGAGCTGTAATAAACATTTTCCATTAAAAAGGAGAGGGATTTCAAAAACTAGATACGTATATTACCTGTACAATTCAAAAACTCACATGTTTCTCAAATTATACAAAATTCATGTAATAGTCAGGTAATGAATTATTTGATGCAATATTTTGTCATCAAAATAAGTTGTCTTAATCAATTATCAATCATCAGAGCTTACACCCATGAGTTTACTCACGCGACTACAGCTTGGGCTTCCTGATCAGCTTGGAAGATGTCCACCTATCTTAAATATTACTTCAGACATTAATAGGGGTCTACTTCCGGATAATGATATCATGTACTTGGTTTCGGATCCAAGTTGAGAGATATTTGTCCTATCTTCCTTGCTAGTCCAAATATGTAGGTAGTAATTAGCTCATCCACAATTGCTAGGCTCTCATATAAGAACAAAACTTAGCTTTGCCAACACTTTAATTACAACACAATTACCACCACAATTTGCATACTTTAACTCATCAAATTTCCCAAATTAATTCACAAATTTACATTAACAATAATCATCAAATTAGTTCTCAACTTTACATTTAAGAATAATCGTCTCAAAAATGACTTACAATGACTACCTTTTGTTTAAATTTCGCTAGTTAACATTCATTACTTTTAACCTAACCCACCAATTCATATTAACCTAAATAATTATTCAACCCTTAAATTGAACTCACTTCCACCTTTCTTCCTTTTCATCTTTAATCCCAAAGTTATTATCATCATTAGTCAAAAGCACTCTCCTTTAACATCTTAATCTTGAAACTAATTAAACCTCACACTTATTTCATAAATTTTCAAACATTCAAGGTTTTTATATTTTCCCTCCTTTCCTTTTCTCCATCAACCTCACTTGGAAATCAATTTTATGGCACACGCCCACACAACATCACACACATACGTATCTCATTATTTTCATTCAATTAGCATTCAAATTTATCCAAATGCCATTAAATCAACATAATCAAGCTTAAATTTTTATCCAAACCACAAACCCTAAACCACCATGCTCATCCTCAACCTTCAAACATCACCAACTCAATCTCACACCCAGAATTTAAGAAAACTACAAAATAATGTTCACTTCATCTAAGTACATCATGTATTATCCAATCATAAAATACTAAAAATCAAATAAGGGGGAGTTAGGGTTTCGCCTTCTCACCACTTGAGCACACACAAGAGAGATGAAGAGGGAGGGCGGTGGGCATGGCGGTTTGGTGGCTGGCGAAAGGGCACGCGTGGCTGGCTATCAGACGAAATAGATAAACAGGCAAGGTGAGGGGGTCGCTGGTCTGTAGCAAAGAAGAGGGTGTCGTGGGTTAGGAGGGTTTTGGGTAGATTACTTAGGTTTTATTTCTTTTTTTTCCTCCTTTTATTTCATGTGTGACTCATAAACTTAGAGTTTTGTGTAGATTTTTCCGATTTTGATACTTATAATCTTTCTTTTTTTCTCACCCAGTATATATTTTTAGGCCAATTTCTTAGCTAGAATTTATGGATTAATTTTACACTATTTGGGCGTAAAATTTGAAAGAAAGAATTATCATTTTCAATTTATTATTATTGTTTCATTGTTGTAAGTATGCACATATTTTTCTCCAAAGCGACCTGTTTAATAATTACACTAATTTTATTTAGCTATAGTTCAAATATTTATTTATACTTTGAATGGGTTATTGGGGAGTATAACGGAATTCATTTTGATGCCACTCTGTCGATTCAACCCGCAATTGCATAAACACATATACATACATAAAATATTAAATTCATATATGGCACCCAACTTAATTAAATTTTAATTGAGATAATTCAAGTTAATTAGCTTAATGTTAGGTTCGGGCTGTTACACAGATCGTGTCAAACATTAACATTCATTCAATTAGTGATAGGCAACATATCATAATAAACATTAACATTAGGTCATTTGTTGTCTAAGCTAGCCTTCCCACAAATACAAATGTTATAATTACAAGCAAATAAATCACCACATCAAATGACCACCCATTTGTAATTCCTTATTTGTCAAACTAGATACATTCAATAAGACGGTACACCTACTACTACATTATCATCCAACAGTTGTGCAAAGTGCAAGGTACATCCAAAAACACTGTCTATAAACTCCAAAACATATAGTACATATACCAGAGTTTCAGGCATTGATTACCACGCAAGCATGATACTAGGGTTGGGTAAACATTTATGCTGGGTGTAACCAATGGACCTGAAAAATGACACAGCGTCACAGACGATTTCAACTCCACCAAAACGTGTTGGTTATGCAGTAACATACCTGCCACTATCACCAACCCAACAAAACATACACAAAGGTTGCACGCAAGCACATCCTACTTGTGCCTGCCACATACGAACCATCCAGTAAATCTTCAAACTCCACAACGTCTGCTTGGTATCTGTATCAAAATCACCTCGAGCATTACGGCAGATCCTCCTCGTATGTATGACTTTGTCGCATTTGGAGCACTTTCGACCTTTGTTGCCCTGGGATTGAGACTCCATGCTTCGACTGAGGCTTACCAGGTTATCGTCCATTGTTTGGGGGGGGGGGAATATGCAGCGATTGTACTCGTCATCGAGCTCTCGTCCACCAACAACTAACCCTGTCCATCTTCTTCCCAAACTTCTTCATGTGGCCATTTACAAGCCACGATACTAGCATGGGTCGTAATATAAATAGTCATGTTATTCATTTTCTTTAAAAATCACCCTCACATCCATATCCCCCTAAACTGGTATTAATATTTGGTGGTCATGCTTCAACCTGTACCATACTTTCTGCTCTGACTTATCACTACCAACAATCTCCTTTACCATTCTATGCACCTCCTCCACACCCATTTCCCCATTCACCAGCACATATCTCCTTGACCTTCCCTCGTACTTCACTTTTCTGTTTCCGCCTTCCTCCAACACTCCCCCCATAACACATACACATCTAATTCCCTCCCCCCCACCACCTCCTATCACGACACCATCTGCATCCATTTCACGTGATCGTCACAATAGCCACTCTCTCTAATCACTTTCCTAACCAGTCGCTCCCTTCAACCTCGCTAATACCTTTGCAGTTGCCCTATATGTCATATGTTAAAAGCATTTTGTCAGCTCATATTTCAGTGCATCATTTTCATTACTTCACACGAGTGACTCACATAGTGCCCACCACTATACCCCATCGGTTTACCTATTTTATAAGTCATGTCCACCACGGTATACCAATAAGGTTTCCCAAGTTTATAACTACTCCAATGTTGGCCTGGAACCACCATGATCACCCGTTCACGACATGATTAACTGGTTTAATAACATATTCACTTCTTCCCTTGAAGGAGCTATTACCTACCCCACAATTTATCCACTCACACTACCATTGTCATGCATAACTCTATACACGTTGCTATAGCACTATAATTTTTTTGGGGGGGGGGGAATGTCCGTCTTCCCTTAAAGTCGTCTTATACACTAACGTCATTGCATTTCTATACAATTTGGTTTACCCAACACCAACACTCCTACTACCATGGTATACAATCAACAACATCATGGCATACATATGTAACCAATAAATTACCATTCATAACAACAACAACAATGACAGCAAACTCATTCTATGTACATATAACTGACACTTGCCACCAAGTATGACATACATGTGGTATACCCAGCTAGTTGAACCGATCTACCAATCTGAAATCTTTCTACTCCTTCCTCTTCACGTTACTCGATCATCATCCTCATAACATCCATACCTTCATCACAAATAGCACAGAGGTAGAAAAATGGTTGACACCATTGCTGATGTTGAGCCCTTATGAAGCTTGCCTCACTGCAATTTTGTTCACCCTTTTCTAGATCCCTGCTGCAAACCCAATAATTTCACACCAAAATTACATGAATTTTACATATTCAGTACACAGGTTGTGAGAGGTGGAGGAGTTGAAGCTATTTGGAGCTATAGGGTATTGTTGAGGTTGTGAGAGAAAGCATTTGTTCAGAGAGAAGGAGCCCAAATAGTACCCCTTCAAGTAGCCACTTCCACTTTAATATTCTTTTTTCTGCTGAACCAACTTCACAGGTTAAGCGCTAAAATTTTAATTGGGGGTAGTTTGGTCATTTGTATTTCTCTAATAATTTTCCCCACTTGTTTTCCCTCCAAAAGCAACACCAAATTGTTGGAAAAAAAATTGAATTGGTTGCATGTCTGTTATTGGCTGACTTGCCAGTAAATTTCCCATGTTTTGGGGGAGTGATGGGAAGAAGAAGTAAAATAAATAGAACCTATTTAGCTATTTAACACTATCTGTGCCAATCTTCCATGTTCCTTTGGGCCAAATTGGGCCTTGCTCTCCGAATTTCATGGTGGGTTTGCTCCAGGAAGAGATGAGGGTTTTGGAGATGGAACTCGGGGTGACGTCCAAAGAGACCCCAGACCCGGATCCTTGATTAGTAACATAGGACTCCGGATTGGCTGTGCCCATCCTTGAGAGGGAGTGTTAGGAATACAAATCTTGTAATTATTCTTTATGACTCATTTGTTTCCTAAACTAACTCTTGTAACTTATTTCCCACGTATGCTAGACCTAGGACTCTTTGTATTTAAAAACCCTTTTACTCTGCATGAGAAAGTCAACAAGAAATAAGACAAAGAGAGAGGCCACGGCACAGCAAAAGCCATGAGCATTGTGTGAGATTTGTTCTCTTCATTCTTTGTCTATAATTTTTTCATGGTATTAGAGGGGGGAAGAAAAATTGTGATTGAGAACCAATCTCCTTACTATCTACACCAGTCTGAAGGGCCAGGAGTTGCTATCACTTTGATCATATTAAACGGGAAAAATTATGACTTGTGGAGGAAGGCAGTACTAACTGCATTAAAATCAAAAATAAACTAGGGTTCATAGACAGAACCCTAAACAAAGCGAAACCAAAGGAAGGAGAAGATCAAACGAGTTAGAGGCCTGGGACATGGTTAATTCCATGATTTGTTCATGGATTATTAACGTAATCGATCCTAAACTACACACTAGTGTAGCCTATGTTGAAATAGCCCAGGTCATGTGGGAAAACTTGGCCAAACTTTATGCCATCGCAAACACACCAAAGATTCATCAACTAAAAACCAACCTTGCTTCTTGTAAATAAGGAGACTTGGAAGTTGTTGAATTTTACTCCAAGTTGATGGAGTTGTGGAGTGAGTTAGAAAATTATGCCAAGGTCCCTCATTGCACATGTGGAAAGTATGAGTGTGGAGTCGGAGACAAGATCGTGAAGATGGTTGAGGAAGAAAGGACTCATCAGTTTTTGATGGGATTGAATGACGAGTCTTTCTCAGGTGTGCACAGCCAAGTAGTAGCTCGAGATCCCTTGCCATCACTTCATACAATTTTTAACACTAAGGAACAAGAGGAGAACTATAAACATATCATGATCGAGAGGGATCATTGCATCAAGAATTCCGTGAATTTTGCGGCAATGGTGCAGTCCAACACACAAGAAAGGCCAACCTGCAAGCACTGCGACAGGTTTGGACATGACGAGACCATTTGTTATGAACTAATTGGATACCCAGCAAGCTGGGGCGCAACAAGAAGAGGGCGTGCAGGCCGGGGTGGTCGTGCAGGCCGAGGCTATGGGGCTGGGTGTGAGATAGCCCACGACGCAATGACGCAGTCTGAGGCAACAGGGCATAGCAGTAGCACGCAATCCGAACAACAGCAAATCAGCATTCCGGGACTGAGTTCAAAGCAAATATAAAGGCTGCTCAGCCTCATAGAGGTCTCTAAAAGTGGTAGTGATCGACTCTCAGGTGAGATTTCATGGATGTTTGATAGTGGCGCATCTTGCCACATAATAGGAAATTCACGAATTTTGCAAGAAGCCGAGAGAACTCTTTCTGTATCTATTGGTTTGCCTAATGGAACCAATATCGTTGCGACTCATCGGGGCTCGGTGACTTTGGGCAAAAAATTAAACTTAAAACAATTTTCTTTATGTTCCTCCCTTGCAATGCAATTTAATCTCGATTGCTAGGTTATGTAAAGACTTAAGATGTTTAGTAACTTTTTCTAATGATGCTTGTGTGCTGCAGGGCTGTACTTCGAGGACTCTGATTGGTGCGGGTGAGCAACAAGGAGGAGTTTATTACTACAAGGAAGGGTCATTAGAGAAGAATCAAGCAAACACCGTCAACAAGAGCAACCTGTGGCACAAACGCTTGGGACATCCATCAAGTGAAGTGCTGTCTTTTCTCCCTGGCAGGTTAGGAGTTAATTTTAGTAAAAGTAATGAGGTGTATGAAATTTATTTTAGAGCTTATTCATTGTGACATATGGAGTCCATATAGGGTTCCATCCTCTAATGGCGCTCACTATTTCTTAACAATTGTTGATGATGCCCGCCGAGCCACCTGGGTCTATCTGATGCGTGCAAAAGGGGAAATAAGTGAACTATTGACCAAAAACCAATTTGGGAAAAATGTTAAGGTTGTAAGGAGCAATAATGAATCTGAGTTCACCTCAAATCCAATGCAGGTGTTCTATCGAGAAGAAGGAATTTTGCGTCCAAGCAGTTGTGTTGACACACCCCAACAAAACGGAATGGTACAGCGAAAACATCATCATGTCTTGAACGTTGCTTGAGCCTTTTGTTTCAAGCAAATTTGCCGACAAAATGTTAGGGGGAATGTGTACTTGCAGTGGCTCACTTGACAAATAGAACACCTGGTAAGTTGTTGTTAAGAAAGACTCCTTGCTATATCCTCTATGGTAAAAAAAACCTTCATATGAACATATTCGATTTTTTGGGACCCTTTGCTTTGCTCAAAACAAATTAAAAACCAAGGACAAATTTTCATCTCAGAGTAGGAAGTGTCTATTTGTTTGTTATCCTCTTGGACACAAGGCTGGAGACTTTATGATTTAGAAACACATGAATTTTTTGTGAGTGGAGATGTTGTGTTCCATGAGAATATTTTTCTGTTTGTGAAAGTTGAAGAAGAAAATCATGAGGATATGAGCAGAAAATTGGGTAACAAAAAAATTATGGGTGATGATGTTGGGCGGTCCAGTGCAAGGGGGAGCGTTGTGGGCCAAGAAGATCATCCGAGTGCATAGGCCCAAACTGAGACCTCTACGGATCTGGCCCAGGACCCGGAAACACAACAAATGGATGAAGAACCTAGGTAGGCCCAGGTCCAGGCAGATTCGCCATGCGCTATACTGGGCTGCAAGTTACAACTGCTGGGTGACCCAGCTTCAGGGCAGCCCAGCCCAACACTACAGGCCCTGCCTGCTGAAGTGCAACATCAGGCCGAGGGAGGCCTACGGGGAACATCGCGACTAACTTGGTCCAGCAACCGTCCAGCCCGGTTCGATGATTATTTATGTTATAGTGCTCGACCCAATGACCAAATCAATTACTCCTCCAATGCTACTTCATCCCAATGGAAATCCTCAAGTACACGCTATCCTATAGCAAACTGTGTGTCATTTGAAACATTTACTTCATCTCATAAGAATTTTCTAGCTGCTTTGACAAAAGTTATGGGGCCCAAGAACTTTCAAGAAGCAGTTAAAGACCCACTACGGTGAAAAGCAATGGCTGAAGAAATTCACGCACTAAAAGAAAATAAAACTTGGGTTGTGGAAGATCTACTTCCAGGCAAAAGATCCATTAGTTGTAATTGGGTTTAACGGGTGAAGTACAACGCAGATTGGAGCATTCAGCGATACAAGGCCCGGTTGGTGATTTGTGGAGACCATCATGTTGAGAGTTTTGATTACAACCAACCCTTTGCACCTGTTGCAAAAATGACAAGTGTGAGATGTTTCCTGTTAGTAGCAATTGCAAAAGGATGTGAATTGCATCAAATAGATGTCAACAATGCATTCCTGCATGGAGATCTAGAAGAGGAAGTATTTATGAAAATGCCACCAGGTTTTTCATCCTCTAATCCAACCAGGGTATGTCACCTAAAGAAGTCCTTATATGGATTCCGCCAAGCCCCAAGATAGTGGTTTGCGAAACTATCCTCTAAGCTATGTGAGTATGGTTTTGTATGCTCTTATGCAGACTACTCTTTGCTTGCTTATCGTAAAGGAGACGTATTCATAGCATTATTAGTTTATGTGGATGACAACGTTCTTGTAAGCAACAAATGCGTAAGCTTCTAAGAACTTCAAGGACTATCTTCATGCCTCCTTCAGCATAAAGGATCTAGGACCTTAAAGTTTTTCCTTGGAATTGAAGTTGGTAGAGGACCTAAGGAAATGTTCTTATGTCAATGAAAATATGCTTTGGAGACTATTGATGAGTGTGGACTGTTCAGGACAAAACCAATTGATTTTTTTATTGAAGAAAATCATACGTTAGCTTCGGCTACAGGGAGATTTTGAATGATGCTACCAGATATAGCATGTTCACAGGAAGACTTGTTTATCTTACCATCATGAGACCAGAACCAACCTATGCAGCTCACATCTTATCCCAGTTTATGCAATCGCCTAAGGAGAAACACATGACACATCACGTTTTACGCTATCTTAAGAGTAGTGCAGGAGAGGGAATATTCCTTTCTACTAAGAATGATTTCCAACTTTATGGCTTATGTGACTCAGATTGGGAAGCTTGTCCCCTTTCCAGACGTTCGTTAACAGGTTATTTTATATCACTAGGAGGGTTTCCTATTTCCTGAAAAACTAAAAGGCAGGCTACTGTATTAGATCATCAGCAGAAGTTGAATACATGGCTATGACTATGACTACTAGTAAACTGATATGGATAAGAAGTTTTCCAGCTTCTTTGGGAAACTTTTTGTAAAAGCCTATGAAATTTTTCTGTGATAGTCAAACAGCTCTACATATAGCCAAGAATCTAGTATTCCATGAAAGGACTAAGCACATCGAGATGGACTGTCACTTTGTTCCAGAAAAACTTATTGCAGGGTTACTTACACTTATGCATGTCACGTCGCAACATCAACCTACAGACATCCTAACAAAGGCACTTGGGAACAACCAATTTCAGTATCTCAAAAGAAAGTTGGGCATGGTCGATTTGCATGCTCCAACTTGAGGTGGAGAGTTAGGAATACAAATTTATCTTGTAATTATTCTTTGTGACTAATTTGTTTCCTAAACTAACTCTTGAACTTATTTCCTAAGTAAGCTAGACCTAGGACTCTTTGTATTTAAAAACCCTTGTACTTTGCATGAGAAATCAACAAGAAATAAGAGAAAGGGAGAGGCCACGGCACAGCAAAAACCACAGGCATTGTGTGAAATTTGTTCTCTTTAATTCTTTGATTATAATGGATTTGATTAGTGGGTAGCATCAGTTATGTCAATTGTCATCACTTATGATATCTTGGATATTGCCTTGCACTTTAATTTTTTTTTTTAAATCAAGAATAAATCAAAGATTTTAAGCCTCAGTGTTTGATTCCATGTGATTGTCTTTTCCCAACAAAGATCAAGGCATGTGAGCCCATGAAATCATATATTTCAAGCATCGCAAGTAGAATATTTGATAAGAAGGACAAACATGATTTGTATATTTCAAAATAAAAATCATAGCAAGATAAGATCATGAGGATATAATATTATCATCAAAATAGAGTCAAGCAATCTTTTGTGATTCTTAAGAATTTGAAATTCAAAATTTGAATATAGGTTACGTAATTTAAGAAACTATTTTTATAACAATAATTCCTTTAGTTAACACTCCAAAATTTCAATCAAACAAAATCCTTTGATATTTAACAATACCCACGTATTGTTTATCTATAAACGTATACATGATTTAATAGTATAAAAGAACTACATTGTCCATGCTCACTTCGAATTTGCCGACCATCCATGTTCACAGCCTAGTCCATTGTTGATTTTGTGTTTCATTAAAACCATACAGCCATTAAAGAATTCAACAATCTCCCCCTTTTTGATGAAAGACAAAATTAACTTTTATAAACCATTTAGGCTTGAATAACCTTCTCATGTGAAGGCAAGCCATGTTTACAAGCATAATTAATCGTAATAGTACTTCTATCAACATATCAATCGACTCATCAAGTCAAGGATATCAAATATACCAACTGCGCAGATTATAGCATCTTAGCTAGTTGTAATATCATAACATAACTTAGCGTATTGTAACAGCCAACTTAACAGCATATCATTACCATTTTTTCTCCCTCTTTCATCAAAAAGGACGGAAATAGTAAGTAAAATAAATGTTTGAGTAGACTACAACAACGGGATTGCTCGAAAATAACTTTTGCAAATTAAAAGAGAAATAAGCTCAAAGAGAAGAATCATGGCTTGGGATTGGATGACTTGCTCGTGACAGAGATGATCAGCAACATAGGTAGCAGCATGAGCTTGTTCAACAGCCAGTGGTGGAACACCCTTGGGAGCACACTAACGACTTAAACTCTCGAGATGAATTAGATCACCAAATTTTCTATGAACGTCAAAAAATTGGCGAGTCAGAAGGTTTTGTAAGCGGGTGAGGCGATTGTCAAGGGCGGCTTGATTATGATCAATACCATCCGGCATACTGATATGTCGCACCATTATATACTCAAGCTTGTCGGCAGTTTCTTGGAGCTCATAAATGCACTCATCAAGCGTAAGAATGTGATCAACAAGAGAGGGAGGTGGAGTTGACTTTGGAGACGTGGGGCACAGTTTCACGTGCTTTGCCAAACCTTTTTGAGACACTATCTTTCTCTACCTAAGTCATGTCCTCAATGAACTTCTAGGCATCAGTCTCAATTTTAAAGAATTGAATGTTTTTGAAAGATGTAGGGGTGATGACTGGGACAGACTTGGTCTCACGAATCTCATAGTCAAGGGACACCCAAAAGTGTTTGAAGACCAAAGTTAACAAGTTCGTGTAACGCAGTGGTCTACGGCGCAGAACTGAACTGACTTTGGCCATATAACCTAGGATGTATCGAGAGTAGCTAAGAGGCTTGCCAGTCATAAGAAGATAAATGACTTCTAAGGCTTTGTTGTTGACACTGTCTATGGAGGTTGGCTTGGGTGGAAAGGTTCATACGATAACATAGTACAACAGCCAAGGTCTTCTTGCAGAATGAGATAGGACAATTAGGGGGTTTTGGCTTGTCACTAGGGGTAAGCAAACTCAGCTAAACATCTATTCCTGGCCTCTAGCTCAGATAATGTGGGTTGGGTGTTCCTGGCCTCTAGCTGAGAAAATATGGGTTAGGTTACAGTAGGTAACCCAAGAAGCTGATTCAAAATCGACTCAATAAGGGTAAATTTTACGTATTTTACTTGGCACTCGAGGAAAATTTCGGCTCCCATCTTCACAGCTATGACATTTGCACATTCGAACATGTTGCGGATAGTACTCACGACCTAAATCAAGCAACTGACCACAATTACTCTTCAAAAGATAGTCAATAAACCCCAAATTTTCAACCAACAGAGATTCAATGTCAACTATTTCACACACATGGACAGGGCGATTCATAAATCGTGATAGAAATTTATCTTTGGTAAGACTTGAATGAAACCAAGTTTGAGGGATTACCTCGGCAGCGGAAGGGGTTGCCG
This sequence comes from Carnegiea gigantea, assembly GCA_029747015.1. NCBI lineage: Eukaryota > Viridiplantae > Streptophyta > Magnoliopsida > Caryophyllales > Cactaceae > Carnegiea > Carnegiea gigantea. Next base: position 196,967 of record JAKOGI010000151.1, read on the forward strand.
TAGGGAAAGGCCCAAGGATTGTGGTGGTGCCACGCTGGCATCCGTGCAGCGACGGAAGTTGGTGTAGCCGTAGTGGAGGATGCAGCGCCGGGGTCAACTGGAGATTCGGTCGGCGGTGAGGACTACAGTGACGTGGCCCGAGTTGCATGTGGCTCGGTCTCAGTCGCGAAATCAAAGAGTGCTTGAAGCTCGCCAGTGGTTGGTTGTGTGGCTTGTAGACTGGTTTGGCCGAGATCCGTGCACTCTGCCGTGGTGGGGCGGACTGGGTGGTGGGTTTTCGAACTTTGGACAGTGAGGGAGCCAATTTGTTTGATTTGGTATCTTACCAACTCTAGCCTTGGGTGCCATGGTCGAAGGCTTGAGCTCGAAGTTGGACAACTTGGAGGGTTGGTGAAGAGAGAGGAGGCTGAGGAATGGGCTTTATACCAGGTGATGAAAACCCAAGTCGAGGGAAATTTGGAAGATTTAGGAAAGAATTGTATCAAATATTTGATTTTGGGAAGGATCTGGGATGGGGATGCGTCTGCAAGGCGAGGAGGCAGAGAAGGTTCTCTGCTATGGAGGGCGCACGGACAAGAGAGGAAATGGATGAGTGAGAGAGGAAAGTCAGAGAGAGAGAGAGAGAGAGAGAGAGAGTAAAGCGACCTTAGATCATTTATGCCTTCGTTTCGGTGAATACTACGTCAAAAAATCATAGCAAAATTGTTTCTAGCTCAAATAATATTTTTACACAATTTTGTGAAATATCATAAAGGAAAATCTGGTGAGATTTATTCATAAAATAATAAAATCCTGTTGATATTCAAGAGAAGAGAAATTATGAATTAATTTTCTTCAATTGAATCCACTCAATTTTTTTTGGTAGATTCATGTTAAGGCGTTGAAATTAAGTTTTCAAGCCTTACCAATTGGGTCTATGGTGATATTATGTACCATAGTAACGATCCATTTGCCATTTTAATCACCTTTCTTGATCTTCAATACTATTGCCTTCTAAGCAGTAGGAATAATTATCTTCACCATTTATTTCAAGAACTGAATTAGTCATAAGAGATGGCTTCCCGTCAATTCATGCATCAATATTTAGCATTCGAAATTCCTGTTGAATAAAACTAAATCGATCTTCACTGAGTGGTTTCGTAAAAACATCAGCCAATTGATAATCTGTAGGTGCAAACTTTAAGATAGCATGACCTTTTTATAACATGGTCTCGAATAAAATGATGACATACCTCAATATGTTTTGTACGAGAGCATTGAACCGGATTATTCATAATATTAATAGCACTTTTGTTGTCATATTTTATTTGTACTTCTGTGAGATTTATACCTAAATCATGTAATTGTTGTATAATCTAAAGTAATTATGCACAGCAGGCACCAGAAGCAATGTATTCGGCTTCTGCCATTGAAAGTGCTACGAAATTTTGTTACTTATAATGCCAAAAAACTAAACTTGGTCTAAGAAGCTAACAAGTACCCGATGTACTTTTTCTATCTACTAGATCCTTTATAATCTGCATCAATATATCATATTAAAGAGAATCTCCTCCTTGAGGGTACTATTGCCTCAGATTTTTAGTTCCTGCTAGGTATCTAAATATTCTTTTTACACAAGTGAGATGAGACCCTTAGGAGAAGCTTGAAACATAGTACACAACCATACACTAAACATGATGTCAGGTTGATTGATAGTAAGATAAAATGGGATCCAATCATTCCCACTAATAGGTTTTCCATCTTTGTCTAGATCTTGATTCTCAAAATCGGGAGGTTTCCCAATCATGTCTATAAACTTTAAAAGGCTCTTCATGGTCTAAAACAAGCTCCTAGAGCTTAGTATAAACGATTGAGCAAATTCCTCTTAGAAAATGAATTTAAAAGAAGACACATTGGTAAAGCTCTATTTACTAAAACAAAAGTATATGATGGTATAATTATTAAAATTTATACAGATGATATACTTAGAATTAAATGTTTTTCTTAGGCCTTCAAATCAAACAATGCAAAGATAGAATTTCCATTAATCAAAGTAAATATGTCAATGAGCTCCTAAAGAAATATAAAATGGATCAAGTTAAACATGCTTAAAACATCAATGGCCAAAAATGAAAAATTAGATTTAGACAAAGATGGAAAACCTGTTAGTGAAAAGGTCTATTTGGGAATATTGAATCCTTACTTTATCTTACAGCCAGTCTTCCTGATATCATGTTTAGTGTATGCTTGTTTGCTAGATTTCATGCTTCTTTGAAAGGTCCCATCTCACTTGTGTAAACAGAATATTTAGATACCTAATAGGAACTAAAAATCTAAGGCTATGGTACCCTCGAGGAGGAAATTCTCTTTAGTAGGATATATTGATATGGATTATACAGGATATAAAGTAGACAGAAAATTTACATCGAATACTTGTTAGTTTCTTGGACCAAGCTTAGATTTTTTGGCATTCTAAGAAACAAAATTTTATAGCATTTTCAATGGCAGAAGCCGAATACGTTGCTGCTAGCGCATGCTTGCACAATTACTTTGTATTATGCAACAATTACAAAATTTAGGCATAAATCTCAAAAGCAGTACCAATAAAATGTGAAAACAAAAGTGCTATTAATATTATGAAATCCGATTCAAGACTCCCATACCAAACATATTGAGGTACATTATCATTTTATTCAAAACCATATTGAAAAAGGTCATGTTATCTTAGAATTTGTACTTACAGATTATCAATTAGCTGATATTTTTGCGAAATCACTCAGTGAAGATCAATTTAATTTTATTCAACACGAACTTGGATTGCTACACATTAATGCATAAATTGAGGCGGAGCCCTCTCTTACAACTAATTCATTTCTTAAAGTAAATTACAGGGACAAGTATTCCTACTTCTTACAAGGCGATAAGAACTCAAAATTGAGAAAGTTGATCAAAATGGCAAATGGATCATTAATAAGGTACATAATATCATCCTAGACTCAATTAGTATGGTTTGAGAGCTTAATTTCAATGCCTTGACATGAATCTAGGCCCCCCCAAAAAAATTTGAGCGGATACCATGAAGAAAATTAATTTATAATTTCTCTTCTTTCAAATATCAATAGAATTTAATTTTTTACAAATAAATCTCACCAAATTTTGGTTTATGTTGTTTCACAAAATTGGGAAAAATATTATTTGAGCTAGAAACAATTCTATTATGATTTTTTGACCTAGAATTGACCGAAAATAAGGCATAAAGGATCCAAGGTGACTTTATTCACTCTCTCACATTTCTCTCCCACTCATCCATTTTCTCTCTCTCATCCATGTGCCCTCCATAAGAGAGAACCTTCTCTGCCTCCCCACCTTACGCACGCAAAGATCCTCAATCACTTGACTGTTAAGTCAAAAGAAATGTGAGACTGACTCTGATACCAATTGAAGATTCGGATTACCCTAGAAGGGAGTGAATAGGGTAATTGCAGAAATAAAATTTAAACTAAAATCAAATATATAAATTAAATAGAGACAATGCACAAGGATATTTTAACTAGGGTGGGCCTCAATTACACTTAAATTTCCGCCTAGAGTTATCCAACTCTAGAATTCAACTCTCTATTTCTCTTAGTAAAATGAACTCTTTAATAAGATCTCAAAGCTTCCCTATTCTTGAGATCCTGACACTTAAATTAATCTCTTGATTTAAGTTTGGGAGAGTTTATCTCACAATTCCAAAGTTCACTGCTTAATAAGGAACACTTTTTCATAACCCAATCTTTAATCTCAAAACAATATTTGAAACAATAGCTCAATGTATAAATTCAGTGCTTTTTCACTTGATTGGATACCCTTCATTTGCTCTAATGCCCTCTACTTACAGGCTAAATGATCGTTGCCTTATTCAACTAAGAAAAGAAGTTTCTGATCAGAATATTCTAAAATCTCATTTTAGCCTTGAAATCTTCTATAATCTTCTTTGCAAATCTGATTTGATCTTCAATCAAATTAACCAATACAAATGACGATATTTTGCTACAATGAATCTTTATTTTGCTCTTGTTATTTAGATGTTGATTGCTGGCATTTCAAATGCATCAAATTAAATAAAATAATAATGGATTTAATTAGTAGGTAAAATCAATTATGTCATCAGACTTTGGTATCTTGGATATTGCCTTGCACTTTAATTTTATATCTAAAATAAATCAAGGATTTTAAGCCTTGGTGTTTGATTCCACGTGATTCTCCTTTCCCAGGAAGATCAAATCATATGAGCTCATCAAATCACATATTTTAAGCATGTCAAGTAGGATATTTGATAAAGACAAATGTGATTTGTGTGTTTCAAAATAAAAATCATAACAAGATAAGATCATGAGGATACAATATTATCATCTAAATAGAGTCGGGCAATCTTTTATGATTCTTAAGAATTTGAAATTCAAATTTTAAATATAGGCTAGGTCATTTAAGAAACTATTTTTATGACAATAATTTCTTTAGTTAACACTCCAAAATTTCAATCAAATAAAATTGTTTGATATTAAATGATATTGACATTTTCTATCCATAAATGTATACATGATTTAGTAGTATAAAAGAACTACTTCGTCCAGGCTCATTTCGAATTTGCCTACCATTCATTTTCATAGCCTAATCCATTGTTAGTTTTGTGTAGTCAACACAATGTGTATCAATATGGTTCAATTAATCAAGTCGAACCAATTGAGCAAAGGAAAAACATGCATTTGTTCAACTAGAAATATTGGTTGAAAATGGCAAGGAGTGGCTTGTTAGTAGTGATAGAAATTCTTGTTATTTCCATCAATCCATGAAGGTAAGACCAAAAGCCAAATTACAAAATTTGAGGATAGTTCAGGAGTGTGGGTTGAGGAGCCTATCCAAATTAAAGGTATGCTCATTAATGACTTCATTGCTAGATTCAAACAACTCAGGCAGAAACTACTGACATTGATATAGAAATGCTAACCTAGTATCCACAGAAGATAACAATAGATTACTACAACCTATTCAGGATTTGGAGATCAAAGAAGCAGTTTTTTAAATGGATAAGTTTAAAGCTCTAGGGCCTGATGGCTCTGGAGCGGTTTTCTTACGAGACTATTGCCATATTGTTAAGGAAGAAGTGTATACAGCCGTGATATCCTTCTTTGAGGAAAGAAAACTCCTTAAACGGATCAATGATATGCTTATAGCATTAATTCCAAAAGCAAGTAACCCAGTAACATCGACCAATTAGTCATGCAATACTGTCTATAAAATTATATAGAAAATCATAGCTATTTAAATGCGCTCGATTTTAGAAAAAAATAATTGACCCTGTCCAGAGTGCATTTGTTCCTAAACGCTCCATTCATAACAACATTCTACTTGCACATGAAATCATGAACAAATTTAGAAATATGAAGGGAAAGAAAGCATAGATAGCACTCAAACTACATATGGAAAAGGCATATGATAGAGTTGAATGAAACTTTCTATTCAGTACATTGCACAAGTTTTGGCTTCCGCCCAAAATGGATATAATTAATTAAAACTTGTACATCTACAGTTTCTTGTTTTGTTATTATGAATGACAATGTGTGTGTTTCTTTTCACCTACGAGAGGCATTAGACAAGGGGATTCCCTATCTTCTTACCTATTTGTCATATGTATGTAGGTCTTAACTAAGGCCCTTCAAAAGGCACTCTGGAGAAAGAAAGGTCGAATTGACATTCAGCTCTCTCAGAGCTTCCAAAATTCTATGTTTATTTTTTGTAGATGATAGTCTTCTCTTTTATAGAACTAACCTAGAATCCTGTCAAGAGCTTAGGCCGATGCTGATTAAATTCTATCCAGCTGATTAACTTCTATAAATTGCCATTAATATTTTCTAGGAATGCAACACCACGTGATAAATAGTATGTGTCATCTGTCTTCAATAACATCCACCAAGATAACCTTGGTAAATATCTCAGGTTCCGAGTGTTTATGGCTAGACTAAAAAGCAGTAGACTGAAAACAAAAATATTTTTAGAATTGGTTAATGGAACTGCCTAGAAAACAAAACACATTTCTAAAGCAGGACGAATTGCGTAAATCCAGGTTAATATTTATGCCAGTACAAACAATGCAGTGTTTCTAATTACGTAAAGACATGTATAATCAAATTCACAAGACCAGTAAAATTTTTTTGGGGAAAAAAATCAAATGACAACAAAGATCTACCTATGGTTTCTTGCGACAAGATCTTTCAGCATAAGAAGGTTGGCGGGCTTGGACTTAGAAATATGGAAGCGTTTAATAGTGCATTCCTTAACAAATTGACTTGGAAATTGTTCAATGATCAAAGCTTTTGGGTGGAACATATGCAAGCGAAATACCCCATTAATCAGAATTTGTTTTCTCTACAAAACCAAAGAACTAGGATTCTTAGGTTTGGAAGTGTATTCTCAAGAACAAAGAGAGTTAGATGAAAAGTGGGCGATGGAACAAAAATTAATTTCTAGCTAGATAATGAGTGTGTCAATGATAGTTTAGCGAATTCGTTTAATATTACAGATCATTCCCTTATAAATACTTCTCTCAGGGTTTCTTATTTCATCATAGGGAGCAAAGAATGGGATACTGCTAAGATCCAACCGCTAATAGGCTTAGCACATCTCTAGCTGATTCTTGCAATGCCTATTCCTTTTAACCTAGTTCTCGATTCCATTTGTTGGGACTATTAGGTAATGGTGAATTTCTACAAAATCCACATCGTGGGCAGCCCACGGACTCAATTTGTTTAACCCATATGTATAAGACTATAACTAGATTTGGAAACTAGATATTATGCCAAAGCAAAAAAATTTCTAATGGCAACTTTATCATAAATCGCTTCCTAACAAAGGAATCATGCTTAAAAAAAGGTATGAATACTGATCCTCCATGTCATTTCTACCAATTAGAGATTGAGGATGCAGATCATCTTTTTTTCCATTGTCCTATTGCAAACTCCCATAATTGGATAGGTAATAGTTTTCTATCCAACCAACAAATGGTATATTGCAAGTACTATCTAGTGCTGGAACTCCGATTCATGTAGTTGAAATGTATAGAGTAAGCTGAGTTGCTTTGGAGTCTATGGAAAACAACAAATAGTATGGTATTTGGTAATGAGACACCTAACCTTGGAAGTACAATAATAAGAGCAAAAAAAGCAAGCGCTAAAATGGCACATTAGACTAAACCTGTCAAACGAGTTATTTGGTTCGGGTCGGGTTAAGTTTTGTTCGGATTATATTCAGGTTGATAATTTATGGTTTGGGTTTGGGTTAAATTCGGTTTAGGTTGATCGAATTTGGTTCGGCTTCAGGTACAGTTCAGGTGGAGTTCAGAACTGGTCAAACTCATTCGGGTCGAAGTGGGTGCAAGTTGGGTCAAAGTCAGTTCAGGTAGGTTAAGTTTATAGGTTTGGATCAATTTTGGGTCGGGTAAAAATCGAATCGAGTTAATTTCAGGTAGGCTTTTATTTCAATTGGATCAGTTTTCCAATGAAATCCATTGAGCAATTCTTAGATAGCAAGCACTAGCTCCCGGTGCGACTTCATAAAAAGCAATCAAAGACAAGATCGAAGAGAATGAAACACACGTAGTAGTCACCATAGCGGTTCCTTCTGATCCTAGAAAATATACGAAAAACATAAATCTCAACCTTATTTTCAGCCGCTATTACGGCTTTAAACATAGCCAATGAGTCACTGCTCAAGGAAGACTCCGAAAATGGAAAGCCTACTGCCTCACTCGACCCCGAAGAGACTTGCAAAATGAAGGCGCAAGCCATTCCGGGGAGCAGATAAGCAAAAGATGTTTTTATAAGAGTGCATAGAAAGAAAAGCTGAGTCCAACCAAGAAAGAAATGGGAGTCTTTGGGCATTGCATCAAAAGCATGATTTTTTTTATGTGATATAAGTTTGATATCTTATACGACCATATAAGCCATAAAATTTTAGACGAATTAGAAGGACATCATATGGCCATAAATTTCTATTGGGTCAGTTTTTAATCTCCTTGTAATTTGTCTAAGATTATATCTAATTGAGTCAGTTTTCAATCTTGCACCAAAACAAAAGCCATATCAATTTGAATTTTGGGTCGGGTATAACCTTCTAATTCGTCTAAGATAGGGTTACTCTCTATGCATCACACAGGGAAGAAATCAAGGTAGATGAACAAATAGTGTTACAAATCCCCCCTCCCCATCCATCAAATCAAAGATTTAAAAAAAAAAAAAATCAAAGAGCTGTGCCTAATCAACATAAACCATAGAATAGCTTCTATTGCTTGATTCTATATTTTCATTTTTGTTTACTCAAATGAGTCAAATACTTAATAAGTCATGTCTCTCCAAAATTGCAAATGCAATATTTTGTTTGTTCAAAGTAAGGCTTTTGTCATCTACTTTCTCCTTTCGTATGCTAAATATCAAGTGACGTTTTGAGTAGCTAGCATCATCACTCACAACTTTAAGTTTGAATCGGATCGGGTTAGAATTGGGTTGAGTCAAACTCGAATTCGGGTCGGTTTGAGTCTAGGTCATCATGTTCTGGTTGGATCAGTTTAGGCATGAATCAGTTCGAATTTCATTCGGTTCGGGTTATTTTAGGTTCTGGTCATTTTGAGTTTCGGGTCAAATCGGGTCAATATGGTTTTGGGTCGGTTCGTTTTTGGGTTGGTTCACTTTCAAGTTTCAGGGTGAGATCAGTTCTAATTCTTTCCGATGCCGGTTCAAGTCTGGTTTGAGGGCTTTGGGTTCGGGTCATTCAGATCGGGTTAGTTTTGCCAGATCTACATTAGACACAAACTTACACAAATAGTTCAACCACCAAACAAAAACTGTTTAGCGGCCAACTGTAAGAAGACTCATCGGGTAGCTTGGATAAGACTAAAAGTGCGTTCATCAAAACCGATTTTGGTGGATCGAAAACTTCACAAAGGACAGCAAGAGGCTTCGTTATTCCTAATTGGAAGGGAAAGTTTATTCAAGCGGCATCATTCAACCTGGATGCAACATCAGTATTGGTGACAGATGCAATAGCTACAAGAAACACCATCAAAGCAGCGATTCAATAAGGTTTTATTGAAGGTGATAATAAAATTATCATCCAAGGAGTGCAACACCATATTCAAGCGGTATGGAAAATACAGGTCTTCGTTCAAGATATTATCATTTCTAGCTTTATAACAATGTCATTATCACTCATATTTTAGGCAAGGCAATCGTGCAACCAACTGGTTAGCTAGATGTGATCTATCTTCACATTCCATAATAGTGTGGAATTAGGTCCCGTAGGGATATGTTATATATCCTCTATGAGGACAATATAGAGAGAAACCTTGGGATAAAGACTATCTAGATTGAATTACTTACCTATCTTACAAAAAAAAAAAGTCAAACCAATTATCTTCAAATGGGCCAAACCGTAACCTCCAGTGATCTTTCATGAAGGTAGAGGCCAGAACCTCCACGTCCCAGAATTCGGGGTGTTTTTCTAGTTTCGAAACAAGATATCATTCCCTCTTTCTATGGCTACTCCTAGTTTTCTTACTGGGATAGGGCAATGAGAGGAGCAGGAAACCAGCATTCCAACATCATGCCCCTGGAAATGGAAGCTAGAAAAATATAAATGTCGAAAACTAGAGGGAGAACACAGCATTTGAAGCTACTAGCTCAACAAATAGTGCTCCAATAGGTGATATAAGCAACTACCATGCATACGACACCAAACTAGTGGAAGGAAAAGAGCAAAGATGCATGTTTTTGGCATGTACCACACAAAAATGTCTGATATTGCTCACATTTCTTATTTAGTTTTGGGGGAGGGCCAAGGGACTTCTAGCTATGTGCAAAGTTCACTACAGGAATACTAACAGATTGATAGGCTTGACACAGTTTTATGTGGTTACTTTGGACAACTGCCCCACTGCTTTCTCCATTAGAGACTACCATTCCCCAATGCGAGTGTGCTGCTCCATATCCTTTCCAGATTATAGGTAATGTGTTGGTCTTAAGACACCAAACACAGTGAGATCAGCAAGATTAGGCTTTGAACCAACTGTAATAGACAGGGATAATAACAGCCTTATGCAGAACCCCGCAAAAAGAGCTAAGCCTACATCTTGATTGCTGCTTAAGTGGGAATTAGATGACAACAGAGTGCCTTACCAAGGAAATTATGGCTTTGTAAAGCATCTACCCGTGTTTCTGCAGCTTGGTACAAGGCAGCACGTTCATCAGTTATTTCATGCTTCTTTTTCAGTTTTTAATTTCTAGCCACAAAATACATAGCTGCAGCACCTCTATATTTCGCCACTGCCCTCTCCACAAAGCTGAAATTTCCTGCATGTTGTGCAAGAGATGTAAGTGCCTACAGCAGAATAGTACAGTTAGCTAGTTACATAAATTGTGCAATCTTAATTCCTTGAGAACCCATCACAAACACAGCCACCAACAACTCCCTTTTTTGTGTGTTTTTCACGATGTTAGGAGTCTTTTGTGGGCTGTGACTGGGGGTCATCATCTATATCTATGGAATCATTTTTTAGAGCAGAGTACATCTAGTATTCAGCCAGGAAAGATAGAAGAATCATCCTGGCATAAGTCATGATATCCACAGGCTCATGGGCAGTTACGTGCTTCAGGACACAGATACAAGATTAAAGATGGAGAAAAAATAAAGTATTTCTGGGTTAAACATGAATAATTATTTTAGAAAAACGAACAATGAGCCCAATACTAATAGTAAAAAAAAAATCAACAGGGAAAATGGAGTACTTACCGTGGGTTGTGATATCATTGAAAGCTTCAAGGGCCTCTCCCACTATACAATAAATATTTGATGATAATACATGAACCAAATGAAAACCGCTCACCAACCACCAATTGAGATGAACATTTTAGTTCAAGGTATCCTCTTAAAATTTAACAAATGACTAGTAATTAGCATCAATTCAGAAGATGCTTGCTTCTAATCTCCACAGCCTCTCTTGGAAAATCAAATAGAGATAAGCAAACCACAGATAATTCAAGTGAATCATCTGTCAATTATTCACACTCTAAGTAGTGTACAACCAACAATATAGACCGAAAAAGAATGTGCTATACTGCATTTACCAGGGCAAATGAAGAAGAGCAGAAGTGATCGTAAATTTGTAATTACCGCAGCCATTTCTTCTCTTCTTCAGTATTCATCATAGAATCAGTACGTATATCTGGGTGCATTCCTTTGAACTAAGTTATCTAGAATATCTGCAATCACATAACTTGACTTCATTACTAATACTTGAAATAATTTAGTCATGCATTTGCCAAAAAAAGAAGAAACAACAGTATTTAGATATATAAACCTCATGAATTGACCAATTGTTGACCATTAGCAGTCAATATAGGCACTTTCTTGTAATCAGACCAGTTGATCTCCTTGCAGATGGAATTGACCTCAACCACTTTGTATGGAATATCATAGTAATCTAGGAAAGCTAGCATATGTAGAAAATGGCAAAAGATGAGTAACTAGTATTAAGCAGAATATCAGCAGAAACCAAATACTTCTGGTCAGCTCATACGTTCCAAGTTAAAGAGCCAAATAGACTGAATTACAAGATGGATTTGCATATTTAAGCTTCCATAATAGTTTCAAGTCACAGTTAAAGAAACATGAAGGAAACCACAGCCACAAGCAATCTCAGCTTGAAATGGTATTCAATCACAATAGTCACAGCAGTTGGCAAGCAAACAGAACCGAAATTCTACTTTGATCTTCGTGACCAGTACTTGGTTTCAGATAAATAGTAAGATTGCATTGAATGTGTGTGATTTTGGGGTGGAAAGTGGCATGCATGGTACAGACATGCTCTGTGAAAGAATCCAAAACAATTCTTCCATACAAGCAGTCGCCTTTTATGGTATGATATTCTGGTATTCATTACCAGTTTTGGGCATCCCTGGTTGTCCCTGCTAGTAGAAAACTTAATTCATTGTACCACCAGTGATTCTCGAATGCAAATACAAGTTATGTATATTTCTTCACTGTGCCATGCTAGCTAAGAGGAGTTACTATGTTAGTGAGTTCGTTGGAAGGAAGTCCAGCTCTTGCTTCATATAAAGATCAGAAATGTGCTGGAAAATGATTTTGGGCTGATATGATAACAGATTTTTACTTCTCTCACTAGATTCTTTGTTCTCTTTTTCTCTCTAGATTTCGCTATTTGTTCTTATGGTATCACAGCTGACAGGTTCTGATTCCTATAACTTTTTGTGATTTCCTTCACAGATTCAACTCTTGTTGATTGAATCATTTCATTTTGATTGATCAAAATAGTGATCACTACATCTCATGGATTAACTGGTGATCCTCTCTCTCTTTCTGGATCAGACCATCCCGGATTACAGCTTACAAATAAGCAATTCAATGGTGAAAAATATCATTGGCTCAAGAAGATCTGTTCATGTGGCTCTTACAGCTAGATTAATGGATCGTCTTCTGAACCAGCAGAAGTATCTGACAATCTTCAGAAATGGCTCTGCTATTATTAATGATATGCTGGTTACTCAATTCAATTGTCCCAGAATTGCACCATCTAAAGAGCTTTGAGAAGTGCTTGTTCACAGGTTGGTGAAGCCAATGGACCTTTGCACTATCAATTGAATCAAGATTTGACCTTGTCGGCTCAAGATAATGATCTTATTTCTCTTTATCTCTCTAAGATGAAGAAAACATGGGATGAATTACAGGATGTGGAGGAGCTTCTAAGATTTACTTGTGCAGCATCAAAAACTTGGACATGCAGACTCTACGAGAAAATTTAGGATCTCAATTCAAGGAATAAGTTATTTCAGTTCCTTGTGGGATTAAATTTTGGTCATATACTGTAAGAAGTTCAATTCTCGTCACGAATCCATTTCCTTCTGTCAATAGGCTATTATATCATTCAGCAAACTAAAAAGTAAAAGAAGATTGCTGATGTGGTCCAAAGCAAGTATGAAGGGGAGGAAGATGGTGTTCAAAAGCAACGTTTTAAATCTAATCTCAATTCGGGTCCCAAGAAAGAGATGAAGAAAGGCAAGGGAGATAAATTCTGATTATGGCAAGGCTAAAATTCATTTCAACTGACTAGTGTTTTTAAGTTGCATGGATATCCAGAGAAGTACAAAGAAAAGTGCGGATTAAAAATGGCTACTCAGGCATCAGGAAGTCACCAACTAACCATAATGTGATGGATAATCCTCTGGAAAGTTCAAAGGATAGCTCAAATAACCCAGGAGTTGACACTGTGCTTATTAATTCTGTTTATCAAGAGGTGCTGAAGGAATTAAAGGGGAGCAGAGTTCTGCTAGTTCTCCAATCTGAATTAACATCTGGCTCCGGCTTGTTTGCAAGTATATCACTTGTTGCCTCATCTTCTATGAAGTATGCTGTTGTGCTAAAAGGTCTGTACGGGCAGCAGCACACAAGTCCAATGTTGTCTTTTCTTCTTCAGTGAATGAAAGACCCAAAGTGGGTGCTATAAATAATGTAGAAACTTGTGATATAGCGTTGCTGCATGCTAGACTAAGGCACTCATTTGTATCTAAGACGGTGCACTAGGAAAGTGTCGAAAACACTAATACGAATATTTTTTCTTGTGAAGCTTGTGAAACGTCTAAATTTCACAAATTCCCTTCCCTGTTAGTAACTCCATGGCTGCAAAGTCTTTTGAGCTTATACATCTAGATTTGTGGGGACCTTCTAAGGTTTCAGATATTAGTGGTGATCACTATCTGTCGAGCATCTTGGATGACCATACAAGATCTACATGGGTTTATTTGCTTCAAAACAATATGTAAGTTCCTCAATATATCAAGAATCTATCTTGTGTGCTCAAGCATGGTTTTCTAGTGTTATCAAGTGCATTAGAATTGAAAGTGGAGCATAGCTTTTTCAATCCACATGTTCCTTTATATTTTGATCAATTATAACATTGTGCATTAAAGGAGTATCCCTAGAACTCCTAAGAAAAATGGACGGGAGGAAAGAATATAGAGACATTTGGTTGAAACAGCAACGCCAACAAAGATTCATGCAAATCTTCCATCACTTTGAGGTTCTTGTATTCTCACAGGTGCATATATCATAAACAGGATTCCTACTCATGTCCTAAAGTGGAAGTCTCCATGTAAGTGTATTTAATATACCAAGCCTGATGTACCCTCCTTAAGAGTCCCTAGGGGCCTATGTCATGCTCTAAACCTAAAACCTGTCCATGATAAATTCTCAACTAGAAAGTGCATTATGCCTGGATATCCTCCAGGATAGAAGGCTTACAAACTGTATGATCTACATACTCACACTAACTTTATTAGCAAGGATATGCAATTTGAGGAGACTGTTTTCCTTACAGACACCACTCATGTGACAATACACCCTCATGCATGCCTTTATACCTTTTGTTGATTTCAAAAGTGAGGACACCATACCTCACAATGACCATATACCTTTTTGTGATTTCAAAAGTGAGGACACCACACATCACAATGACCATATTCATGTTGAGAATACATCTCTAATTGATACTAATTCAACCTCACAATCACAAATTGATCTGTCAACCTCACCTTCAGTTCATACTCCTACTTCAGATCATTTGTCACTAATCACCTGCAAAAACACCTTCATTTTCTGCTCCATTTTCAGTCACCTGACTCAGTGCAGGCTAATCTTGCTATTTAACCTCAATGGAGAACCTCAAGAACCATCAAACCTCCTATCTGGCTTCATGATTTTCCTTGTTTCACATCTTCAAGTGCTCAGTCCCAACCTGCTAATCCCATATTTCAACCTGTTGATTTTGCTTCTCTGCCACATGAGTATGTTGCCTCATTATGCAATTTTCTTGCTCTTCAACAACCTCACACATATGCTCAGGCTAAAGAGACTGTTGCCATGGAACAAGAGATTGTTGCATTAGAGGCTAATGATACTTGGGAGGCTAGCCTACCACTTTACCTCCAGGGAAAAGAGTCATAAGTTCCAAGTGGGCTGTGGGTCTTTAGGATCAAATACAAAGCTGATGGCACTGTTGAAGGATTCAAAGCCAGATTTGTAGTTAGAGGCTTTGACCAAATGAAGGGTAAAGACTGCCAACACACCTTTCCCCTTTGCCAAATTACCAACTGTCAGGATCTTGATTGCCTTAGCTACTGCAAAAGTGTGGCAATTACACCATCTAGACATTAATAATGCATTCTTACATGGATTCCTATATTTCATAAGTTACCTCCTTAAAGTTATGCCAAGGCGGTAGAAAAGGCATGTAGGCTCAGGAGATCCTTATGTGATCTCAAACGGCATTTAGGTTCTGGTACAAGAAGGTCATTTCCTTCTTCCTCAAGCAAGGCTCTCGTCAATCTATACAAGATTATTCGTTCTTTACAAAGGGCTCAGATCATCAGTTCATTGCTATTCTAGTTCATATGGATGATGTTGCTGTCACATGGGCTAATCAGGCACGCAGTTCTGAACTCAAGCAAGCTTTAGAACAAGCTTTTACAATGGAGAATCATGGTCTAATGAGGCATTTTATGTGAATTTAGGGGGCAGGTGACCTAAACGCACAATGCTCCACCAGAGAAAAATACATACCTAACATTTTACAAGATACAGGCTTATCAGGTTGCAAACCTGTTCCATTCCCTATGCCAACTAATCTTTTCAGGAAGCTAGTTATCAAATCCTTAAATCAAGGAGACTCCTCGTGAGATTACTTTGCCTAAACATTACTTGGTCTAACAACTCTTATACTGCACAGCATCTTGGTGAGTTTCTCGGTTAACCCACATGTGGAGGCAAACTTCATCTTGTGAAGTATCTTAAGGGAATTGTTAAGACAAGCCTACTATATGCCGTTAATACCTCCTAGAAATAATCAGCCTATGGTGATGCTGATTGGAAAGATGTTTGTTCAGCACAAAGTCCTTAACTAATTGGTTATTGTATTTTCCTTGGCAATTATTTAATCTCTTGGAAGCCCAAGAAACAGTAAGACGTTTCAAAGTCATGTGCAAAATTAGAATACAGGATGTGTCTGAGACAACTAGTGAAGTCATTTGGGTGTTTGGGTTGCTTAGAGACCTACAAGTGCGTGCTTCATTGCTATCCTTTATTGTGATAACAAGACTACAAAATACAATATATTGCAGCAAATCCTGTTTTCCTTTCCATAACAAGACTAACCATGTGGCCATAGATTGCCATTGTGCCAGTATAAGGTTCAAGAAGTCTTCGTGTACATAGTTTTCATTCAAATAATCTATCAAACACTTGGTGCTCAAACTACTGTAAGCAACTAAGACAAAGGCACTCAATCGTCAAAATGTACGAATACTAAACCTTTCTACCCAACTTATCAAACGTTCAATGCCATGAACATCAACTGCGAAAGAGTAACTTTAACCTTTTCACAGAAAGGGCAAGCTTCATACTGGTATAGAACGACGTCCTTAAACTTGTGTGATTGAGAGGGCTTTGTGGCAGGGACATCTTGGCCAAGTGAAGAAGCAGCAGCAACAGAGTAAAACATGGTGCCGACAGAAGAGTGATACACCAATGCGGGAGGGAGCTGGATGTAAGGAAAATCCCTCGAGGATGATGTACACTTAGCAGAGAAACCAGAGAAATTGAGAGAGAGAAAGAGATTTGGAAGATAGGGGAGTATTTTTCATTCATAATCATGCTGCATACAATCTTCCCCCTTTTAACAATGAGCCGGCTCAGCCAAAACAGAATTGCCGCCAAAAGCTCCTCATCCTAACAACCCATAACCAACTGGACAGCTCAGCAAGATAGGCACGTGACTTGCACCTTACTCAGAAAGTCCTGCATCAAGTTTCCTTCCCCCTTGAAGAGAAAGAGCCCACCCTTGCACAAATTGTGCCAAAAAAAACTCTAAACATAAATGTGCAAAGCTTAAACAAAAGTGAAATGTTTATTGAGAACAGCAATGGTAGCAATGGCCTCCTTCAGTCAGTTAGCTATGCCAGGAAACTTTTTGTCAATATCATCAGCATCCCACCATGATGCATCTTCCACAACTTGACCCTCCCACTGCACCAAATATTTGACCTTAGCTCCCATCCCCTATTTGACCAACTTCCTGTCCAGAATAGCCACTGGTTTCCTCACTGTACCCACATCAGTACCTTGGAGCCAATCTGGGATATGAGATTGAGCAGGCAACACTCCCTTAAAACCCTTGAGCTGAGACACATGGAAAGTGGCATGGATCAGTACCTGAGGCGGTAACTGTAGGGTGTAGGCCACCTTTCCCACCTTAGCTATCACCTGAAATGGCCCATAGAACTTGGGACTGAGCTTATGGTTAGGCCTCTGCTGGATAGACTGCTGTCTATAAGGCAGTAACTTAAGCTAGACCCAATCTCCAATGGTAAATTCCCTCTCAGATCGATGAGCATCTGCCTGCACCTTCATTCTATGTTGTGCCTTCAAGAGATGGAACTTAAGAACTTGAATCATAGCCTCTCTCCTTTGCATTGATCTGTCTACAGCCTCCACCCTTGTCTTTCCTAGAATATAAGGCAAATGCACTGGAGGGGGTTGATTGTAGACCACTTCATAAGGGGTTAACTTAGTAGCAGTGTGAAAGGTGGTATTGTACCACCATTCAGCAAGGGGAATCCATTTACTCCATTCCTTGGGATGCTCACTGCACATACACCTCAAACAAGCCTCAACACACCTATTCACCACCTCAGTTTGCCCATCTGTCTGGGGGTGATATGCTGTAGACAGGAGCAAATTGGTCCCTTGAACAGTCAACAATGCTTCCCAGAACTCACTTAAGAAAACCTTGTCCCTATCACTAACTATAGTCTGAGGCCACCCATGCAGCTTAAAAACATTGTCTAGATATGCTTGAGCTACATCTACAGTAGTAAAGGGGTGTGCTAAGGTAGCCAAATGGATATATTTACTGAACCTGTCAACCACCACAAATATCACTTCCTTACCAAAAGATTTAGGTAAGCCCTCAATAAAATCCATAGAAATATCCACCCAAACTTCCTTAGGAATAGGCAGAGGTTGCAGCAATCCAGGGGAGGGGCTGTTATCATATTTACAGCTTTGGCACACCATACATTGTCTGATATACTGATTAACAGCCTTTGTTATCCCTTTCCAATAAAAGAGTCTTTGAAGCCTCTTCAAGGTGGCCTCTCGGCCTGAATGTCCACTAGTGGCTGAATCATGCATCCACTTTAAAATTTGCTGCCTGGGATCTGAATCAGGTCCTACCACCAGTTTTCCATTCTTCCTTAACAACCCATCCTGCAAAGCATAGCTGGCAATGGACTTCCCCTGCTGTAACTGCTCTTGAATATGCACTAAATGAGGATCACCTTGATAACTTTGCTGGAGAAGGTTTAGTATATTGGGGTGAGATGATGACACTATCATTGCCAAGACCTCTGCCCCGGTAACCCTTGAAAGTGCATCTGTCACCACATTATCTTTGCCACTTCTAAACTGAATCTCATATTGAAACCCCATTAATTTAGATAGCCAGAACTGCTGGAAGGGTGTGGGTACCTTTTGTTCCAGTAGCCACTTAAGGCTTTTCTGATCGGTTAGAATGATGAAGGGATGTCCACTCAAATACTGCTCTCATTTCTGCACAGCATGGACAACAGCTAGGAGCTCTTTTTCATAGACAGACAACTGTTGCCACTTAGGCCCTAAAGCTCTGCTAATGAAAGCCCAGGGATGACCTGACTGCATCAACACAGCTCCAATACCAGTGACAAAGGCATTTGTTTCTACCATAAAGGTTTGGGAGAAATTAGGAAGAGCTAATACAGGAGCTGAAGTTAGAGCTTGCTTAAGTTGATTGAAGGCTATCTCAGCTTCAAGTCCCCAACAAAATTCTCCCTTCCTAAGCAGCTGTGTAAGAGGTTTGGCAAGGCCTGCATAACCCTTGATAAATTTCCTATAATATCCAGCCAATCCCAGAAAACTCCTCAATTCTTTGACTTTACTGGGAATAGGCCACTTCTGGACAGCTTCAACCTTCCTTGGATCTGTAGAAATGCCTTCAGCAGAGATATAGTGACCCAAATATTCCACTTTAGGGATTCCAAAGCACATTTAGATTTCTTGGCCACTAAAGAGTGATCCCTCATGATAGTAAAAACCAGAGATAGATGGTGTATGTGTAGCTGGAGAGAACTGCTATAAACTAAGATGTCATCGAAGAATACCAGCACAAACTTCCTGAGGTAAGGCCTAAAAATATGATTCATGAGACTTTGAAATGTGGCTGGAGCATTGGTCAATCCAAAAGGCATGACCAAGAATTCAAAATGTCCTGAATGTGTCTTAAAAGCAGTCTTAAATACGTCTTCTTCAGCCACCCTAAGCTAGTGATACCCAGCCCTGAGATCAATTTTGCTGAAAATTGTTGATCCAGCTAGTTCATCAATCAATTCTTCTACCAAGGGTATAGGAAATTTATCCTTGATAGTTTGATTGTTTAATTCCCTATAGTCCACACACAACCGCCAAGTACCATCTTTTTTGCTGACTAAAACTACAAGGGAAGCAAAAGGGCTACTACTGGGCTGAATAATACCAGATTCCAGCATCTCCGGTATCAACTGCTTGATAATATCCTTCTGTTTCAAAGGGTACCTGTAAGGTCTGATGTTTACAGGCTTGGCATCGTTCTTGAGAGGGATCCTATGGTCATAGACCCCTCTGCTAGGAGGCAGGCCCTTAGGATCCTGAAATAGATCCTCAAATTGGTGCAGTAGCTGAGTAACAGCAAAAGGAACCTCTTCTTTCTCCATTGACATGTGATGCACCTGGAGGCCATCATTTCCCTGAGACTGAGGCATCTGTGGCCTAAGCTGCAGCATGCACAAGTGGCTAGCGTTAGCCATAGCCTTAGGTAAGTCCTTCCCTTGAATAATTTTGACCTTCTGACCCCTCATACCCCTTTGTACATGACCCTTTCCACCAAATTGAAATTCCATCCTCAACTCCTTAAAATTCCATTTTATGGTACCTAGAGTATTGAGCCACTGTACTCCCAGAACGACATCACAGCTACCCAAGGGAATGAGGAAAATATCTGAGCAGAAGTCAGTCCCCTGCAACCTCCACCGGAAAATTTTGCACATATAATGGCACTGCAATTTACTTCCATCAGCCACTGTTACAGATTGCAAACTTATAGGTTCAAGTTTGCATCCTAATCTTCTGGCCAAGTCCACATCCACAAAATTATGAGTACTACCAGAGTCGACCAATATTTGTATGGATTTGTGTCCATGGTGACTTGTAAGTCTCATGGTTTGATAACCTTGCACCCTATTGACAGCCTGTAATGAAATAAAAGGCTCAGTTTCCAGCATTTTAAACCCAACTGGTTCACTATCTTCCCTCAGCTCTTCCTCCCCAGCCTTATCTTCATTACCCTCTCCTAGAATTTCCACCAGAAACAGCTGAGTTGTCTTGGTTGCACACTTATAGCCCCTTTCATAGGGTTGATCACAAAAATAGCACAACCTTTTGGCACTCTTTTCAGCCCTTTCAGCTGCTAAAATGAACCGAGTAGTTCTGAAATTCTGGCTAAAAGGTTTAGCCACACTACTACTTGAACTAGTAGTAGATGGTGGTCTGGAAGAAGGAGTTGATAAGGTAGGTTTTGAGGTGGGCAAAAGAGGTGGTTTGTTAGTGGATGGTGGCAGTTCGTAGGGGTTTTTCCAAGCTTCTAGCGGCTCTTCCTGCAACCTTGCAAACGAAATAGCAGACTGCAGGGTCTCTGGGCTTAAAGCCTTCACAAATGGTTTTAGCTGAGGTTTCAGCCCACTGATGAAGCTATCTACAAAGAAAACATCGGGCAGAGCTGGCGTCCTCTGTATCATCAGAGCTTTTAGCTCCTCAAATCTCTCCATATACTCATCGATAGGTCCCGTCTGCTGGAGCTTGTTAAAATCCTCAACTACACGGCACCCTAAATCCTCCTTAAACCTTCCACATACATCTATAATGAATTCATCCCACTCCACATGTTTTTTGACAGCAATATAACCGGAAAACCACACCTCAGCTCTTCCCTTCAAATGAATGGAAGCTAAATCAACCCTCTAGGGTTCTGGAATTTTACACAAACTAAAATACCTGCTGCATTTTTTAATCCAGACCCTTGGGTTTGAACCATCGAACACCGGAAATTCTATTTGAGGCAAAAATTTAAATGCATTTCCAGAACGGGTTGAATCAAAATTTGATTCACCCGAGTTTACCTCGCTAGATATTTCCTTCTGTAGCATTGACATCATTCTTTCGAACATCTGTTGTTGCTCCAGACGTAACTCCGAAATCCTTTGATGCTGGATTTCCAACTGTTCTTCCAGAAGAGCCCGCAGCTGAGCTTCCATGGTAGCTGGACTGGAACTTAGCTAGGATTTACTTCGAGTCTTAGCCAGGATTCGCAGTAATGGAACAGTAACAATCACTCTTATTGGAACCGTTGCTCTGATACCATTGATACACCAACGTAGGAGGCAGCTGGATGTAAGGAAAATCCCTCGAGGATGATGCACACTTAGCAGAGAAACTAGAGAAATTGAGAGAGAGAAAGAGATTTGGAAGATAGGGGAGTATTTTTCATTCATAATCATGCTGCATACAATCTTCCCCCTTTTAACAATGAGCCGGCTCAGCCAAAATAGAATTGCCGCCAAAAGCTCCTCATCTTAACAACCCATAACCAACTGGATAGCTCAGCAAGATAGGCATGTGACTTGCACCTGACTCAAAAAGTCCTACGTCAAAGAGAGAGAACCATGTGGTGGGGCGGAGCGTAACTGATGGGCCAACTACCAGGGAAGCCATTGAAACAGCACTGAAGAAGAAGAAAAAGAAGAAGAAGAAGAAGAAGATGAAGAAGATTGTGGTGATTAGGGAGCTACTGAAGTTGAATGGGAGCCATCTTTCAAATAAATATAACACAGCAAAAAAGGGTAAAAAAAACACACGGAATAAAGAACCAGAAAATCTCGAACATATATTGTGAGACAGAAAATGTTCTTCAGACAAACACACAAGATAAAGGAGCATGAATAGGGAAAATAATATGCCAATACACCACATGGCTATTATAAATTCACCATATGTGTCATAATTTGGAAGAAATAGAGGAAGAAATCAGATCTAGCAAAGCGGTAAGCAAAATTAATAGTGTGAAATTGTGAACCATCAACCATGGAAAAAACACATACCTCATTTACGTTATTTCTCATTTTTTGCAGCAACCAACATTTGTGTAGCAAGTTGGCCGGGATTTGGAAGTCAGGAGGCAGAACCGATGAGTGATTGTTGGGGATGGGCCAAATTTGAGGGAGGGAGGCTGCGATATCTACGTAGCGGAGGAAAGTGGGTGGCGGATGAGGAAAGTGGGTGGTGGAATAGGAGCACACAGTGCCGGTGAGGGGGTAGGCGAAGGAGCGAAGGAGAGAAGGGGGGAGGAGGCAAGAGGGGTAGGTGAAGCATCGAAGTCGAAGAGACGAAGACTGAAGAGGACTGAAGCTTCCAAAATGAGCAACAGTAGGATTGAGTAAGGACTAAGAGTTCCAAGGGCCTGTTCTTTTTGTGGGTAAATTAAGGTGGATAAAAGGATGAAGTGGATTGAAGTAGGTTGAGGTGGGTTGAAGTGGGTTAAATTTTTTTATATGATAAATTAAACTTGGTTAAAATAGTGAAGGTGGGTTGAAGTAGATTGAAATGGATTGAAGTAGGTTGAAGTAGATTAAAGTGAATTGAGATTGGTATTTTGAAATTGACCCACGAAAAGAACAGGCCCTAAGTGTCCACTTTATAAGTGGATTTAATTCAATTGAACTGAAATTTGTTGTGGTTCATGGTAATTTTTTTAATTCAAAAAATTATATTTTTGGTTAAAAAGAGTAAGTGGCTTTTATGTTATTTTTGAACCGAAATTATGTTATTTATATGTTATTTATGATCATATTATCGTTATATTAATTATGAAAATTTTATATTAATTACATCAATTATGTGATTTAGTTATGCTTATGTTAATCATATTAATTATTAAGTTAATTATGTCTGTGTTATTTATTTAAATATGCCATTGTTATCATATTTTCTATTAATTATGTATCTTTTATGTTATTTCTGATGGTATTATCTGTATGTTAATTATGAAATTGTTATGTTAATTATGTTAATTATGTAATTTTTTTGTTATGCTTATGTTAATTATGTTAATTATTACGTTAATAATATTTATGTTCCTTATGTTAAATACGTTATTGTTATCAGTTTTTCATTGATTATGACATTTTTATGTTGATTATGTTATTTTTTAGTTGTATTTATGTTCATTATGTTAATTATTAAGTTAATTATATTTATGTTATTTATGTTAAATATGTTATAGTTATCGTGTTTTTTGTTAGTTATGTTATCTTTATATTATTTATGATCATTATCTTTATCTTAATTATGAAAGTTTTATGTTATTTTATGTTAATTATGTTATTTTTATGATATGTTTATCGTCATTTTATGATATTTATGTCAAATATGTTATTTTTATGATAATTGACGTTAATTATTTTATTTTTATGTTATTTATGATAGTATTATCTTCATGTTAATTAAGTTATTGTTATATTCTGTTATGTTTATTATGTTATTTTATATAGGTCCAGTAAAAATATCGGGACACAGTAGTCGGTCAACTGAAGACGTAGGTTGGCATTTCGGTACTGCGGTTGATGATAACAAAAAGCAAGTGACGTGCCAATGTTGTGGTAAGATAATAAAAGGCGGGATTACATGCTTAAAGCAACACTTAGCACACAAGACGGGTGATGTTGCACCTTATCCTGGAGTGTCTGCCGAGGTTAAAAGAGACATGAATAAGTTATTACAAGAATTTAAGGAGAAAAAGAAAGACAAGGTCAAAAGGACTAGAGACTTGGAAGAAGAAATTGCAAAGATCAATTAACTGAATTGATGTTGATGACGTTGACGACGATGACGATCAGCTAAGTGTTGTGGCATTCACACTTCTGTCAACCCCTGCGGAGAGACTTAAGGCTGTGGAAATTGATCTTGAAAAAGATTGAACTAGAATCAAACAATCGAAAGTGAATGCTAGTTGGATGAAAACCGCAAAGAAGAAGTTAATCAAGGCATTTGGAAGTTAGGTAATTGACAATAACCAACCATTCATAGTTGTTGATTTGATATATACCAATCCACTTCTTGACACCATTCGTGAAGTTGGTCAGGATGTTAGAGCTTTGAGTTCTTATGAACTCATCGAAATATATCTACCAGAGGCCTGTCAGGAGATAAAGCAATAGATATTAAGATTTGCCAACATGTGGCAAGAAAGGGGTGTTACTATTACATGTGATAACTGGTCGAGTATGACCATATATAACATAAGCAATTTTCTCATCTACTCAAATGGCACCACTATTTATCACAAATTAGTTGATGCATCACATGTGACATGCAAAGATGCTGATTACTACTTAAAGCCGATGAAGAAAGTAGTTGAAGAGGTTGGTCCAGATAAAGTAGTGCAAATAGTGACGTGCAATGCATCCGCAATGAAGTCCATGGGGATAAGATTAATGGATGAGTATCCCACCCTGTACTGGATGCCATGTGCAGCTCATTGTTTGGATCTTATTTTGAAGGACCTTGCTGGGATGACGAACATACGTAAAGTTATAGAGATAGCAATGAAGATTTCAAACTATATACAAGTACGATTGGGTTGTGAATTATATGAAGAAGTTCATCAATGGTCGAGATATTGTTAGAGCTGGCGTAATAGGGCTTGCAACTAACTTTGTATCTCTGAAGAGTGTAGTTAAACATACAACTGCTCTAAGAGACATATGGGAATCATCTGAGTGGCAGAACTCTAGATGGGCAAAGGCGAAAAATGCAAATGCCAAAGAAGTGCGTGAACTTATTCTATCATCCACACCTGAAGCTTTGAAATTCTGGAAAAATACAGACGACGATTTCAAAGTACATGAACCTTTGGTAAGGGTTTTGAGACTCGTTGATGGAAATGATCAGCCTACGATGACCTATATATATGAGGCAATGGTTCGGACTAAGCATGCTATCAAGGACAATTGCAGATATTATCAAAGGGTATTCAGACATCATTAACAAAAGATGGAACTTTCAGTTACACTTCGATCTACTTGCTGCGGGTAAAACTAAATTGTCATTATTTTTTAAATATTCATTTGTTGTTTAATAGTGATTAACTAATTATTACATTGCATATAAATTGTTTATAACCTTCATTAATGGGTATTGCCTTTTTTCAGGATATTATTTCAGTCCTAAATACATATTCGAGAACATCAACAAGGGAATGATGCGGAGGTGAGGGTCGGAGTACAAAGAGCAATAATAAGGTTAGAGCCAAATATTACAACACAAATAACAGTAACGACTCAGGTAAGGCTAAGGAAAATACATGTTAACGACTCTAATGTGGTGTGTGGGAGATGGTCATGTCAATAACGTGCATATGGATATATAGCTTTTCTTGTATAGTCAAGGGCAAGACACTTTTGGAACACCTTTAGCCCAAAGGACAGTGAAGAACACAATGTTAGGTGGTTGCATACTTAAACACAATTGTAGTTATATTGCGTGAGGGACTTAAAATATTTAACTTATTTTTGTAATTTGTGTAATGCAGCAAATTTTGGATAACTCATGGTGGTTGTGCATCTAAACTCCAATGCATTGCAATTCGAATTTTAAGTCAAATAACCTCTGTATCTCATTATGAAAGAAATTAGAGTATGTTTAGTCAAGTGCATACCAAGACACGAAATATATTGACTTACAAAAAGCTCAATATAATTGCCTACCTCCATTATAATTAGAAGTTGAAACTGAGAAGTATAGGAAGAAGGAGTCAAGTGCAACTTACTGATTCTTTCACTCCTATTGATCTAGAGAACACCTTCGCTGATGGTGATCCATAAATATTTGGTTGTCAGAAAAGGAGTGACCAGTTTTTGAAGGTGATAATTTGCACCGGTTGGATGTGGATGGCCAAGAAGAGGATGGTACTATGAACATTGAGGATTATGAGGATCGACAATTGGGTGTCTCTCCTTTATTTCTTTATAGTGTAGATCAACTATCTAAAGGTACCCACAATAGTGGGTCTAGAAGTGATTTAAGTCCTCCAAGTAGTGTTGATGGAAGTAGAGATAGAGGGAATGGAGGCAATTGAAGTACCAATGATATTGGTACTTCTCAATCTTCTAAACTAGTTTCAAGAGATGTTAACCCTATTATATCTGATCATAATGGCAGAAGAGGTGAAGAGTATGAAGAAGAGACAGTTGCACATACTTATCATTGCCCTATAAAGGCCAAGGATAAAGTAACCAAAGCACCACTTAATTATGACAACCAGGTCACGCTTAGGTATGCAGATGAATAATAAATGCCTTCCACTTTTACAGTGCTTGGTTACCGTAATTGGCCATGTGGTTCTGATAGTTATGATGGTGGACCATATAATTATGGATATAATCAAACAAATGTAAATTGGGGTACATCGTCTGACCAACCTTACACATCTTATCCTGATAGTGGACCACACTTTACTCAATCCAATCCAAGTACCCGAAAATCATCACAATTTTCAGCTTTTCAACCACGGGACTATTAATTACGGCGACCATCATTATTAACATCCCATAATTCATAGTGGAGATTCGAGTTGAACTGGTCAATCTTGAATGGACACAACGTCATCATACGTTTTCCAACAACAAGAGAAAGATAGAGGTTATACGGCAGATTAAAGTGAGGAAACCAACTATCAAGAGCCTTCTCTTCGTTCGCTCTGGTGGTGATTATTTTTATTTCCGTTGTGGAGTTTTATGATTTGATTGTATGAAATAATGAATGATTACTACTATGCTGTATCTTTTGTCCACTCCTTTATTTGGTTTAAATAAATGATTTTAATATTGTACTGTTTGTACTATTCTATAACCTTCCAATTTGCGTCAAAACTTCCATCTATTATTTTGTTTGACTATTGTCGAAAATTACCCCACTGTAATCTCATAAAATAAGAACTATGCTATAAAATAACATTATTTAGCGAATTGTGGTACAAAAATATAAATATAGATGACAAAATCAACTATGTGAACCTTCTCACGCTGCAACAGATGCGATCTGTTCTACGATCAGCGTATCCGAACGCTCTCGTGTCAATACAATCATAATCGCAAACGTACCAGCATCTTTAAATCCCTGCCTAAGAATAGCCTATGGCACCCAGAGAAAAAATGTCAAATTTAATTTGTGGTTGGTCGACTGCTTGAAGGAGAATGGCGGCCCTAAATTTGTCCACGTCTTTAGGAATGCTAAATTGTGAATACTCTTGTCGTTGGTTTATATATATATATATATATATATACTAGTTTTGATTAGCACGTAATTTATGCAGATGACATTATAATAATTTCTAATAAAATTTATGGTCTTTAAAATAATTAAGAAACCATGCATATTAGTACAATGCGGAGAAAAGCAGGAATACAAAGAGATCTATACTATAAATTAGAAGCCTCAACTTATATCCATATGTAGTAAGCGTTCTTTGTAAACAACATTTCTTGTGAATACTCCATCTCTTCCTTAAATGTGACCTTTGGCAACCATAGCATTTGTTGTCCGTTGGGATATTCCCCTAGATAATACAATATACAATTGTCAATGGCTAAAAACATGTTGAGGAAGATATATACCGACATGTGTAATTGCCTAACCTTGAGACTTGCTGATGGTTAAAGCAAAACATAGTTTTGCAGGAAATGGTTTTCAAACCATCGCAAAAGGTAGCCTTACATCTTTAGCCGTTTTCAAAGTAATGCGTGGCAAGAGCACTCTAATCCCTTCACAATGGCCCGTAAAGATTTGAGCCTCAATCAAATGCTCCCCCAAACGACAACAAATAACCTTGTTCCATTACATAACCCATTACTTGCATCAATATTCCGTAGTAGCATGATTGGAGCACCAACTTAAAATCTAAGAGCATGTGGTGGCAGTCCTCCAAAAGATAAAGTATTCAGGAATTCATGATGATATAAATGTTGTATATTATCAGAAACATAATCTACAAAATAGTAAACCTTCTTATCTCCAACAAATTTATCAATTACTTTATCGCTCAAAATGTTGACGCCTCCATTTGTAGGGGTAACTATAGCTCTATCGACCATGTATGCCGAATCACCTCTATGTTTAGTCAAATTTGGGAAGATTACACTGGATTATCATGACATGTTGGCAAGGGTATAGATGCTGGCAGCTTTATCATATCTTCACTGATAGTGGGCTCACACCCATCTCTAATTGTAAGTAAAAAAGATGAAATTTTTCATCAAGGCGTGACCTCATGTTTTGTGCTAAATGGAGTCCTTGTACATGTGTCCACAATGTTGACTTAACAACACATGCGTTTATTGTCTCACCTTTGGTGCCCTTAGATATGATCGGTAAAATTTGTCTAAAATATCTACCAAGCACCATTAATTTACCACCGAAAGGAAAATCTACTCCCATGAGATCTCTAAAACTCCTATCAACAGCCTCAAAAGCATGTTGACGTGTCATCGTCGCTTCATCCCATATAATAACAACTGCATGTCTTATCAAATGAGCTTCAACAGATTGTTTACTAAAATCAGACATTGATGATGCATGTAATGTAACTGGTAGTCCAAAGGTTTTATGTGCAGTTTTGTCTCTTTATAGTAATGTGGCTGCTATCCCTGAGCTTGCTGCTAGAAGTCCAAATTAACCTTCAAGTTTAATTATAGCAAGTATGACACGATATAAGAATGTTTTTTATGCTTCACTAAGGCCATATATGAAAAGTATCCCACACTTTTTCATAGGGATAGCATCCATTATGGTGTTAAATGCATGACACTGGTCATTAGTAAGATGTTGTGTATATTGCATATCTTTAGGAGGGACCAGAGTAGATAGCTCATCATATAAAGCCCCACACAATGAAGCTCCATCATCAACTTGTATAGTTCTTTGCGGTAGGTCAAACTCCCTAATATTCTTATCTAACAGTTTCAACAATCGATTTATTTCTTGCAGAACAAAATTGAACTCAAAATCATTATCAATTGAGAAGATGAAGGATAATCTTCTGCCATGGTTGGAATGCACTCATCCCACAAATTGCGGATTCTAGTTGGTTCACAGTATGCCATAATAATGACAAATGGCCACCATATTGCTGATGGCATTCTCATCATGCATGCTTCTCTTAAACACTCTCAAATGCTATCATCATTCACTGTGAGACCTACTGTTCGGCAGCTTCTATGAAGGTTGGATAAGTGATACCATTTTTTGTTCTGAGTTGCTCAAATGATTGTGGGCCTCAAACATGGTTGGGTAACAATCTTAACTAAAATTATTCTCCTTCTGTTGGCATAACATTGTATATTCAGCCTGACACTTATTGATTTGTTTGTCTCCTCCTCCAACTACGTGTTGTATCAATCCATCGATAATACTTAGGCAATTCTGCATAAGGATAGTTCCTTGCTTCAAGATCAATGACATTTATGTTGAAAAATTCCGTAAGCATTATGCAATAATTACCGGGGTTAAAAACAATATCTTGAAGGGATTGATTTGTCTTATATCTTATCTGCTGCATATTAGGCAAATGGAGTTGCAAACGCTCAATAGATGGACACATTCAAGTAAATGAAAATTGATAAATTTTTCACAAAACTTCAGAAGCACAAAACCCACTTAGCATCAACGTATTATTTGATTTCATTATACTCAGGCTCAAGTCTAAGCTCCATTATTGGACGATCGGGGCCTTTATGTATGTATTTGTATAAATACTTCATACTTTGGATGCTACTACAAATCTCCACGTTGATATGATAATAATACTTTAGCAAATGCCATGGATTAAAAGGAACAACCCAACTATTATCAACTAAAAGCCTACCATTCTCATATAGAGGAGCAGGAGGTTGGTCAGATCGATGCTGATAAATAGTATATGAGCTACTGCCTTGTATTTGCTGAGAATGGCTTAGGAAAAACATGCTTACAAACTCCATTCTCCATACAGGTTGCATTTCAATTGTTGCTACCACATAGACCATAAATCATGTAGTTAAGGACAACATTATATAATTTTGGTTCTTCTTCTCTATTGGGTATCTCAGCTCTAACGACTTGGTCATAATGGTCGGGAGAGCTTGGCTTATCATTTTCATCCAAAATGAGTAACATGTGCACATGTGGGAGATCTCGTTTTTGAAACTCCATGACATAAACATAGGTAACCACCTTCCTAAGGACACCTCGATTAATAACATCTCTTTTTAACTCCTTTAACTTTGCATGAAATATCCTAGTCAACAAATCTAGTTGATCATAGACGGTTTGCCCTTCCAAAAGGTCTTTCTTAATTTCTTCCCATGATGGGTTGTTGGTCATAGTAAGAAAAAGATAAGGTTTTCCAAAATTCTTAACCAACGCCAATACATCTTGGTAGCGTTGGTTCATATCTCAAGGACTTCCAACGAATGAAGAAGGTAGAATACTGCGTTTTCCAACATTTTCTATTTTGTAACATAAATAGATAAAGTATATCAATATGCAATGAAGTAAGCATACACTTTGTCGTATATTATTATGTCAAAATAAATAAATAAAAATTTATGATTTCATAGATTCTTACCAGGGTCATATTCTCCTGAATGTAAGCAATCCTATGAGCGTTGATATCATGAATTGTCTCTTGGTTATCCTTAACCCATCTCAGGTTATTGGATTGAATTTTCACATAAATATCAACAACATATTGCTGCAACAATCATCCAGATCTTAAAAAGGCAAACAGATCATTTAGACGTATCTGCAAATAAAAATATTAAACAGTAAGTGTAAAATCTAGGGAAAAAATTGGGTATTTAAATGAAATTATTATGTATGAGTACCATACTTGTAGGATGTAAGCACAGAATTCTCTTTATGTTATATTTTTCCATCATTTCTTCAAGTGTTAATAGTCCATCCAAACAAACCATATGGAAGAAGTAAAGGGTATTGCAAAGGATCATAGCACCCCAGCCATATCACTTATAAACATTAAATCACTAGCAGTGGACTCGATAAGAATGTCTCTTAGATTCAAATTTCCAATTTCTTCTCCTCTAATAATTATTCCAGCAACTTATGAAGCTATTGGTAGACAATACTGAGGTCTATCTATAGGTTGCTTACGAATCAACAAACTACAATGTTGTATGTCTTCATGTTGTACTAAGAATTGGAAGTTATGAATAAAAGGAATGCAATTATCGAGAATACACTTGATCTTTTGAATCATATTTGGTCATAAGGCGTTATTCTCTGAAAGTCTGTGCTCCAGCTCATGATCAGTGTCGTATATGTATAGTTGAAGGAAACGAGGTCAGGATTACGATGTAGATGGTAAAGATCCACCAATCCTATGATATATAGCTCCTTGAGGATAGAAGGTATACACCCTATGGTGAGCATTTGTTAAACTCTCATCTATGTGTACACCCATAGAAGTGAAATAAAATATATGGTTATATTTTCTAATATTTTTCCTAAAGTTTTGTGCATCTAGTGCTTGTTCCCTATAAAGGGCAAGCAATTCTTCTAGAATAGAAAATGGAGGTAAGTTGATTTTGCCGGATAAACAACACAACTCTATAGTTTCATGATGAAATAAGTGAGCTTGACAATGGGGGACATGATCTTGGCTGAAGCAATTGCAAACTAGGAACACCTTTCCGTTCATGGTAATTAATAGCACAATGATAGTAAGTCCTTTCCCTCATTCTTCTTCGAACATTATTGACATTTGTTGAAATTCAGCTGCGGGTACGTAGGTTACCAATATCACTCATGTCTGTAAGCCTGTTAGACATGCTGTCTTCACCTTGATGTACTACTTTCTCCAACATTTATGGGCCTATTTGGCATACTGCTTTTGTCGGTGTAGATGATCCTCTTTAGACCTGACAAAAACTGACCCAACCCAAAAACCCGACCCGAACCCGCCTGAAAGTTTTGGGTGTTGAACACGATTTTCTCGATCTGAACCCAAAATAAACCGAACCCAAAAAACCTGCAAATTTTTGGCTCAAACCCAACCCAAACCCCAACCCGTCCGCTCAACTGGATATTATATCCTTATTTTTTCTTTAATTTTCCCCTAAACAATGATAGTTTTTCATTATAATGAATCGTTTGAGAGACGGTTTTATAACTATTGCATCTCTTCGTAAATTAGACGATGATACCCGTTCTTTCCCAAATTCATTCTCATAAAATATAACACCATATACAACTTATAAATGGAATAATTTTAGAAATGGGAATGAAATATCTAATCTTAAGAAAATCAATTCAGAATAACAAGTATCAAAAATGTGCAGGTCATGTCATTATATTTCTAGTGAATTGAATACTCTTCATTGCATTTTAAATAATATTACTCTATATGTTATAATTAATAAATAATTGTAATATCTTGCACATCTATAATAGTCTTTAATTTGGCTTCCTTCTAAATGGTCTCGAACTTGATGCCAGTATTGATCAATGGACCAATTTGTGTTCGTGTTAGGATCGACTCACTAATAAAGCATACGTGATTAGGTAATGGTAGGTTAATTAAAAAATATCGAATCATTAAATGAGTTATTAACAATTCGAACCACTCCAACGCGTTATCATATTTTAGACGGGCCGGCCATGAATGACTCGACTTATTATTAATATTTAATATATGGATGAATCCACTCAAACGTGACTTAGTGTCCACCAGTACATGACATTCATATATCATATTGAAAAGTTTAAATATTTTTTATATTCTTTTAAGAAATTATAATTTGAATGCTTGTTTATTAAATGCAGACAATTTTAAGTAATAAATATGCCAAAATTTTTATTTTGACAAAAAAGAGAAATAGCTCACTAGAAAGGCGCTCCATAGCTATAGGGTTGAGCCGAAGCCCTTAAAACTGAAATACATCTGCCCGTATTTTACCTAAACCCAAAATACATTCGTCCCGTATTTTACCCAAATCCGAATACACTCAACCCGTATTTAACGTGCCTGCTCGAACTGATAGGATGGAGAAGGTACTAACTATTAGGTCAACATCATAAGTAATGAAGAGAAAAGTCATTTTGTCATGGTCATTGCTGGAAATGAAATTTATAGAAAAATTATGTGGAATGATAAAAAAACATGTGATAACAACTATATAGGAAAGTAATACAAATGACCATTTTTATACGATTTGACAAAATTTAATTTCAATATCATGTAGACTTGTAAAACATATGTATAAGATGTACCTGGACATTCTGAGCGATGAATATTATCCTCTACATTATTTGAGATATCTGATAATGGTCTTCTGGAAGACGCCGGTGTAGCCACATTCGAAACTTGTGCACATGTTGGCATTGCTTGACATTTTCATTTTGCTGAATACATCTCCTCCTAGTGTGAGCCGTATTTGCCTTGATCTAATGAGCCAATTGTTCAGATGTCATCTGTCGTCTTCGCAATTGTTGGTAAGTTGCTGAGGTTAGCCTTTGATTAGATGGAAGTTGGCCATCTATTGTTATCTGAGCACTATAAAGGTTAACATATGTCAAAAAGAGATCATAGTCAAAGACGGCATGGGTTTTATTAAAATGTTAAATGTAATAGGTGTACACATAGGCAATTAAATAAATAAGCCATACAAATTCATCGAGGTGCATTTGGTTTAAGTGTTGCTTGAAAGCGGACCATTTCATTTTTTTTTTTGGGGCCAAACTTAAGGGAATTTGTGGTCATCCTAATATATTTTAGATCCTATATATTAAATGAAGTAGTTTAGTACTAATCGTATTAATATTGCACTTGTATACATTTTTTATAGGAGACCAGTGAATGTGAAGGTTGAAGATAACAAAGGAAAAGTTAATTTTCTAGTTGACTAATTCAGAGTTTGTAACAAATGATATAGGTATATTATTTTGGTAACTTTATACAACCAAGATGAAGGAAGGCATTATTTGGGTTTGTTAGAAGTAGGAGGGTCTAAAACATAGCAAAGAGTGCTTTTGATACTTTAATTTGTGTATCTCATGACCCTTGGAATCATGATATAAACGAACACATGTAAATAATAATGAAATAAAAGTATTAAAATCAATATCACATAAGTATCCAACATATCATAAGTGGCAGTTGTGTGGCACGGTATACTTCATGACATGTACGTAATAAGTCTAAGCAAGATTTTGTTGTATAGTCTAATTACATGAAGCATGGGTCAATTCGTTATCGTTTAAAAAGTAGACTAAAAAGTCTAGTTGTACAAATAAGCACGGTAGTAGAAAGGAGAATAAAATATGTACAGGAATAAACTTAAAGTAATTTTTTAAATTATCCTTAACTAAATGTAATACTCTATGACATTGATTTTTCTCTAGAAATTAAATTTACACAAGAAAGTTGCAAACGTAACAGGTAGTTTGTGTAATATAAAGAATAGAACATGCATAAGTATTGATTACCATATCATGGAAAGCCTCGAAAGCTATACGTTTAATGAACTTTGATAGAAAGGAAATTAATATATTTATTAGAACAAAGAAGTAATAAATTACCTTAGTCAAAATCTAGTAGCAAAATAGTAAGATTGGACATGAAAATCATACTTGGTGGTTTGGCTCTAATTGAAGATTCAAGTGCATATATGCGTGCTATTAGATTGGGTAACTAAAAAACGAGATTTTCTTAATCGAACTATCCCCCATGCTTGAACAGTTGCTTGTCCTGAAGCAAACACTAGAGAAAATCAACAAGGGGAGATGCATATAGGATCTAAATACGTAATAATCTCCTTAAAGTAGGCAAGTCATAGCATATCACAAGCAAAAATAGCAATTAACGGCAACCCCAAATAGCACGCAAGTCATTTCAAAATCAAGAGGAGGAGAAGGTTTTCAAAGAAGTACGAGACTATAAGCTCGATATCAAACTTGATCACTCTTAAAGAATCATAAAGCATATCATGCAAGCACATGAAATTACAGAGCTAAATAGATTGGTAAAACTCTACTTTAGGAAATGTGGAACACTCTCACTTATGTGTTTGAAATATAACATAGGTCCACTCAAGACTTATTCCAAAGATGCAATCTGCCATATGCTTGATAAGGCTCTCAAATTCTCTACCATTAAAAATGCAACGTGCACAAGATGATCAAGAGGACCTTACTTGGGTTATAATGTGGGCTAGAAGGGTTAAGCAAAAGGAGTGGACCAATGCATTTGGGCAATGTGAACCTACTTAGCCAAGTGACTAGAGAGCAAGCAACAAAACACCATGCAACCAATAAGTTCACCAACACTCCAAACTCCAACAACATAATGAACATACCCCAATGAATTACATAGGAAATGAGACGACAAAGAAAGGAATTCAAGCTATTTACATATCCAATGTCAATCACTTAGTTTTTTTTTGTGGTTATTTTTTTCTTTTCTCTTTTTTTGGGGCTTTTTGTCCACAACATGACTTTATCTTCCTTTTTTTCTTTTTCTTCAACATAACTTTTTTTGTCCTTCTTTTTTTTTTTTTGGGGTTTCCTTTGGGAAATGAAACGAAAATTGCAAATATTGAAAGGCATATGATCACTAACTATCGACTCACAACTGAATATATATACATAACCCAACAAGACGGAACCAAAGCAAATGCTCAGTATCATCAATCCGTCAGCAAACCAATACCAAAGCCACCTTAAACTCAATCATCCGCAAAGCCAGCCACTACATAGACTTAACTTAAAGGTAGGAATACGTGTTTGGATAAGAGTTAATATGAAGGGATCACACAAAGATAGATATAAGCTCAAAGGGGCTAGCAAAGGGAAAAAAACATGTAATACAAGGGATCAACAATTTAGCTATGTGGCTAACTGACCAAAGAAATAAATACTTCTATCATATCATCAACCATGCACATGCTAATATGGTTTTGAACAAGAGTACAGACAAGTTCTAGAGTTGCAACATAGAAGAGTCATACACATGAATGAAACATAAGACTAAATATAATAAATTAGTCCAAATAGGACTCAAAATTGCATGGGACATCTACCGAGGTCTCAATTAACTCATATAATGAAACCCATGTACCAACATTAGTGCTTAAGACTCTAAGGGATAAAATAGTTCTCAATCAACTCAACAGTCAAAACAAGAAATATTCACACCAAAAGGAATTACACATCAAAAGTTACTCAAGCTTATGAAAGCTGTTGTGCTTAAGGAATCATCATTAGAGGTTATCTCAAATCAATCCATACCATCCCTGCATGCAATCCTATATACAATCCTAAATGCAACTAAATACAGCACACTAATGCAAACAAAAAGAAACCTAAAACTATATGCTTTAACAAGTATATAAACTAATAACCAAAATGAAAAACAAGACGTTACCCTTCCCCCATGCTTAAATAAAGCATTGTTATTCAAAGGAAAGAAAGTAAAAGCAGTGAAAGAAAACAAAACATAATGATCTCACTAGGTCAAGTGCTGGGTACACCTAAGCTAAGGCCTCCATATAAACGAGCCAAACAAAGCATCAGCCACTCCGTCACAACTTGAAGACTTGGCTCATTAAACCAAACATAGTCAAGGCCTGCAAAAGCTTCTCAAACACCGTAGTATAAGACTCGCAAGCATGGCAGTGAAAGAGCATCAAGATAAGAACACTGAAGACAGTTAGCACTCTCCTCATCAAACCCAATACAATAGAAAAATCAAAAGAGAAATCAAA
This sequence comes from Carnegiea gigantea, assembly GCA_029747015.1. Classification (NCBI taxonomy): domain Eukaryota; kingdom Viridiplantae; phylum Streptophyta; class Magnoliopsida; order Caryophyllales; family Cactaceae; genus Carnegiea; species Carnegiea gigantea. The sequence goes on from JAKOGI010000151.1 coordinate 233,980, forward strand.
GAAAGTATTTCGCATGATTTTTCTAGGCTTATCCACTAGGTACATGCAATATGGGTCAAAGAAGGCGTTATACCCACTAAAATAACTAGGGACATAAAATTATCAACATTCCCACCAAGCATACTAAATATGTTATCCTCATAGCCCAAATCAACATTAGCATCACAAATCATAGGATTATCAATGGGCTCACCGATGTAATACTTGGGGGAAAGTGAGGGTTGTAACTACATAGGTGAAATATGGGAATGATCAAGAGGATTGGGAAGAACAATATTATCAAAACCAAGGCTAGGAGACTTCTCATGCATAAACATGTCACGTGATCCATCCAAAGGAGTCCTATCTAGATCATGCACCTTATCTAAAGTATCTTCTGACTCGAAACATGCATCAACAACACTAAATTTAGCAACTCCCCTAAAAGGCTTACCCACCTTGAACCCCGTGCACTGAGCTAAAGGAAAGGATGAGTCATGTAAGGTTAGGATAATATCAATATTGTCCTAGAGTGATGCAAAATCAGGTTGAGCATATCATGCATAATAAGGGCACGAATTAGTAACGTGCTCAGAAGAATTACACAAATCACACCAAAAGGGGTCATAATAAGATCTAAAATAGAATGCACAAGGATCAGAGAACGAATAGCCAGAAACACAATTAGCCTTCTCAAACTTAAATGAAACCCAAGCAATCCACTCAAGCAAATACTATACCTCCTCAATATTTTTACCCTGAAAACCCCATTACTCTAAAAGAATATGAATTTTACTATTCACACCCTCATCAATAATGTCCAAAATTTCCCATTTACCCACACAGTGACCACATTGAGCAAGAAAAGCATGCAAACCCTTAAAATACCTCCAAAATAATTCACGCTCAAATTGGGAAAAATGGAAAATGACCATCGTGTTTTTTTTTTTCAAAATTTTCTTGTCTCCTTTTTTAAAATTTTGAAAAAAAAAGGAAAAATATGTTTTTTTCCCCTAAAGAAAAATAAAATGCTTAGCCAAACCTATCAAGAAAAACCCAATATTCGACACTGATCCCAAGAATCGGCGTCAAAAACTTGATACGGCAGCAAGTGCACGGTCGCGTTGTAGCAAATCAAGGTCGTCTCCCACAAGAACTAGGTTTATCTATTGGGCTTTATCCCCTGAAGATAGAATAAGCAAATCCCAGATTTGAGAATGAAATTTAACTATGCTACTTATGTAATATAATAGGTAAACAATCAAGGAGTTTTTCAACTCAAGAATTAATCAAGCACCTTTTTTTTAGATGGGTAATTCCAAAACTGATAATCGATTTATCGAACCCCTCTTTGAAGGTAGAATGAAATTCTTAGATCTAATCAACTACCATTTCTCAAGGGTTTTTGATTAATCTATGATCATTAAGACTGCGATTATCAAATTTAGAGGTTTCTTAAACGGTGAGTCTTCTCAAGATCCCACACACGTTGGTCGAATCTTAGTTTTCCAACATCTAGTTTCATCTTTCAGTTCTTCACCAAATGTTTACAACAAGCAAGAAATTGATTAAGTTTCCTACTAGCAAATCAACATCTAAGATTCAATAGAATAAACCCACCAAATCCAAAGAACTTTCAGATCAAAACAAGAGTTGGTTCAATCATAACAATTCAACTCAAGTCCAAGATTAACAATCCAAAACTTAACATAAAAATCAATAATAATATGAAAACATAAAAATCTAAAGAGAAAAGAAAAGAGAAGGGAGAGGAATTGCTCAGTCGATATACGGTTGAATCGTCATTACAAACCTAATTCGAAATTCCTACAATCTTCATCTTCAACTTGCTGTTCCTCTAATCTAATCTACAATCCTAGTCTAGATAGTGGATTATGGAGAGTGGAATGGGATGGGATGTTCAAATGAGTTTGAAAACAGCCCTTTTTATAGAGAAACTCCTGGAAGCCGAATAGCCATGTGAATTGATGGAATTAAAACTGCTTGGTAGTTGAACAGACACGAGAAAACAAACAGTCTTGGGAGAAAGAGGTCCACGATGGGCCATGGGCACTACCATCGACCATCCGTGGTAGCCACTGCCTCAATGTTCTCTTATTCTTCTCTTTCTTCCACAGGCATGGTGACTGGGGGCATCCATGGTGAGCCATAAGGATGATTTTTAAGAGTCAATTTTTGATCAAAAAGGTCTCAAAACCTGCAAAGTCATCAAAGTAAGCATAAAACTTATGAATCCCCTAAGAATGCATCACAATGACCCTAAAATAATATGCTTTATGGGTACTTATCAAACTAAGAAATAAGAAAAGAAAAATGAAGGTGTAGTTAATCGACTTCGAAAATAACACGGAAAACATGATGAAAAATATAAAAATTAAAATATATAATGAAAAATGTAGGCCTAGGTTACTGGGTTTTATGTGTGTGGACAAAGGTACATTGAAAACCCTTACAATGACATATTAAAAATGGCTAACTAAAACTTGAATATTATCACTATGTACTCAAAAACATATGTCCCATAAATTAGATCCAATATGTAAAATTCATTTTATGACTAACATTGTGCGTGTTATATAGTAAGTTGTTAAAATGCAAATGAAGTGAAACATTGAACAATAAAATTGTTAGCAAAATGAAAATAATTTAGGCATACTAATTTACCAACTATTATCCACTATTAAACATTGTTGTTGTTCATATTAGTGTATTACTTAATGTTAGCCGTAAAAGGTAATGACTCATTTTGAATTTAGTTATGGTTATCAGTATTTATGATCAATCTATGTCTTCTACTTCCGTTGTTGCTCCTTACTTCCTCGGAAGCCATAGGATTGTTATACGTTAAATACAATACGATTGGAAGTGGGTCGTTGAAATTACCTGAAGATGAAAGGTGCATATATCCAATATTCTCCTTTTTTATCGTAATTGGATGATTTGCATGTTGTTATGGGGGGGAAAAATTAAAGAATAGCATTCATAAAATTTATGTTCCAAAATTCACAATAAAGTACAGAAAAAAGATTTGAGGCTACAAACACTTACACTTTTGGGATGAAAGGAGAAGAAATTTGAGGGAGAAGATAAAAGACAAAATTACAGCCAGCCAAAGCTGTGATAGATCAAAGAGTAGTTACAGTAAGGTATTAAGGAAAAGCATATTGATTGCATGGTGAAGCAAATGAAGGAATAAGAATAGAATTACTGATGAATTTTCTAAAGAAATAAATTTTTAATCATACCGAAGGCAGTTATATGAGCATGGTGAGAAATAGGGTTGAGTCCTATATATGGAGTGGCAGATGATAAGTGGTTAATATGTACTTCATTTTATGGCTGTTTTGTGTCGTTTTCAGGAGAATATTGTACTTTAGGTTGTTATTTTTGCTCTCCTATTCTTCATTTATGCTTGGGTATAGTTATTTGATGTGTTTTGCAGAATTTTTAGCCTTATCACCCAACATTTGCCCTTTAATGACTGTATTTTGACCTTCCCTACGGTCATCCATGTTGTGTCATGCCCATAGAGTAAAAAATGAGCAAAAATCCGATTCCAGCATAGACCACGGTCGGACCATGGTGCACCCCGTGGATCGTGATAAGCCTGTAACTACCGCCCCTTCATTTTTCCTTGGCTGTGTGGTTGAGATCGACCAAGCCTATCTATAAAAAGCGATGTTCTGCAGCAGTAGAGAGCATCCAAGGTCATTCCAAGCAAAGCAAAAGTGCAGAGTAGCATATATTAGTGCTTTAGTTTCTTTCTCAAATTTTGTAGTTTTTAGTTTGGTTATGGTGTTGGTGTCAGTCTTGAGTGTGAGAGTTTGTTCTTGAGATAGTTTTGAAGCCCTTGGTTGAAGGCCATCTCAGTCAATCGCCTTCTCACTTAGATTTTACCAATCGTTGGTTAGTTTGTTAATATTTTATCATGTCTGAGTATTCTTTAGTCTAGGAATTTAGTAGCTTGTGGAATTGTTGTTGGATCATGTTTTAATCTATACAATTATGCTTATTTTCATTATTGGTTTGATTTTGTTTTGTGAAGTGTTTGGATTATTGTGAGTTGATTCTTGGCTGAAATTTGCTTGCACTCTTGAAACAATCGGGTGAAAAATTGAAAGGTGACATTTGGTTGTTGGACTGCTTGATTAAATGTAATGTAACTTCTTCTCGAAAGAGAGATTTGTATGTTAGGAGGGCTAGTAAGTAATCGAAGACATTAAACTTGAATTAAGGTAAATTAGTTTGAAAGAATGACTTTTGCTTAGTTTAGGCAAATTTAGTTGATTTCAAAAGAATAGACTGAGTTTTTTGAAGAGATGACAATTCCTCGAATTTAACTAATTAGAAGAAAGCACATGGTTATTATTTTTGATCCAATTTTCTTTCACAACTGCGAGAATTCCTAGACATTTTTCTCTTATTGATTTAGAAAAGTTTATTTGCTATTGTTAAATCGAATCCACTTGAACCAGAATTTTACTTAGCACATTCTGATAGGCAAGACTCAGTAAGTTACAATTAGTCCTTGAGGAATGATATCTTTTATCTAAACTATGACTATCCGTGTACTTGTGTAGTATGATCAAGTTTTTGGCACTGTTGCCGGGGACTAAAACTGTTGACTATTGAGTTAGTCTTATGAAAGTGATTAAGTATTTTATTATTATTTTTTTTTGTTCTTTTTCTTTCTTTTCTAGTTTAAATTATGCTGGTAGTATTGGCAAAAGTGCTTGCAGGAATTTTTCCTAATTTATGCGAAGTCCGATCTTGTACGAACCCGATCCAGAGATTGAAAGGACTTTTCGCTTAAGGAGGAAAAAGCAAAGGATTGAAGAGCAAAGACGCGAGGCAAGAAGGAATTCAAACATGGCAGAAGGTGTCCAACGAAGGACTCTTCATGATTTCGTTAGCTTAGGAGTCCAGGGGATCGCCTCATGCATCACTCGCCCTGCTGTCGATGCCAACAACTTCGAGCTCAAACCAGCACTCATTTCCATGGTGCAACAATCTCAGTTCGGCGGAACTCCCTTGAAAGACCCAAATCTGCACCTCTCGATCTTTTTAGAGGTATGTGATACGCTGAAATCAAATGGAGTCTCTAGTGATGCGATTCGACTGTGCCTATTCCTTTTCTCTTTAAGGGATAAAGCGAGGGCATGGTTGCAGTCTTTGCCGTCTGGATGCATAACCACTTGGGATGAGTTGACAAGAGCATTCCTCATCAAGTTCTTCCCTCCAACCAAAACAGCACGCCTAAGGAATCAGATAACCAATTTTCTACAAAGAGATGACGAGATGCCTTATGAAGCCTGGAAGCGTTTTAAAGATCTGTTGCGTTTGTGCTCCCATCATCGTCTTCAGTGTTGGATGATAATGCAAGCCTTTTATAATAGTGTGACCCAATCTGTAAGGTTCACTATTGATGCGGTGGTAAGAGGAACTTTGAAAAGCAAGACTAAGGATGAAGGCTAATATCTGATCGAGGAGATGACACTTAACAACTTCCAATGGTCCGCTGAGCGAACCCAATCCAAGTGGGTTGGAGGTAAGCATGAAGATGATGTAATTACTTTACTTTCTGTTAAAGTAGATGTCATGACTTATAGAGTGGACCAAATGAATGTTAATGCTGTGAACTCTAGTGCGCCTTTCCCTTATGAAATTTGTGGTTCAAATTGAGCATATAACTCTAAATTATCAAGTTGGGAGTCCTTTTTCCCAGGACCTTAGTGAAGTTAATTATATTCAAAATTTCAACCCGAGACCGGCCAATGACCCTTACTCTAATACATATAATTCGAGTTGGAAGAATCATCTGAATTTTTCTTATAGGTCGAATCCAAACACTGTGACTGTGCGCCCTATGAATGCTAGAGTATCCCCTAGTTTTCAAAGACCCCCATTCCCTTCTTAGATGCCCCAAAAGTCTAAGATAGAAGTAATGATTGAAAATATGCTTATGGCACAACAAAAACAGGATGAGTATATTAAGCAATTAGCCTCAAAGGTTGATGTGCTTATGACTCATAATAGGATGTTAGAAACTTAAATTGCCCAAAAGCTAGTTTCTCATCTACGCCCCCAGATAGACTTCCTAGTAAGCCTGAGCTTATCCTAAGGGAGCAACACACAATGCTTTTAAGAGGAGGAAAACAACTAGAAGATCCTAAGGAGGTCACCAATAATGAGTCTTCACATGATATGAATGAGCATGTTGAGAATGTTGAGAAAGAAATATCTTCACCCTCTAAGGAAGTAATTGATGATGTCGTGCATACGGCTGATGAGGTTCCTAAGGATCCTAAGATCACCTCTCCAAAGCCCTACACCCCACCTTTACCATTTCCTAAAAGGATGGCTAAGGCAAAACTCGATATGCAATTTGAAAAGTTTTAGATGTCCTTAAAAAACTCTACATAAATATACCATTTACTGAAGCTTTGACCCAAATGCCTTCATATGCTAAATTTCTAAAAGAAATTCTGTCTAACATATGAAAGTTAGAAGAACATGAGACTGTAGCTTTGTCTAAAGAGTGCAGTGTAGCAATTTAAAATAAGCTTCCAACTAAGTTAAAGGATCCCGGTAGTTTTTCAATTCCCTGCTTGATAGGGAATGTGCCTATAAACCATGCTTTATGTGATTTAGGGTCAAGCGTAAGCTTGATGCCCTTTTCTCTGTATGAAAAATTGGAATTAGGAGAGCTAAGACCGACTATGATCCTTGCAATCAGCGGACTGTTTTGTAAAATAGCCTGTGGGTATTTTAGAGGATGTCCCCATAAAAGTAGGAGATTTATACATACCAGTGGACTTTATAATTCTGGAAATGAAAGAGGATACACGGACCCCAATCATTCTTGGAAGGCTATTGTTGGCCACCGCAGGGTGCCGCATCAATGTGAAAAACGGTACACTAACTTTTGATGTGGTTGATGTTCATGTGGAATTTAATTTACTAAAAGCTACTAAGTTTCATTCTATTTCTGATGAATGTAATAGGATTAATGTGATTGATGGTTTAATATGGGAAACTGCATCTAACATTAATTCTATTGATCCACTTGAGCACTTGGTGTTGAATGATAGCACTATTGAACACCAAAGAAGATTAAACCCTAGCATGCAAAAGGTGGTTAAAAAGGAAATTTTGGAGTTGCTTAAAGCCAGCATTATCTACCCTATCTCAGATAGTACATGCATAAGCTCGGTCCACGTTGTACCTAAGAAAGGAGGGATAACTGTTGTCAAAAATGAGAATAATGAGCTAATCCCTACTAGAACTATTACAGGATGGCGTATGTGCATTAATTATCGAAAATTGAATAAAGCCACCTGTAAAGACCATTTTTCCCTTCCCTTCATTGACCAAATGCTTGAACGATTGGCAAGGAACTCATATTTTTGCTATTAGATAAATATTTGGGGTTCTTTCAAATCCCTATCCACTCAAATGACCAAGAAAAGACTACTTTTACATATCCATATGGCACCTATGCTTATAGGTGAATGCCATTTCGGTTATGCAATGCCCCTGCCACATTTCAACGTTGCATGATGGCTATTTTTTCAAATTTTATAGAGGACATAATGGAAGTCGTTATGGATCATTTTTTTGTGTATGGTACAACGTATGACCATTGCTTGGCTAACTTATCTAAGGCTTTGCAAAGATGTGAAGATGTGAATTTGGTATTGACTTGGGAGAAATGTCATTTTATGGTGCAAGAGGGAGTTTGTCCTTGGTCATGTTGTTTCTAACAAAGGCATTGAAGTTGACAAAGCAAAGGTGGAGGTGATTGAAAAATTGCTGCCACCAACCTCTGTAAAAGGTGTGAGGCGTTTTCTTAGACATGTTGATTTTTACTGATGATTCATAAAAGATTTTTCAAAGATTGCAAAACCACTCAGCCAATTGCTTGTTAAGGATGTGCGTTTCAAGTTTAACGAAGAATGCTTGACTGCTTTTCACAGAGCAAAAGAGGCATTAATCACCACCCTAATAATGCAAGCTCCAGATTGGGAGATGCCTTTTGAAGTAATGTGCGATGCAAGTGACTATACTGTGGGCATTGTTCTGTATAACGGCTCGACCCTAATGTTTATATTAATTACATTGGATCACCTTAATTACAAATTCATCAAGTTGGGCCCAGGCATTTCACCCGTCATTTTCTCATTTTAATTCAGCATTTTCTTCATATGTATTTGTACCATTGCAGGTTGAATCGGCAGAATGGCCTCGGAAATGGATTTTTGGTTACTCATAAAATAATTCATAAAAAAATTCTAAAAGTCCAAAGGAATAGTTGAACGTCTGTTAAAAAATGTCTTTCAAAATTTTTGCATCCAAAGTTCTTAAAAAAAAAAAAGGTCAAAGTCAGTTTGACCGGCGGTCAGAGGCGGTCAAAGTTCCAGATTATTCCCCCCCAAAAAAAATTCCAGATTTTTTCAGAAAAAACCCCAAAAAAACCTAATTTTACCATTTTGCCCTTGCCCATATATATATATATATATATATATATATATATATATATATATGTGGGGGGGGCTCTCATCTCACGCCACTCACACACACACGGGGCAGAGGGAGGGGGGAAAGAAGAGAGAGGAGAGAGAAAGGAAGAGAGAGAGAGAGAGAGAGAGAAGAAAGTGGAGAGAGAAAGAGGAAAGGAAAAAGGAAAAAAAGGAGAAAGAGGAGATTAAAGTTTTGGATTCCGAAGCAACTTCAAGATGAGTAATTCTTGGTTCCTCGATTTAAAAATTTGCATTTGATATTTTATGATTTAGTATATTAAAGATATTCATGTCAGGCGGTAGATGTCAATAATATAATTTCATGATTAATTGTAACGATTGAGGTATTGTGAGTTGTTAAGTATGATATGAATGCATTCACTATAGTTTCAAAGTTATGAAATTGAGGGAAAATTTGCCTGATAACTTCATGCTGAAGATCAATTAATGCTTTGATTATTGGGAGCTATTGGGTTGGACAACATTGTGACAATTTTTCTGAAGAATATACTTATTATTCGACATTTGTAATAAAAAGTCGTGAATTTGGAGGTACATGTTGTAAGTCATGAATTCCAAGCATGTATTTTCTGAATTACGAATTTTGATCAAGATGTTATGTTTAATGAAATGTGATTATATGGGTTCATTACGTTACGTCTTTGGGAGAAAAACTCATGTCTTGACCAAGGCTATTACAGAACATTCTAGAATTATGGTCATAATAATGACTGCCGTTATGTCATTTGTTGCCTTCACATGGCAATGCCAGGAACCAGTAATGGCACTAAAGATTAATAATGATTCGGGCATAAATGACCATAAGATAATAATTTAAATTATGCAACAACAGGCATTAACAACAAGGGCCCATACTGATGATAATTTAACAAAGTAAGGACAAGTAAGCCGTTACCCCATTACACGTTTATCACGATAGGGATTTAAATTATCTATTAAAATAAGATATTTAAGAACAGGGACGAAAGCAAAACAAAGAAGCGTCAAGTCAATAGCCTCTTACATATTAATAATTAGCACATGGCCCACGGAATTCAAATTATCGATCAAACCAAGAAATCTCAACAAATTTCATAACCTTGCACTAATCATAAGAGAATTACATATGTAAAACACGAAGGAGGCTACATTTGTCAGTTCAAGCTGCCAGCGCATATTTTTCATTACAAAGGAGAGGGAATCTCAAAGACCAGGTACGTACATTACCTGTGCTCTTCAAAAACTCACAGTATTCTCAGCAATGCAAAATTAATATAAAATTCATTTAATGAATTAATTTCTCAATATTTTGTCACATAAACAAGTGGCCCCGCCAATCATCATCAGGGCTTATGCCCAGCAATTATCAAGGCTTATGCCGACCAATATACCCGCGCGCGGCGTCAACTCAGGCTTCTCGATCAGCCTGGGGGGTGAGCACCCAATGTATGATCGTTTCAAGATATACATCGACCAAGGGGTCCACTTTCAGATAACAATCAGCAGATCCATTTTACTTACGCATTCTCTCTCTCCTATTTGTAAAGCAAAAATGGTTTGAAATGCGGCCGGCCCAACTCATTTACCACAACTCATTTTACCGCATAGAAATGTACGTGCTGAGCTTCGGCTCATCATTCGCAAGTTTTCATATTTTCTGTTTTAGGTATGGGAAGACGGGAATAGTAATTCTTCGTAATTCTCCTGAGAAACCAGAAAGCCGCTAAAACAAGAGACTTCTACTGATTACTAGCCAGTCAGCGCTTACAGTGATGATAGGTGAGTAACTGAGAGGTTACGGTTGCCATTTCTTTGAAATCTGAAGACAATAATACTTCGCATTAGTACCTCAAAGTTACCACATGAGGAACAAATAGTATGAAGAGACAAATACTTATCTGAGGTAATTTCAGTTGTTTACTAAATTAGATAGCCTTGTTCCAACCTGGAACGGCAGTAACGCCTCCCTTCAAAACAAAAGTCTTCCACTGCAGATTAATAAATTCATGGTTAAGCTAAGATAAGCAGCATTAGCTTTTGGGGGCGTTACAGTTATGGTATCAGAGCCAAGTTTAGCATCACTGTGAGCTAGAAGGATACCTATGAGGTAGGCTGGATCAGTGAGATGAATGTGTGACCAGGAATTCATATGTATAAGTGTATCATGGGGATGTTTTAGAAAACATTTACCTAGCCTGAATCTTTTGATAATAAGATCAATGGTATAGTTACATAATTCTTTAGGGGTTTTATCGCTAGTAAACTAGAGCGAGGATGCATTTAGTCAATTCCTTGGTGATGTGTGTAGTCCAGAAAAGTAAGCTAAGCTCATGGCAAATCTTGTGGAATCCTGGGTCGCTTATTTGTCATCAGGAGACTTTCAATTGGTTTTATTATGATGTAATGAATACATAACGTTTGGGTATCGTGAGGTTTCAACGATTGCAAGCAGGTAAAGTTTGCAAACGCTTGTATGATCTAATGCAATATTGAATTATATTATACATGTGAGACGGGAGGAATGTACCTTGCAGTGATATTCATAGGTTAGATTATTAGGAAATATCCATCGCAAAGTTGTAGAAATGGGAATGCAGGGGGCCTATCGTAGTGTCATGAATGCTTTGCAATAATCATAAGGAGTCCTATTGGGCAATTCAATAGCTTATGTGGTGTAAATTGATCTTATATTGATTGTATGGGTCAAGATAAGATGTCACACAAAGAATGTGTTGTTGTTAAGGTGCATGTGAAGTATGTGAACCTATGTAGGCTACCGACTGTTAGGTGTAGACAAGTCATTATACCTTAGAAGTATGGTTAGCAGTAACAAAGGCAGAAGGATATGGGGGATATTTATATCTGGAATGTTAGGGGACGTTTTGAAATCTGGGTCGTTGACCCAGATTATATAAACAAGTAAGCCTCAACTTGGGCAATATAGACATAGGAAACATCGGGAATGTGTGGGGAGAACTCTTTCAGAGATTCCCAATTCTATAATGTTATATGAGATAAATCAAAATCTGCAGGTACCTGGAGATTATCATGGATGAATTTTAGGTGGCATATCTCAGAAGGCTCTTGAAAACAACTAAGGTTTGAAGTTGCTCATGATCATGCAAGTTTAGGGTGTAATGATGAGATTTTGTGACCTTTGACATTGGTAATGAATATCAAGATGTGTATGCCAATCCACATGAGTTCAAGAGTAATTTTAGTGAATGGTTATGTGAAGAAAAGTTTGTAAATATGTGGTTATTGCGCTGTCAATAGACTTGAAACATGGGTTACTTTAGGAGAAAATTGATATCAATTGGCATATCAAAAATTCATGCTTTTTGGTTTAATGATAGCTTAAGGAGTTAGCTTTCAATAAGCTCTGGAATTGCTCAATTTTGAGTTGTGTACACAAAGTTATGGCCACTTTACTGAAAACTGTGCAGAATACATCGAAATTGGGATTGTGCACGTCTGTGTTCTATCCTAATTTTAGGAACCTTACTATGTGAATCATGCTTCGTGTCCTCACTAAAAGTTTTAGTGGACATTATGATGTTTTCATATTGAGGTTTTACATCTTCTTTGTAGATCGGGAATGAAAGATATGGATTTCCTAATGCAGGCCATCAAGCAGCACCCATTTGGAGATATTTTTAGAAAATTCTATGGGTCTTACCCAAAAAAAAAAAAGAAAATTTTTTTTTAATTATTACAAAGTGTAGTGAGGTCAACAAGTTTGATTATGTACAGAAGCTTACTTGGGTTGACAGCTGAAGTTCAATAAGTATTAAGAGATTCTAAGGAGACGGTATCAATAATGTCTCTTATTATGGGTTAGGTCATAGGTGTTGAGGGGCTCAGCAATACTCATTAGATTGAGCAAAATAATTTAAGGGGGGAAGATTATGCCTTGTGGAGCATCAGGTAATTTGATAAGCAAGCTTTTGGGATTAACAAAGATCAGGAAAAGACGATCATCTACAAAAGTGAAACCGTAGGGGAGAGGCTTGATGATATACCAAATATATTGATGGATTTGTTGTTTCTGAATGTGGAAGCATAATCATTGGACCTTATTGCCAAGAGTAAATAAGATTCTGGGAGACAAGTAATCATTGGAGAAGCATAATAAGTACAATGATTATTAGAATTGAACTTTGGGGACTATTGACGCATTATAGAATATATCGGTAAGAAATTGAACAGGTGAATTAAGCATACATATATCTATCTGTTGCATGGACTTTATGGAGGTATTACAAGTGATTCTATGAGGATGAGATGTCAAATTTCAAAAAGCATTATTGTAACACAACGTCAGGTTCAAACAACAACGAATTGTGGAATATTAAAATCCATGAGATAACTGTGTATCGACTGAAATCCAGGCACCTTTCCTTTGATCTTCTCAAATCCTCAAAACGTCATCAGCATGAATCTCAGTATTGTGATACCAGTATTGAACCAAATGGGAGTCCACTAACCTTTGCACAATTGATAATAGGCCCCCTTGTCAGATATTACTGCCTAAGTTAGCATCCTTCTTGATCTCTTTGGCTACCACCTAAAGCTAGCCACCCTCTTGGTATGCTATAACATACTCTAATTTGTAATTCCTTTCATTTACATTAAGCTCTACAGACTATTTAATTATTGCAGCAATACTTCATCACCAATTCTTTCATTGAATTTTCTCAAGACTTTAATGTCTATAAGGGAATCCCTACCATTATGATAAATCACATCTCTCTAATGCCTCCACTGATTACCTATGTTCCGCTCATTCACCAGAGCCATTAATTCAATAATGATGTCATTGCATCCTTGTAGCGGTTGACTATGTTTCTAATTGGGTGGAAGTCATTGCATCCCCGACAAATGATTCCAAGGTCGTCCTAAAATTTTTGAAGAAAAATATTTTCACACGATTTGGGACACCGAGAGCTCTTCTAAGTGACAATGGCACACATTTTTGCAACACGCCTTTTGAGTCACTTTTTAAAAAATATAGGTTATTTCATAAGGTCGCTACGCCTTGTCATCCCCAAACAAGTTGGCAGGTGAAACTCTCAAATAGAGAATTGAAGAGCATATTGGGAAAGCGGTGGATCAGTCTCATAAAGATTGGTCCTTAAAGTTTGATGATGCTCTTTGAGCATACCGAACCGTTTACAAGACTCCTCTAGGAACCACTCCATATCAGTTACTGTTTGAAAAATCTTGTCACTTACCGGTGGAGATGGAACATAAGGCCTACTAGGCTATAAGGATACTCAATTTTGATCTTATAGCAATCGAAAAATGGAGATTCCTGTAACTAAACGAGCTCGACGAACTAAGATTGGCGGCTTATGAAAATTCATGAATTTACAAAGAGTGAACTAAGAAATGGCATGACAAACATATTATGATGAAGCGTTTCAAGAAAGGTGATGTGGTCCTCCTATTCAACTCAAGGTTGAGATTGTTTCCGGGTAAACTGAAATCCTGATGGTCGAGACCATTTACTGTCACCAAAGTCAACCCAGTGGAGCAGTAGAGATATGAAGTAAGTCTACCGGAGCTTTTACAGTCAATGGACAGCGATTGAAACCATATCTGGTGTGACAACCAATTGACGAAGCCAATGTTCATATGCTAACTGATCCAGTTCAATCATAGAAGATGGATCAAGCATAGTAAAGTTTCCGGGTAATTTCTGACCCCATTCTCCTCCATCTCCTCGTCTCTGATCTTGTTTTTTGCTACTCCCCTTCCCTTTTTATTATGTGCCCATATTGAGGGCAATGTGTGGTTCAAGCATGGGGCAGTTAGTCATTATATTTGACGTCTGATGCCTGTTTCTGTTTGGTGTGTTTTTGCTTTGTACATGTTTTTAATGGTAGTTTTTGTAATTTTTGATTGTTTTAGTTTTGTTTTAGAAGTGCATTTAGTTTTCTTCTTGGTTGCATTTTAGTTTCTTTCTTTTGTTAGTTTCTTTTGCATCTTAGTTTGCATTGTTTGTAGGAGCATGCATATAAAGAGAAGAAAAAAACTACAAAAAGAACACCCCAAAAAAAAAGAAAAAAGGAAAAAAAATTCTCAGATGATGATCTCTATAGATTTGGTAGCTTTCTTTGGTTTAGTTTAATTCTTTGATTCTCCTGAATTGTGCATAAAATTTTTGCAGATGAGTTTTCAAAATGAATTCCATGTTTTGACCACATGTTGGATGCGAAATGATTTTCCCCATGAGTCTTTACAAGATTTTGCCATGTGTTTACTAGTGAGCTAGTTTTGACCTTGGTAGATGTCCCGTGAGACTTTGAGCCTTTAGAAACTGTTTATCATTATTAGTGTCATATTTCTTTTATGTGTGACTCTTTCTTGACGTCATTTCTCTAAAACTTCATTCAAGATCACATTTCGCATATGTGTTTAGGCAATATGACCGAGGCAATTCTTTCTTTGATTTGTTTAAACCCCATGGCCAAACAGCCACCTTGGTTGTGTATTGTATCCTTTGTTAGCACCTTTGAGCCTTTATCCGTTTTTCTTGATTTGAACTTCCTATTATAACCCATGGCCAAATACTTGTCCTACCTTTACGCCAAGGTTATAGGAAAGATGGAATGATATCTTGTAGTTTAATTGGGTTGGTTGATGCGGGGTTGTGAGATATTTATTAATCCCTTGTTTTATTGTACAAAATTTAGAGAAGAGTTGGAATTTAAAGTTCGTAAATGAATTTCCCTCTTGGCTATCCCTTCTTAAAAAAAACATAATAAGTGCTTATGGAAAAAAAAAATCACAAAAGATAAAATTTTGAAAAAGAAAAAAAATGAAAAGAGAACGGAAAAAATCGAAGAAAGCGGTTAGCCTTGTTGGAAATGCAAGTTATTTGTGATTTTCGGCTCTTTCTCTCTTTATTTGGGGATTTATTCTGAATTGATAAGGTTTAAGAAGGATGTTGTTTGATGCATTGGAATTGTTTAGCTCTTAATCTTTGGTTTCTAGCTCCTCATTTCTAAAAACATTTGTTCCCCTTTTACCTTTACTCTTAGCCCGTTACAACCCTCTTACCCCATGATTGTCTAATGTGTTTGTATTTTTAGTGATGGTGAATTTGAGAATCTTGTCAAGCTTATGGTTGATCTGTGTCTAAGATTGAGATTTGAGAGAACCTTTATAAATATATATATTTCAAACACATGAGTGTCGAGTGTCACATTACTATAGTGAGGTTCTACCGGCCTTACCACTTTTACTTGTTCCATATGTTAGATGATTGTATTTGACAATTTGGGGGAGATTGCTTTCAAATTTGACATTTTGGTCTATTAAAAAGGTTTTCCAAAATTTCATTCCTTATTCTGTTTGTTAATGATTTTTTGTATCTTTTTGGGCTATCTTTGGATCAGCTTAGCCATTTGAATGTTACCTATATCTATCCCAAGGAGGCTGTGTATACTTTTAATCTTTGCATTGCTTGAGGACAAGCAATAGTTTAAACATGGGGAAGTTTGATAAGTGCTTAATATGTATGTTATTTTAGGGCTATTTTGTGTCGTTTTTAGGAGAATATTGTGCTTTAAGTTGTTATTTACTCTCCTATTCTCGATTTATGCTTAGGTATAGTTGTTTGATGTGTTTTGTAGAATTTTTAGCCTTATTACCTATCATTTGCCCTACAATGGATGTATTTTGACCTCCCCCACGGTCATCCATGTTATGCCACGCCCATAGAGTAAAGAATGAGCAAAAAGCCGGTTCCAGCACAGACTACGGCCGGATCGTGGTGCACCCTATGGACCATGGTGAGCTTGTAACTGCTGCCTCTTCATTTTCCCTCAGTTGTGTGGTTGAGATCGATCGAGCCTCTCTATAAAAAGCGACATTCTGCAGCAGTAGAGAGCATCCAAGGTCATTCCAAGTAAAGCAAAAGTATAGAGTAGCATAGAATAGCGCTCTTGTTTCTTTCTCAAATTTTGTCTTTTTTAGTTTGGTTATTGTGTTGGTGTGAGTCTTGAGTGTGAGAGTTTTTTCTTGAGACGGTTTTGAAGCCGTTGGTTGAAGGTCATCTCAGTCAATCACCTTCTCGCTCAGATTTCACCAATCGTTGGTTAGTTTGTTAATATTTTATCATATCTGAGTAGTTTTCTTTAGTTTAGGATTTTAGTAGTTTGTGGAAGTATTGTTAGATCATATTTTAATCTATATAATTGTGCTTATTTTCATGATTGGTTTGATTTCATTTTGTCAAGTGTTTGGATTGTTGTGGGTTGATTTTTGGCCGAAATTTGCTTGCACTCTTGAAACAATCGGGTGAAAAACTGAAAGGTGACATTTGGTTGTTGAACTGCTTGATTAGACCTAACGTAACTTTGTCTCGAAAAAGCGATTTGTATGTTAGGAGGGCTAGTAAGTAATCGAAGACATTGAACTTGAATTAAGGCAAATTAGTTTAAAAGAATGACTTTTGCTTAGTTTAGGCAAATTTAGTTGATTTCAAAAGAATAGACTGAGTTTTTTGGAAGAGATTATAATTCTTTAAATTTAACCAATTAGAAGAAAGCACATGTTCATTATTTTTGATCCAATTTTCTTTCAGAACTACGAGAATTTCTAGACGTTTTTCCCTTACTGATTTAGAAAAGCTTATTTGCTATTGTTAAATCGAATCCATTGAACCAGAATTTTACTTAGCACATTCTGATAGACAAGACTCAATAAGTTAAAATTAGTCCCTGAGAAACGATATCTTTTATCTATACTACGACTATCTGTGTACTTGTGGTAGTATGATCAGCAGAGTAGTTGTCTAGTGGCTTTTTTTTTATGTATTGAAAATTGTGTTTAAGAGGATTCATAAAAATGATTGGAGAACAACGAAGACAATCGTACGACAATTGACAAACAGGAGCCATGCGGTTTAAAGAGAGGTAGTGGATTAGTTCAATTGATTACCAAAAAACTGAAATTGACAATTACGCGGCGATAGGTAGTGGAGATATGTAATCATTTCATTACCATGAGAAAACTATAGATGCCCAAATACTATGGTGAACTGAGATGACCGAGTGCCATCAATCGTGTTTCCAGATCATAGATGTATGAATCTTCATATCCACCTATATGATTAGCAACAATTAGTGAAGGAATGAGGAAAACAGATCTTTGGAATTAATGTCTAAATTATAGGTAATAATGCCCCATGTTTGCTCTAGAACTGATGTTAGAGGTGCTGCTTTGAGATTGTTAGTGATGATAAGAGGGGCAGGAGTAGCAATAATAATGACCAGTTTACATCAGAGAGAGGAGGGAGGTGGTCGTAAAACATATCAGAGAGGGTGGAGGAAGATGGTACAATAACGTGACTACTATGTCTTTTAGGAAATATAACTGTAGTGCAGTTATTTTGAGGTGTTTAGTAATGTCTCTACCTAGCCAAACTTTTCCTCATTAGTTAACGTTTAGTTAGCTCTAGCTATTGTTAGATATTATGGAAATTAATTTAATTTTAAAGGGCACAATCGCCAAACCAAAAGTTCTATATCAATCAAGGGCTTGGCTTGGTATATAATATAGATACAAAACACACACACACACACATACACGCGCGCGCGCGCACACACACATATATATATATACATATACATATATATATATATATATATACACACACACACACACATATATATATATATATATATATATATATATATATATATATATATATATATATATATATAACACTTATTTGATATATTTATGTTATGCAAGAAGTGTTATAATTAGTTATCATAAAGGATGGAGAAATCCATAAGATAATGGAAGGAAAGTTGGCCAGCTAATTTAAAAAGAGAAGATTATTATGAGTTATACATAAAGAGACTAAATTTTGCCAAATAATTTGATTCGATACATGAAATAGAATATTTTAAATTACCTCCACCAAGAGTTTGGTAAATACTTCTTACACTCTCCAACCATTGTGATTAGTATTGACCCATTTCATATTTTGCGTAAAATAGTAAATTCATGCATCTCAATCTCTCTCTGAAACTAGGCATCCCGCACCCATTGTACGTAAAGATTGTGGCTACTTGCGTTTAATGTTCTTGCTCGTGGCCTCATGGTTGTAAAACCTAAGAAAATAAATTTTAGGTACATACGTAAAACCTATGCAAATAAATTTAATTAAGGATAATTACAAATAAATTTTAGCTGGTGGCCTGGGTGATTAATATATGTAGTTGTTTTTGATGCTCTAGGTACATACATAAAAGAAATAATCAATTGAAAGCATTAAGAAGGGAACTGGTATTAGTCCAATGGAAAAATGGCATTAAGAGAAATGCCTTTGAGAACATAAAATGAAGTAAATATATTATATTTCTCCACTGGGTGGAGATTGAGTAAAATTTTTAATTGACATCAAATATTTGGGCAAAGAGGACACCCATGATAATAGAAGACAATGAAAATACATAGTATGGGTACATAGTAAATAACCTAACTGAGGCTACAAAAAATACGAATTATGAAATGTAAATTATACTATATGTGTAGTAGCTATGGTGGTGTATTTATTAAGTACTATTATTCTAGAAAAAAGTTATACACAAATAATGAAGGCTAAACATAAATATGTACAATTCATCACAAAAGTTGCATTGCAAAAAAAGAATGAAAATTAAATGAGCCAACTGTTGAAAAAGACATAAAGTAGATAACAATTTATAGATAGTACCAAGAAGGGGAAAATAAACTCAGTACATAAGCATTAGGTAGGAAATTGCATAAGTACATATTTGGACCATAGGTAAAGTGGGAAAATAGTATCAAAGTTAAAGTGTTGATGTATTCAATAGCATCCCACATGGCCTGAAAAAAAAAGTTTAATTCATGATGTAAGCATATGAAAAGCAAGGTTGATAAAAAATATAGAAGACTTTATTGATTTAGGTTGTAGGTACTACCTATTTACTTGATAAGCACATTCTTCCTCCAGTTGACATTGGTGACATAAGTAAGATAATAGCAATCTCTTAAATTGAATGATCGTGTCAGAGGGCATAATAGAAATACATAAGGTGTAAACATGTAGGATTGACATTGCTTTTTCAGTTCATGATCTCCATTTTTCTAAATAGTAAAGATTGTATCAAGTATGTTAGCTAAAAATATGGCTCATTTAAGGGGACATTGGGAACAGAGCATATTTTAGAGCAAGGTACCTTAACTTGTAAATCTTTTCAAAAGTAATGGAGGTAATCCAAGTACGAATTCAACTTGTTTCATAAATACTGACACCCGCATTGACCCGTTAAATCTTGAATGGTAATCTTCACCATTACACTTAACAAATGTTGTAGAATAAAAAATGGACGAAAGTGAGGACTCTGGCTTGTGTGAGGAGTAAGATAAGCCATAGATCAATTGATGAAGATTATGATAGGAAGCATACCTTAGTGCAAAAGTTACATTCTTCTTGCAATAGTAGCAAATTAAATGTTGACTATTAGGATATACTTTATGGCTACACACAGAGCAAGCATCGTACCAATGAAAAATTCTAAGGTCAACATCAATTATAGTCACAGTGATTCAAAAAAATTGCACCTATATGATGAATTTAAATTGGGATGAGTACATATTTCTTAAAATAAAAGTGGTAGAATTAATTTGTATGATATTTGTTAATTGGGGTGATTCAATTGCTAATAGGAGATAATACCTTTGGGGAGGATTGGAAGTTGGCAATATGTGTATGGCGAGCACTTGATACCCATAATGATTGATGTAATGGTAAACCACATGAATCAAGTCATTTTGCTTTCTTTTGAGCAAAGCCATCACTATGATACCTATATTAAATTTAATATTTTAGAGCAAGAATACAGGAGTAATTTTGGAAAGTAAGCTAATTTGATAAAATTAGAAAAAAGAAGGGTGTACCAGCTTGTTGATGTATCACCTTTGTAGTCTTCATAATATCTAGTAAATTTTCTAGTTGAAACAGATGAAATTAGAAATTTCTTATGAAAAATTAGGATGGATATAACGTCATAATTGTAAATTAGATATGAAAATGTATAAGGAAAATAGAAAAGATTAAGTTGTTAGTGGAATAAGCTTACCATTGAATTCACTAATATGAAGACCGCATGCAAGTAAGACCCCCTTATTTTTAGTAGTTTGCTGAAGTTGCTTATGAATTTCAGAAGCGAAATGGTCCCAAAGGGTGAGTCTTATAGTGATGTAACAGGATGTTGTGAAACTTAAATTTTAATGAGGGTGTTCTGAAAAATGATGAGTTTGATACAAATGCATTTGGTGAGCAAATGTAAATGTACCTTTTATCCATAAGGATAATGTCCCTCTTCTATTTATGTTGGTTGGGGAATGTTTTTAGAGGAGTCAAATGAATGATTATTCCCATTACATCTCTATGAAAATTAGTTGTAACTTGAGATAATTTAGATATGAACATAGCAATGTGAGCTAATGAAAAAAACATAATAGAATGATGGAGTAAAAGTAGGTACGTGTACCGTTAACTTGAGATTTCTTACCCAAGAAAGAGGGAATAGTATGCAATCCCATTGAAGTGTAATAGTTAAATGGAAAGTTTTCCAACTCAGATGAAGCCTCCACAACTTCGGTGTCTTTTGTTAATTGAGTTGACATTGGTTGGGTATTACACGAAGTTGTTCATCAGCAGGAAACGCATTCGAGGCAATATACAAAGCCCTCTTTGAGACGACCAACAAAAAAATCAGCGTCTTTATGGAAGATCGTACATTGAATAGGATCTCTCTAGAATTTATTATTATATGTATACAATAACAAACATAAGCATTAGAAATAATAAACCATAGTTATTAAAAGTAGAAGAATATTATGAACGTACATTTGCATCTATAAAAATCATTTTCCATAGATTGCAACCAAATGTTGTCTGTTGCACATCGAATAATCTAATCAAGCGTGCGTTGACATCCCCTTTATGGCATGTCGTATGAAGATACATAAAAGGTGTGTACATCATTGAAACCTGCCAAGAGAAAAAACTTGTATAAATAAATTATCCACATGTAAATGAAGTGAAACATTTAATAATTGGGAAATAAATACTGTCCAAAATGCGATGTAAATTCCCACCACTTACAATAAGTGTTTGTTGATGGGAATTAATACTATTGGGTAGATGTTAATGTTAGCAATGTAGATAGGAATTTATGAGTTCCTATAATGACAATGTGTTAATAGTCTCTGGATCATGTGAATTTAGTGCATAAGCTAAAATTTGTCCTGGATCTTATGAACCTAATAGTCTCTGAACCCCTTTTGTCATGACCTTCGATAGATCATATGAAATTAAGGAAATGAGTAAATAAACTTTCATTTATGATACAGCTGAGTGGAGAGCATGTAGTAGAGAATGTCTATCTTTTTGGCCAAGTTTGTGTTTAAGGTGACTTAAGAGCAATTAGCCAAATAGAACTTCCCCTCATAAAATAAGTGCAATTAGACATAATCCTTTTTATTATTTCTCTCTTTTGTTTCTTCATGACCAAGCCTATTCATGATGGGTTTAATACGTGAATAAATGACAAATGCTATGCCCATAAATAAATACAACTATTTTTTCATAGTTTGAATTTCATGTTTAGAGTTGTATGAAGCTTTTATGGTGGTTAACTGATGCACACCTCAAACTAACTACACTGCAGCACATTTCCTAAAAGAAATAGTATTCACATTATTGTACCTCCTTCCTCCACCCTTTCTGCCATGTTTTACAACCAGCTCCCTCATCTTTCTGATGCAAATTGGTCTTTTAATGCTAAACATGTCTCCCTTATCACTAACAATTTCAAAGCCCACCTCTGAAATCTGTTCTGGAGCAAACAGGGGGCATTATTGCCAGTAATTTAGACATTAACTCCAAAGATTCGTTTTCCTCATTCTTTCACTAATTGATGCTAATTACATAGGTGAATATGAAGATTCATGCATCTATGATCTAAAAACATGATTGATGACAATTAGTCATCTCGTTTCACCAAACTATTTGGGCTTCTACATTTTTCTGATGGTAATGAAATGAAAATAAATGTCCACTACCTATCCATGCATAACTGTCATCTTAACCCTTGTCGCATATGTTTCTACTGAATTTCTCTCCCATGTGTTCTCGCCAGACTATGGCGAAGAGAAGGAGGTGATGGTGGGTGGCTGGTTAGAGGAGGCACCAGATTATAAAAACTAAAAGGGAAGATGAGGACCTTTTTAAAGTGCCAATCGAGAGAGGAAGGAGATGGAGATGGTGGGGCAAGTATTGAAGTTTGGAACAGACTGCCTAATGATCTAGAGAGTGAATTTCATGGCCAAACCATAACATACAATAACAATCACATAACGACAAAAACGGAAAGCATGATGAACAAAAGTCGAAAACCCTCAAAGAAGGGCTTACTTATTTCCAATTCGTCTGAGCTTCACTGGAAGAGTATGCTAATGGCAGGGAGTATAATTTGAAGAAAGGGACATTTTGTGGGTTGATAGCAAACGTGAAGGAGGTGGGTAGTTAATAAAATTTAAACTAAAGCTTTTTTTTAGGTTTTAAACAAAACTGAAGTAGTTATTTATAAGTGGGACATTTGATTGGCAGTGAAAGTGATTTTGTTTTTTTCCACATTATTTTTGTAGCCTTTGTTTAAGGTTATATGATAGTATGAGTGGACAAAATTACCCCTATCAACCGTTGGCCTATCCACAATACAAAAATGGTATACTTGCACAAATATATGAATATTAACAAAACTGAAGATCTTGCTACACTTTGTTTTTTTTTAAAAAAAAAGTATAAATTGAGGGCCATAAGCACCAACTATGAAGGGTAAAATAAAGTTACCAAATAACTACAACTACAAAACATTATTGAAAAAATAACAAATATGCCAATATATAATTTAAGGGACTGCAATATTAATTTAATGAAGACATACAATCAGAAAATAGGGAAAAATCAAATAGCAATCCAATATCATGTCAACTTATAATCAAAAGTATTAGTACCCATCCCATTGCAAACACGAGGAAGGATTTTAAGATATGTTATGAATTGCTTAGCTTTGCCTCTGTGTTCCCTTTAAACAGTCCACCCATAATTTCTCTCCCTCTTTTCTTCCCAAACTCTTCCACCACTGATTTGCTTAAACTCCAAAACGGATATATAGACCGAGTAGGGGGACGTGAGAAGGTTCAAATTACAGCTTATAGATTGGAGGACGTGCGATCATTAACGCAAAGAACTTTTTTCTTTAAAAAAAAGTGGTGGGTCAATAGATTTATCAGTACAGCGATAACAATTTTGTTAAAAAATTATTAGGTGAGATCTAGAGTCTTATTTTTGATAATAACTTTTAGAGACTTTAATAATTGAGCTATCCACTATTAAAAATATTAGATGTTTTCTATTAGAGTATAAATTTATTATTGAGCCTTCAGACATCAAGTTAAACTTTTGGTCGAATTTGGTTTTGAACAAGTCCAAATTCCAGATCTTTAACTTTCTATGTCATGATGGTTACTAGTTTTCTTTCTTTATTTTTGCGATTACTTATGCCATAATGGTCTTTAAAATTGGGGGTAAAAAATACGATTAAGGGTATAGTTGATGAAACGAAGTTGCTCAACATTTAGGATATTGATTTATCATATAATTGTAGATAGATACTAAATTATTTTCGACAAATCAAAGTTTATGGTAATGATGGTGACATAAAAGCAGAAAAAATAAAAGATACTTTAGCAACCGAAGAAAATGTTAATTTTAAATTTTCAAAAATAATGATAAAATAAAATAAAATGCATTGGATCTATGAATGAATTAAGATGTTAATTGTTTAAAAAAGAGATTAAAGAAAAGGGGCGATAACAAAAGAAACACTAATAAAAGAAAATAAATTTATATCAAGAAGCGTAGTACAACTTGTTGTTTGGAGGTGTTAAGAATTAGATTATATACCAATTCCACTATTAAAAAAAAGGACAAAAAAGAGGGTGGATAATAAAAGAACGAAAATTGAGATCGAGAAGTTACTCAACATTGAGGATATTGATTTATCATATAATTGTAGATAGATACTAAATTATTTTCGACAAATCAAAGTTTATGATAATGACGGTGATATAAAAGTCGAAAAAATAAAAGATACTTTAGCAACCGAAGAAAATTTTAAAAGATTATGTTAGTTTTAAAATTTCAAAAATAATGATAAAATAAAATAAAATGCACGGGATCTATGAATGGATTAAGGTGTTAATTGTTTAAAAAAGAGATTAAAGAAAAGAGGTGATAATAAAAGAAATACTAATAAAAGAAAATAAATTTTTATCAAGAAGCGTAGTACAACTTGTTGTTTGGAGGTGTTAAGGATTAGATTATATACCAAGTCCACCATTAAAAAAAGGACAAAAAAGAGGGTGGATAATAAAAGAACAAAAATTGAGATCGAGAAGTGTGATACAACTTATTACTGTTGCATAAAATAATTTAGTTGTCGGGGGGTGGGTGCCCAGTGTTACGGGTTGATAATTCACTCAAACTTAGACCCGTGCGGCCTAGCAAACTTTGCTTGGGATTCTTGCCTTGCTTGCTAGTAAGCCTTAAGGAAGCTTGACTTAGACTTTAAGAAGCTAAGTAAGCTCACTCACACTCTTTTAAGGGAACTTAGTGGAGAGAGAGTTTGGGAGAATGCTCTTATATTGCACTTGAATACTTTCAATGGCTTGGTTACAAATGAGCCCTCTTTGGGGTTTATATACACATCCACCTCCTCAATGGATGGTGGAGATCTACTTAATCCAACGGCTAATATTATACTTCCAGAATATTCTATACAAATATCCTAGACACTACACATATGTAGAATAGTGTGGAACATTCTAGAGTGTAGTCTAGAATATTCTAGTGTAGCCTAGAAGGTTCTAAGACCCTCCACAAAGTCCTAGATATTCTAGAAGCTTCTAGAACAATCTAGAAGTTTCTAGAGTTCTCTCGAAGGTTCTGGGAGAGTCTAGAAGACTCCAGAAGGTTCTAGAAGACTCTAGAATATTCTAGCGCATTCCAAAAGATTCCAAACTACTCTGGAAGACTCCGGAATATTCTAGAACTCTTCGCAAACGCGGCCCGTGACATCCTCCCCCACCCAATCGGGCAACGTCCTCGTTGCTTTTGGGTCTTCGTATGCTTGGCCACTGATTTGCCTCGTCTTGCTTGTTTTCCACTTGGTGGGTTTGATGCGTCGTGGCCAACTGCTTAGCACATCGATCCTTCGCTAGCTTGCGCGCCCACCCATGTTCAGGCACGTTTTCTTCTCTGTGTCAGCTTCTCAAGTGATGTTTTGGGTATGACACTTGGGGGTCCCTCATCACTTTTGAGGACGGATAGGTGGCCTACCTCCTTACTTTCCGTGAAGTGAAGGGCGGTTAGCACCTTTTCCTTTTCGGCTTCCCATCTCATGGGTATTGCATGTGCTTGCCCATTGCTCGTTATGAACAAGGTGCTAGCATGAGGAATTATGACGGCGTCCACCTTATTGAGGAAGTCCATTCCAAGATAGAACTTCCGATCATCAAGGGGAGCGACGGTTATGTCGACCTTACCTGTCCATGGTCCGATTTGGATGTTTGTACTTCGAGCAACTCCATGGATTGGAAGGCTCTCGGCATTGACTCCTTTCACATAGCCCTTCTCCTTTTTGTAAGGTAGGCTAATCTCATCGGCGAGTTCTTTCGCCATACACCTTATCCGCTCCCGTATCCACCGTTGCTTGGAGCTCCTTACCTCCAACTTTGGTGTCTACATACATGCAACTACCGGCTTGCTTCCCCACCTTGGGTTGGATGACACTTAGGAGCGATATTGAGGCAATACTTGTTTCCTCTTCACGCCTCTCCTCCTTCATCACAAGCGCAGCTAGTTTCCCACGCTTCGGGCACTCAAAAACCCGATGAGGCCCATTGCACAAGAAGCATGAGTATTTCCTCGGCGTCTCATCCTTCTTGTCTCGTCCCTTGTCTTTGAAGGTTGTTGGCTTGTCCCTTCTGGGAGACTTGTCCCGATCTCCGTCACTGTCGCTATCATCGTGGTTCTTCTTGCCTCGCCCCTTGGAGAAGTCCTTCTTGTACTCGTTGAGTGATTCGGCAGCAGCAACCGCGGAGGCGAGGTCTTGCACACCACGTCTCTCTAACTCGGTCTTGGCCCAACCACTCAGGCCATCTAGGAAGGCGAATAAGGCGTCTTCCTCTCCCATGTTTGGGATCTCCAAGAGAAGCTCCTGGAATTCCCTTACATACTCACGAAGATGGCCCTCCTTGTGTTGGAGGCGCCTCAACTTGGCCCTTGCTTCCTTTACAGCATCTTTGGGGTAGAATTGCTCTTTGAACTCTCTCTTGAATCCCTCCCAAGTCGTGATGGGAATGGATCCTCGATTGACATCGTCGCACCTTCGACGCCACCAAACAAGGGCAATATCTTTAAGAGAGAAGGAAGCAAGATTTACCTTCTGAACTTCATCGACGATGCCTACCGCTCCGAAGTAGGCCTCAAACTTTGCGTTCCTAGCCTCGTTGTAGGTTGGGGTTTGGAGCGCATTCACCTTTGGGGTGGTGGACACTTGACCCGATCCACCATTGTTTATATTGGCCACCGCGGCCATGCATACTTTGAGTTGGGTTTCCAAGGCCTCAATCCTTGCCTTGTACACCTCAATCTCGGACTTGCAAGCCACCACCTCGGCTTTGCAAGCTTGGAGTTCTCCATCTCGAAGAGTTCGGACCTCCTCATCGACATTGCTTGCTAAAGATTTCACCACCTCTTACATCTCCGCACGGAACTCCTCCAAGTCCCCCGTGGACTCGAGCTCCTCGATGCGCTTCTCCATGTCATCCACCCTAACCGTGAGGTTCGACATGGAGTGGTTAATCTCTACGAGCTTGTCGTCTACAAGGACTGACAAGTCCTTGTTCTTGTCCTTGTCCTTGCCTTTCTTTCCTCCTTGTGGAGGGTTGCCAGCATCAGCGACACATGAAGCCATGATCTCTCAACTAGAACCGGGCTCTGATACCAACCGTCACGGGTTGATAATTCACTCAAACTTAGACCCGTGCGGCCTAGCAAACTTTGCTTGGGATTCTTGCCTTGCTTGCTAGTAAGCTTTAAGGAAGCTTGACTTAGACTTTAAGAAGCTAAGTAAGCTCACTCACACTTTTAAGGGAACTTAGTGGAGAGAGAGTTTGGGAGAATGCTCTTATATTGCACTTGAATACTTTCAATGGCTTGGTTACAAATGAGCCCTCTTTGGGGTTTATATACACATCCACCTCGTCAATGGATGGTGGAGATCTACTTAATCTAACGGCTAATATTATACTTCCAGAATATTTTACACAAATATCCTAGACACTACACATATGTAGAATAGTGTGGAACATTCTAGAGTGTAGTCTAGAATATTCTAGTGTAGCCTAGAAGGTTCTAAGACCCTCCACAAGGTCCTAGATATTCTAGAAGCTTCTAGAACAATCTAGAAGTTTCTAGAGTTCTCTCGAAAGTTCTGGGAGAGTCTAGAAGACTCCAGAAGGTTCTAGAAGACTCTAGAATATTCTAGCGCATTCCAGAAGATTCCAGACTACTCTGGAAGACTGCGGAATATTCTAGAACTCTTCGGAAACGCGGCCCGTGACACTAGGTTTATGCGCCAATTCATCTCTTTTAAAAAAAGAAATAGGGAAGACATGGGAGGAAATATGACGAATGAAATTGAAAGGGTTGGGGATTGTTGGGGTTTGGTAGCACATGTAATCGAATTGTAGAGGACCATGTACCCCTTGTCATAGATAGCTTATATGCAGCATAACTCCTCAAAAAGTTCAAGAGAGAGTGCATGTGAGTGGGAGTTGGATTGGAGATAGATTAACTGACATGGGCCGTTTTTTCACCCCCACACGTACCCATTATTTCAAGTGTTGAGAGGGAGAAATTTTAACAATCAACTATGTTGACAATATTAACCTTAGTAATAATTGGTTACATAAAAACATTAGTTGCACCTATCTAAATCATGAAAAGGAAGTAATTTTAAAGGGACTGTATAATGGGTAAATCAAAAGTTATACATTGATTGACCCTTCGCTTATTATATAATATATATATATCTATATATATATATATATATATACACACGTATATCTATATATATATTATATATATATAGATATATATATATAATATATATATATATATATATATATATATATATATATATCTATATATATATATATATATATATATATATATTATATATATATATACGTATATATAATATATATATATATATATATATATATATATATAATATATATATATATATATATATATATCTATATATATATATATATATATATAATATATTTATATATATATATATATATATATATATAATATATATATATATATATATATATATACATATATATATATATATATACATATATATATATATATATATATATATATATATATATATATAATATATATATAATATATATATATATATATATACACACAGCGCACGCACGCGCACACACATATATATAATACATACATATATATAATAATATATTATATATATATATATATATATATATATATATATACTATACTATATATATATATATCTCTGTGTGTGTGTGTGTGTGTGTGCGCATGCGCGTGCATATATATACATATATACATACATGATGTGTTGTGTGTTGTGTGTGTGTGTGTATATATATGTATATATATATATTTTTTTGTATATATATATTATTATATATATATATATATATATATAATATATATATATATAATATATATCATTATATATATATATATATATATACACTTATGTATATATATATGTGTATATATGTATATGTATATGTATAAATAAATATATATATATATATATATTTATGTGTGTGTATATATATACATATGTGTGTGTGTGTGTACATATACATACATGCATGCGTATATATATATATATATATATTATATATATATATATATATATATATATCTATATATGTGTGTGTGTGTACATGTATATATGTATATATATATATATATATATATATGTGTGTGTGTGTGTGTGTGTGTGTGTGTGTGTGTGTGTGTGTACATGCATACATATATGTGCACATATACAAAAGAGAAATTCTGTTTAGGATCACCTATCGAATTGACAAGTTAGATATCTGTGAATCTCTTCAGCTACTAAATGGTCTTTCTATTTCTTATAGGATTGAATTCAATCCTAAATTATGTTTAGTTATTTGTTGTTGATTTATTTAGCAAAAAGGAAAAAACATAATGGAAAAGAAAAA
Organism: Carnegiea gigantea; assembly: GCA_029747015.1. Taxonomy (NCBI): domain Eukaryota; kingdom Viridiplantae; phylum Streptophyta; class Magnoliopsida; order Caryophyllales; family Cactaceae; genus Carnegiea; species Carnegiea gigantea. Next base: position 263,928 of record JAKOGI010000151.1, read on the forward strand.
AAACAAAGAAAACAAAGAAACAAACAATTTGGTGTTTGATTCTCGCTTGGTTTGGGAAGGCCAACGCATTAAATGTTGTAAAAGATTTTGACAAGTTTAATAATTGAAAATCTTGAAAGTTAACGTGTTTGTAAGATTTTTATAGAAGACTTGACACTACAAATAGGGTTTTAGATCTTGGTTGAAAAGTATCTGAATCAATGTTGAGAGAGTGTGGGGCCTTGATTGAAAAGTATTCTTTGATTCAATGTGAGGTCTTGAGTGATACTGTGAGGCCAGATATTAGATGCATATATCTTGGACACATTCAACTTCAAGCTGGGGGATTGTGCGTGGAGACAAAGATAGATTCGTGAGAAGAGGTGATTCAAATACTAGCCGGGTGAGAGTGAGAGGCATACTATTGTGAGTAATAAGTCTTTTATTCGAGAAGATGTGCTAGTTTGTTGCCAGTCTGTGGCTTTTCCCTTCAATGTGGAGGAGATTTTCACATCAAATTGTATGGTGTTCTTTCTTTTGTGATGTGTATATGTATAACCAAATTTCTTGGTATGTTTCTATTTCCAATAAGTGCAATCAGAGTGGGTTGAATCACAACAAGTGGTATCATAGCAAATTGAATCCCAACATCTGCTTTTCTTTTTTGCTTAGCTCGATGGCTGTTTTACTATTAGACTTTTTACACATCATTTATCATGTCAAACAAGAACATTATATAGGTGATTCACTATATCAGTTATGCCAAATATGACATGAAGAAAAATAATTGTTACGTATCATCCTTATAAAATAAGGCTCTAGTAATTTTTAGGCGGTTGACATACCTTTGACTAATCTATTCACTTGGGCAAAAATTATAACTATTGAGACGTAAAATTTAACTATAAACACACTTAAGAGTGCTGGTAATGGTTTTCAATTTGCCAAATGACAATCTACAAGGTCAAGAACATTTTATCAGATAGGCATGTATACCAACACTTAAATTATAATATTTAATTGTATTCGTAGTGAAGTTTATTGTTATTTGTCCAATACTTATCCAAAATCACAATGTTACAAAAATAATATTATAATCACAAAAGGCCAGAAAGTTATTGGATAAGCAGTAGTCACTTCCTCCTTTAAGGGAGAGGCCGGATTTCAAATTCTATCTAATGTATGGTTTGCCTCCACCCCTTGTGCAAAGCTTTTACACCCTTTCGTAAAGAAATGTGACGTTTAATCATCTTTAATGAGTTACATAATCCAAATCAGCATTAGGAAAAAAAAAAAGAAAAACAACTAGACCTGATAGAGGAAGGAAATTAAAAAACAACTCGGAGTGCTAACATATTTGCATATCTAAATCGTGATATAACTTGCAAGTTTCAAAATACTTCTCTATCTTAATTCATGATCAATCTTAACAAAAACTCTAATTTGATTCTAATTACCTTGCAACTAAGGTGATACTAATAGTATCATCCTTCCACAATCACTTGATCTCCATCTTGTCACAACATCTTGGCTTGACAAATATGAGGGCTTGAGCTTTTACAATTGCAATATGGGTAAAACCCTCTATAGACTAGAAGTAGTGTAGATGCTTTTGACATTGTCATCTTTCACTACCATCTTGGCTTCTTATGTTCATTATGAGTCTAGTATCAACATTCATCTCGGTTAGTTCCTATGTTACCTTCAATCTCCGGCATCATTCCTCCCTGCCCAAACTTTAGTACCTTCAAGGATATCATGAAGCAGTCCTTGAATCATTTGTAGCAAAACAACATGCTATTAGTTTTGATTTTAAGAATAGACCGATTTCCTTATTTCCTTACTACCCATACATTACAACTAATGCGCCAAATACCAATGAAAATAAATGCCAAGTTTGTATGGTATATGTTGGTGTTCTCATATTTATAAAGGAATACCAATTGAAAAATGTCGTCATGTCCTTGCTAGAATCCACATGTCAATGAGTTTTCTAATGCTCGTTCTTTGGGCCCCCAAAGCGACCAATTAAATACTTCAAATCACCTAGTTTTCACACATAATCGAGATTATTGTTGGGTTTTATTTGTTTTGTTTTGATTTTATAGAAAATAATGATTTGATGAAATAACGAACAAAAAGAGATGATCGAATGTAAGAACTAAGTTTTTGGGTCAATTGCATCTCAACCCAATCATGTTGTAATCAAGAAAAAAAAGAAAGAGGGAAGAAAAATTCAATGGAGAAAGCAGGAGCATACATGCATGGCCAGCCCAAGCCCAACAACGTCCTCCCATGTGTGACCTAGCCCATTCTGTTGTTCACTCATACCCAGCAGCAGGTGTATAATACTTACCCAATCCACATATCTTTCACATCTATATAATACATAATAGTAAAGTTTTAGTAACTGTCATTTTCTTAATTCTCATTAATTTGGAATTTTCAACCGTTAGTTCAGATGGTGAGTAAATAACAGCCGTTAGATTCACACTATTCTCACAATTAATACCTCCTCTAAGAAAATTATCTGCTCCGAATACAAAACACCAGGCGTCTATCTTCTCTTTCCTCCTTATTTTGCTCCCCACGGGTCTGGTACAAACAGAAAATTCCAGACCCCTCTCCACTGCTCCTCTCTCTCTCCCTTCCCCTGTCTCAGCCACGCTGCTCCTCCCCCTGTTCCACAATGAAAATCCTGCTTCTCTCTCCTTCCCTGTGTTTGCCTTTTCCGCCTTGTTCTTCCTTCCCGCATTCACAGAGAAAAGAGAGGAGATCGAAGTGTGCTATCAATGGAAGTCACACCTGGGTAGTTCGAGCTTCGGAGCCCAGCAGTGGAATCTTGGAGGAATGTCGTTGATTCGGCCGCCTGTGCTATAAACCGAATCGGTCTGAGCCTTCTTCTATGAAGCCCTTATCAGGTGTGGTTGTTCCTCATCATAATTTCGCTCTGTCCTGCTCTGTTTTGGGTAGATCTCAGAGGTTTTTTGTATTTTTGGTTGATTCGAGTGTGCTCTTGGTCGTTTGGCATTTCCAGATTCATTTTCAGATTTTTCTTTGTGTGCAAGATCTGAGATGTTTTTTGTGTTATTATATAGATTTGGGTGTGTTCTTGGTCATTAGGCATTTCCAAATCCATTTCCAGATTTTTCTGTGTGTGCAACATCTGAGAGGTTTTTTGTGTTCAACCGTGGATTCGAGTTAGTTCTTGGTCGTTTGGCATTTCCACATCCATTTCCAAAATTTTGTGTTCTTGGTTGTATCGTGGCTTTTCCAGATAGCTTGCACAATCACTCTTTCAATTTATGTTTTGTGTTCAACTATTGATTCGAGTGTGTTCTTGATCGTTTGGTGTTTCCATATCCATTTCCAGATGTTTGTGTTCTTGGTTGAATCGTGGCTTTCTAGATATGTTGCACAATCACTCCTTCAATTCACCTTTTTCCATATATGTTGCACAATCACTCTTTTAATTTACCTTTGATTGTTTATCTAAACAAACCTGACTCAGTTGTGTACATGTTGTTGCATTTGAAGGTGAAGAGAATGGAGGTGGAGAGAGACAGGAGCATGTCGAAGGCGGAAGCCTCAGATCTAAGCATTCAATCCAGATATGTTTGCACAATCTTTTTTTTATTTTACCTCTGATTTTTTAAATAAAAAAATCTTACTCAGTTTTGCAAAGGTCGCTCGAATTGAAGGTGAAGAGAAAGAAGCCTCAGATCTAAGGACTGAATCCAGATATGTCGTTTCAGATTTCCAGATATATTTTACAATTTCTCTTTTATTTTACCTTTTTTTTCAAAAATTCTGACTCGGTTATGATATGATTTCCCACCTCCCTCAGACTCATAAGCACTCACAAACTCGTCCCCTCTCTCCAACGCAATCACAACTTATAACTGCTCATTGCTCACTCTTCACGTTCTCCTAAAACGGCTAAGTGGTTTTGGTTTTGAAAGTCTATCAATTCCCCCAGTCTCACATCTTATCTCACAACATCCTCTCCCATCTCATATATCGTTTGCAATTAATCAACTGAATTCTTCAAAATATATTTCCAAAGGATTCTAATCTTGCTAGGTACGCATAATCCTCACATTCTCTTGATGGTGTTTGCTTCTGATTTTTGTTTTTTCTTTCACTTCATTCTTTGCATTCTTAGTTCTGTGGGTTGTTTCAATTTCAATAACGCATAATCCATCTAATGTACGCATAATCCTCACGTTCTCTTGATGCTATTTGCTTCTGAAATTGATTATTTGTTTCACCTGATTCTGTGCATTCTTGGTCCTGGGGGTTGTTTCAATTTCAATTTTTCTCCCACAACATCCATTGACCATATGAGCAAGCGAAGACTAATGTATTTCAATTTTTCTGTTGCAGGATACTTTGGAGCTCATCTTTTCAAACCTGTATTTTAAGCTCAATCCCCTCCAACTATAGGTATTGGCCTTTCACAATTCGTTATATATTCGTAATAGGCTAATTCCTGATATAAAACTCTATTGGGAAGGGGGGTTTTCTCAATGCGTTTTGCTTCTGATGTTTTGAATTCTGCACATTATTTGAAGTGCTGTGAGGCTCAAACTTTGCATTGAGATTAGGTAGTAGTGTGATGCTTGATTTCTGGGAAGGCCCCAGTGGGATGCTATTGGATTCTTTGCTCAGTAAATGTTGTGTTTTGGAATTGTTGTGAGCTAGGGTTAAATTTTGAGTTTCAAAGTCCAGGAAACCATGATGATTAACTGGTGGGGGAGGATGCACTTTAATTTTTTGTTGGGAATAAACCTTCGGGACAACACCTTCGACATATATTATATTTTGTTAAAATTTGCTTAATTTCGACAATTAGGATGCAAAATTACCTCTTTTTATAACATAAGTGATGCAGTTTTGCCCAATTTCTTAGACAGACTCTGATGGGAAAAAGAAAGTACAAGCAGAAAAACTGGGGGATTGTTTGTGGATTAAAAACAGAGTTTCTATTATATTTGTTGTTTTCCCCTATTTTTTCCACCCCTGTTTTCAGATTTCCATATCTCGTGGTTCTTAATCGGGTATATTAATCTAAGAAAAATATGATTCTGTTAAGCTTGATTCGTTCTGATCCTGGTGTCTTTATATCATTTGGAATTGTTTGCTATGTTTGCTATGTTATATTGTAAGTGGTTATATTTTAATTATCTTAAAATTTCCTCACTCCTTTAAATGTTTTTGGGGGAGGGTGAGCACCTCACACCATTCAATTAAGGATTGTTGGACATGAATAATTCAAATTTTAGAAAATTGGAACACTAATAATCCAACAACCCTCTGAATTTTCTAGATATTTATTTTAAGTAGTGGAGGGATTAGATTGTATCTTTAAACATAATGTGAAATGTAAATGAATTTAGCTGACTTGAACTGCATATATTTGTGTTTTATCAGGTGCAATATCATTTGAAATTGTTTAAAAAATGCAATATATAATGACCATAGACTATAGAAAAATCACATAACGTTTGTTCAGTAAATGTGGTATGGTGGCATTGTTGTGAGGTGGGGTTCAACTTTAAATATCAAAGTCCATGACAGCATGCTGATTAATTGGTGGGGCAGGCCGATGGACTATAATTTTTTGTTGGCAAGAAACCTTCGAGACATCAGTTTCGACAAGGGAAGTCACTATCCAACTAGAACTTAAGAGAGAGAGAGAGCACATTTTGTTGACTCTGATGGAACTATGAGAGCAATTTTTTTGTAACTCTAATGGAACCATATGGACAAAATTATTGAGTAGTGACAGAGTGAAAAGTTATCTTGGAGGAGGGCTTATCAACTTTGATTCTAGCATTTATGGTTGTGTGTGTGTGTGTGTGTGTGTGTGTGTGTGTGTGTGTGTGCAATTTTACAATCTCTGCTCCCATCAGGCAACTAAGCATATTGTGCCACATTATTTGCATGTTACAGATTGCAAGTTTAAGATTTGGAAAGTTATGTTTTTCAACTGTGAATGCTTAAACAAAATATTGTTGTCTATATATCATTTGGAATTGTTTGCTATGTTTGCTATGTTATATTATAAGTGGTTATATATTTATTATCTTAAAATTTCCTTACTCCTTTAAATGGTTTTAGGGGAGGGTGAGCACCTCACACCATTCAATTAAGGATTGTTGGACATGAATAATTCAAATTTCAGAAAATTGGAAGGATTTGAGTTGAGTACACGTGTTGTCAACATGAATTATGTCTATGATGACACACTCTTTCGCATGCAGCTCTTCTTGGCCTGAAGAAAGATATCATCATGTTACTAACTTTTAGAAAATTTGATCTTCTTTATCAGCACTTCACTAATTATTTAAATTATTAGCATTTACTGGCAGCTAGCTTGGTTAAATTTAAGTTACGTAAATCCTTGAATGTTAATGTTAAGTTGAAAGGTACTAAATAGGTTAATGAAATTAATATTCGATAACTAACAAGGGAAGTAAATTAATAACCACATTCGTCTATGCAAGTTCATTGGTATTGTTGTAAATGTTCACATGTGAACACCTTTTAGTATATTTATGATATTTTTATAATGTTAGGATTAGGGGAATTTTTACAAGTATAATTGTATTCTAATCAACGTAATTCAATTCTAATTTAAAAAATTCAAATATGACAAAATAATGTAAATATGATTGTATAGTTATTTTTTATAACGATGACAAGTTTGTGGTAGTAAGTACTACTTTTAAGTATTGATGGAAAAAATATTCATTCTTACTGGATATTCTTCAGTTGCAGGTTTCATTTGCAAACTTGCCCTTCATATTCATATTAGTGGAGGTTAGTTTGTGGTATTACCATACTTATTATGTTCGCATATCATTTTTTGTTTCGATTCTATGTTATGCAGTGGTTACTACATACATTATCACAATATTTATGACGTAAATAATATAGCTATACTTCCCAAATCTATGCTTCATAATAACACACCATATGGAGAGAAAACATGTTACTAAGGCTCTGATCTTTTCGTGGGTAAATTGGGTAGGTAAAAGGTTGAAGTGGGTTGAAGTACGCTCTGTTCTTTTATTGTTTGATTTTTTTCATTTTTTATTTTATTTTAATTTTCTATTTTCTATTTTCTATTTTTTCAAATTTTAAATTTTTATTTTGTAGTTCCTATTTTTTTATTTGTTATTTTTATTTCTTTATTTCTTTATTTTTTTCTTTTTTTCTTTTTTTCTTTTTCTTTTTTTCTTTTTTTATTTTTCATTTTTCCTTCTTTTTTTTATTTTTTATTTTCTACCTTTTATTTTCTATTTTGTAATTTTAATTTTTTTAATTTTTAATTTTTAATTTTCTTTTTGATTTTCATTTTATTATTTTTGGTTTTGCCCTTTTTTATTTTTTATTTTTTTGTTTTTTATTTTTATTTTTTATTTTCATATTTTTTATTGATTTATATTTTCTTATTTTGATTTTATTCTTTTTTTTGTTCTTTCATTGTTTGTATATATTTTTAATTTGTTAAATTTTTTATTCCTAAAAAACGACCTACAAAAAGCAACTTACAAAAAATCTCAAAATATAAAAAATAAAAAATGAAAAAGTAACTACAAAAAATTAAAAAAACTAATAAAATAAAAAATAAAAAATAAAACAGTAACACAATAACACAATTAAAAACTTTAAAAAACAACAAAAATAAAAAATAACAAAATAACATAACTAAAAAAAGATAGAACCGAAAATTAAAAACCCTAAAAAAAAGTAAAATGCAAAAATAAAAAATAAAAAGTAAAAACTTAAACAATAAAAAATGAAAAAAATTAGAAAATAAAAAAACAAAAATAACAAAATAAAAAAGTTAAAAATAAAAATTACAAAATAATAAATAAATAAACAAAAATGTAAAAACATAAAAAATTAAAAATTAAAAGTTAAAAATAACAGAAACAAAAGTTAAAAACACATAATAATAAAAAAATAAATAATAAAAACAGAAAATAAATAAATAATAAAAAATAACAAAAATTAAAATTATAAACAAAAATTTAAAAATACAAAATAAAAATTGAAAATTAAAAAAAAATAGGGTTGGGTTGAAGTTGGTTAAAGTAGGTTGAAGTGGGTTGACGTAGGTTGGAGTTGGTATTTTTTTCCAAGTTGGTTGAAATAGGTTGAAGTAGATTGAAGTGGATTGAAATGAGTTGAGGTTGATAAATTGCAATTGAACCACGAAAAGGACAGAGCCTAAATATCCTCTTTGTGCATTTAAATCTGCTTCAGTGAACACCATAATGATAAAATTTTATCTAATAATAATGCACATAATTTATCTGAAGTAGTGATGGAAACCCCAATCAAAAGTGGTGACATCACTATGAGAAGGCTTCGAGCGAGACTTGCTCGACAAAACGCAAGATGGAGGCTATTTAGCCGGCGTTATCCAGATCACACCCAATCGCACTTCATCGCAGAACGTGAGCAGTATCAGTTACAATCTAGAGAAATTCAACTAGCAATTGCACGTAGCACTCCACCTGCAAGAAGGTTTGTAAACCATTGGAATTTCACGAGAATTTTGGTTTCCTATAGGCACTGTCGCGCGACCATGTGGCTAGATGAGAGAGTTGCAAGAGGTAGTGTTTCACAACCTTGATTCATGCTTTGTTGTCAAAGTGGACGTGTTATATTGCCGGCGTTGCCCCCGCCTCCTCCACTGCTAGACACATTGTTGAATGACCCCAATTTTCTTGAAAATATAAGAATGTATAACTCTATGTTATCATTCACATCAATGGGTGGGTTTATCGATTACTCAGTAATGGATGGGCATGGTCCTTACTCCTTCAGAATAAGTGGCAATAATTACCACCGAATTGGATCTTTACTCCCTGCACAAGGACAACGATCCAAATTTGCTCAACTATATGTCTATGGCACACATGCCGAAGTGCGAAATCGATGCAGCGCGTTAAATAGATAACAAAGTGAACGAGGAGTTGATGAGGAAACCTTATAAGATTTACAACATACACTTGATACTGTGAATCCTTATGTGAAGGTTTTCTGCAATGCACGTGATATCTTTGAGGCCAATAATGTGATTAATTTAAGCATTCGCATTATTAAAGCACGTCCTGGAAGACGGTACACATTGCCCACTGTGGACGAAGTTGCAACTCTTATAGTCAGAGGTGACGTTGGAGACGAAGAGCACCGGGATATTATTGTCCGAAAAATAGGTGGAAGTTTACAGCGAGTATATGAAACCCGACCATTGTATATGCCTCTTCAATACCCACTCCTATTCCCACATGGAACGGATGGTTGGATAGCTTATATTGCGTATGTGGGGGGATCAAGCACTGCTCAAGGAACGGTGACAATGAGGGAATTTTATGCATTTCTCATACAATTTAGGGTTGATGAAGGAAACATTCTATTTCGATGCGGTAGATTGTTCCTTCAATTTATAGTTGATTGTTATGCTGCGATTGAAGCTTGGAGGTTACTATATATAAAAAAGCACCAAAGTACACTTCGTGCAGAATTATACAGCGACTTGTAAGATGCTATTACTGCTAGTGAAAATGATGCCCATGCAGTAGGGAGAAGGTTAGTATTACCTGCTTCATTCACAGGTGGGCTACGCTGCATGAGACAACATTTTTTAGACGCAATGGCCATCTGTAATCAAATGGGCTATCCAGATTTTTTTATCACATTCATCTGCAATCCTAATTAGCCGAAAATCCAGGAAGCTTTAGCACAACAACTAGGCCAACATGCGAATTACAGACCAGACATTGTTGCTCGAGTATTTCGCTTAAGGCTAAAAGAGCTGAAACGAGACTTCAAAGAGAGAAATCTTTTTGGCAAAGTTATAGCGGGTATTGTTGTTATCTAATTATGTCATGCACTTTGGAAATTCTAAAATCTCAATCGTACTTTAATCATGGTGATTTATTTAAATCCTCATAACCTATGCTCCTCTATTGTATATGTAGATGTACATGTTATTGAATTCCAAAAACGGGGATTACCACATGCCCATATATTATTAACCCTTGCAAGTGAAGATAAGCCCACATGTGCCGAAGATATCAACCGTATAATATACGCAGAACTCCCTGATGAAAACACAGACCCCCTCGCATTCGAAACTGTTACAAGACATATGATACATGGTACATGTGGCACTGACATCCTGTACGCTCCATGCATGGATGGTAACACGTGCACAAAGCATTACCCAAAAGACTTTTTGTGATATGACCATTTTTGAAGAAAATGGTTTTTTGAAATACAAGCGTCGGGATGATGGTCGAAGTGTAACGATTCGTGGTAAGAGAATGGACAATAGATGGGTAATACCATATACCATGATCTGTGTAATTAATATGATTTACATATTATTGTTGAGCGGTGTGCACAGAAGAAGGTCATTAAGTACCTTCACAAATACATGCATAAGGGAGCTGACAGAGCAACCATAGTCCTCGAAGATAATGTCCATAACCCTGAACATGGAATTGGTCCTTCTAACTATGAAGATGTCAATGAAATTAAACAGTACTTGGATTGTCGTTATGTGTCACCGGTGAATGCTGTTTGGAGAATATTTGAATTCGAGATCACGCAACGTTATCCATCTATTGAACTATTGCGGTACCACTTACCGGCGCAACAACATGTTGTATTCAATGATCATGATGAACTTCATGGGGTTGTGGAAGAAGGAGCACATAGGGTTACTATGCTTATAGGATGGTTCATTGCGAATATTGAAGATACCGAAGCAAGACGTCATACTTATGCAACATTCCCTTCTTATTATGTATGGAAGAAAGGAATGAGGAAATGGACTAAAAGAAAACAAAGGGTATGCATCGGTCGATTGCCCTATGCTCACCCAAACATTGGCGAGAGATACTATCTGCGAATGTTGTTGCACATTGTTCAGGGAGCTACGTCATATGAGGATTTAAGAACCGACAGCGGAAACTTATATTCAACTTTTAAGGAAGCTTGCTTAGCACGAGGACTGGTAGACGATGCTAATAAGTGGCATGAGGCACTAGCAGAAGCATCCCTATAGGCAACAGGGGCTGAACTTCGAAGTATATTCTGTTCAATGCTAATGTTCTCAGAAGTGTCTGATCCCCATCGATTATGGGAACAACATTCGGAAGACCACACTGATGATTTACAGAGACGAATACAAAGAGATCTCAGAGATCACAGTTTACAAATTAGTGTGGAACAATGACAAGACCTTGGACTTTACGAAATTGAGATGATTTTGAATAAGAATGGTAGATCTTTAAGGGACTTCCCTCCTATGCCTCTGCCTTCACCTAATCTGCTGCGTCAACTTGGTAACAAACTTATCAGAGAACAGCTTGATTATAATTAAGAACAAGAGAAACATAACCTTGAGATGTTGCTACCAACATTGAATACAGATCAAATGCGAGTTTTTCAATCTGTTATTCATGCTGATGAACATGGAGAAGGAAGTTGCTTCTTTATTTACGGCAGTGGGGGGACTGGGAGAACCTATCTTTGGAAAACTATTGTAACACATTTTAGATCAAAAAGCTTGATAATGCTACCCGTGGCATCCTCAAAAATAGCTGCATTATTATTACCTTTTGAAAAAACAGCTCATTCGATGTTTAAGATACCAATTGATGCAGATGAGACATCTACATGTTCTATTTCTAAACAGTCTGAATTAGCACAGCTAATTAGGAAAACATCACTTATCATATGGGACGAGGCTCCCATGACACATCGCTACACGGTAGAAGCAGTTGAGCGGTACGGTAGAAGCAGTTGAGCGGTCTTTACTAATAAGTGGCATGAGGCACTAGCAGAAGCATCCCTATAGGCAACAGGGGCTGAACTTCGAAGTATATTCTGTTCAATGCTAATGTTCTCAGAAGTGTCTGATAACCATCGATTGTGGGAACAACATTCGGAAGACCACACTAATAATTTACAGAGACAAATACAAAGAGATCTCAGAGATCACAGTTTACAAATTAGTGTGGAACAATGACAAGACCTTGGACTTTACGAAATTGAGATGATTTTGAATAAGAATGGTAGATCTTTAAGGGACTTCCCTCCTATGCCTCTGCCTTCACCTAATCTACTGCGTCAACTTGGTAACAAACTTATCAGAGAACAGCTTGATTATAATTAAGAACAAGAGAAACATAACCTTGAGATGTTGCTACCAACATTGAATACAGATCAAATGCGAGTTTTTCAATCTGTTATTCACGCTGATGAACATGGAGAAGGAAGTTGCTTCTTTATTTACGGCAGTGGGGGGACTGGGAAAACCTATCTTTGGAAAACTATTGTAACACATTTTAGATCAAAAGGCTTGATAATGCTACCTGTGGCATCCTCAAAAATAGCTGCATTATTATTACCTTTTGGAAAAACAGCTCATTCGATGTTTAAGATACCAATTGATGCAGATGAGACATCTACATGTTCTATTTCTAAATAGTCTGAATTAGCACAGCTAATTAGAAAAACATCACTTATCATATGGGACGAGGCTCCCATGACACATCGCTACACGGTAGAAGCAGTTGAGCGGTACGGTAGAAGCAGTTGAGCGGTCTTTACTAATAAGTGGCATGAGGCACTAGCAGAAGCATCCCTATAGGCAACAGGGGCTGAACTTCGAAGTATATTCTGTTCAATGCTAATGTTCTCAGAAGTGTCTGATAATCATCGATTGTGGGAACAACATTCGGAAGACCACACTAATAATTTACAGAGACAAATACAAAGAGATCTCAGAGATCACAGTTTACAAATTAGTGTGGAACAATGACAAGACCTTGGACTTTACGAAATTGAGATGATTTTGAATAAGAATGGTAGATCTTTAAGGGACTTCCCTCCTATGCCTCTGCCTTCACCTAATCTACTGCGTCAACTTGGTAACAAGTTTATCAGAGAACAGCTTGATTATAATTAAGAACAAGAGAAACATAACCTTGAGATGTTGCTACCAACATTGAATACAGATCAAATGCGAGTTTTTCAATCTGTTATTCACGCTGATGAACATGGAGAAGGAAGTTGCTTCTTTATTTACGGCAGTGGGGGGACTGGGAAAACCTATCTTTGGAAAACTATTGTAACACATTTTAGATCAAAAGGCTTGATAATGCTACCCGTGGCATCCTCAAAAATAGCTGCATTATTATTACCTTTTGGAAAAACAGCTCATTCGATGTTTAAGATACCAATTGATGCAGATGAGACATCTACATGTTCTATTTCTAAACAGTCTGAATTAGCACAGCTAATTAGGAAAACATCACTTATCATATGGGACGAGGCTCCCATGACACATCGCTACACGGTAGAAGCAGTTGAGCGGTCTTTACGAGATCTATACAATCGGAACCAAATATTTGGGGGGAAAATGGTCATTTTTGAAGGTGATTTCAGGCAAATACTTCCTATTGTTATGAAGGGTACTAGAGCAGATATTGTTGCATCTTCAATATCAAGGGCAACATTTTGGTCTTACTACAATATTCAACATCTTAGAACCAACATGCGGCTCATGCATTCAAATTTAAGTGACAATGAACATGAGCGGTTGCGGAGTTTTGCAGAATGGACTTTGAATGTTGGTAATGGTTGTGTGCAAGGATACTTATTTCTTGGTGGTACTGAACTGGATTGGATAGAGATTCCTGAAGAATTTCTCATTAAGAATGACACCAACGACTCAAAAACTTGATCGAATTTGTGTACCCAGGTTTGGTGGAAAGATACAGAGACGAGTCATATTTTTAAGATCGTTATATATTCGCCCCCTTAAACACTGATGTGGATGAAATAAATTCCAATATTCTATCAATGGTTCCTGGTAGTAGCCGTTCTGACACATTCCTGCCAACTAATATTGATTTTGTTATTGATGACATTAATCCACCAGAGATGCTACATGGTATAAACTTTTCAGGATTCCCGAATCATGAAATATAGTTGAAAGTTAGTGTTCCTGTTGTTCTACTGAGAAATCTTGACCCATCAATAGGGTTATGCAACAGCACTCGCTTGATTATTGAAAGACTTGGTACTAAGGTTGTCCAAGCCAAAATCTTGACCGGAAGAAATATTGGGCAAGTAGTGACTATCCCACGAGTTGACTTAAGTCCTTCAGCTAAGGACTCACCATTTGCCTTGAAAAGAAGGCAATTCCCTCTGAAATTGGGTTTTGCAATGACTATTAATAAAAGTTAAGGTCAAACATTACATTATGTAGGAGTTTGTCTTCCAAAACCTGTGTTCTCCCACGGTCAACTATATGTAGCTATATCTCGTGCCACCTCTTCTTCAGGGTTGAAGTTCTTAATTTGCAACAAAAGGGATGTGCCTCATAATATGACTAAAAATATTGCCTGCCGTGAAATTTTCAATGGCATTTCTGATACTTGGTTAGTCCCTTTTCTTCCATATAATAATGGTCTTATCTACATTAGTATATATTTCATTTGCTATCATGATGTGTTCACTACATTGGATTATACTAATCTATTTTCTTCTTTTATTAGTGGTTACAGATATGTCAGGTTTAGTGCATACTTCTATGCCTATATGTGCCATCAACCCTTGCAATAGATCGGTCACTCTAATTGTTCGACTCATGCGATCAATGACGGTTCGAGTATATGAGCAATGCACACTGTGGAAAGTTATATTCATGGACTATCAGGTATTGGTTTATTAAAGTTGCTAAAAATTTTCTCACCATGTACAAGTATATTACTTATCAATGGAGTTGATTGTTTTATAGTGTGATGAGATATTTGCCAGCATAGAAGGCGATGTTCAAATTACCCAATAGTGATCTATACTCGATGCTGGCAAAGTTTACTACATCTTCGGGCTCTTGGTTGATGCTGCGACAGATGGAGAAAGGAATATGGTAAAGAACAATTTGAAGTTGGTTTTTACGGCGAGATCGAGACTCCTTGGCGTGGTTGAGGATTGTCCTGATATTCCTTACGAGCACCTACCACCTTGTGTGTCATTCATTGATGTCCCTCGGCATCTAAGAACACGTGATAATGTTGTAGGTACGTATAATTAACACTGTGAACTTAAGTACCTATATTTCTATATGTATTTCCTCTTAATTATCTATAACATTTTCATATCATTTTGTTGTACAGACGTCATCGGCATGGTAGTGGCAATATCGCCGTTAGAAACGATAAGGAATAGGGGCACTGCAAGGCGCGAATTATTACTTTCTGATATGCAGTATGTATTTCCATTAGTATAGATTTTTTCTTATCTATTAATGCATGTTACTCTCCCTAATAATATTAGTACATCTAATTCTTATATGTAGCATGCGCCCGTTGAGGCTAACTTTATGGGAAGATTTCGCGGAAGTTGAGGGCAACCACCTTCAGCAACATTTGGGTACTGAAAATATACTTCTTGCTTCCAGAGTGCACACCAGAGATTATCAAGGTACCATTACATCCAATTCATATAATTTCACCCATCAGATTGGTTAACATCACTACGATGGTATACTTTATTAATATGTTTTATTACATAAGATATACTTTTAGGAATATCGGTTTCAACTTTACCAATTAGTAGATTGCTGATTAACCCGGACATTCAAGCAACAGACGAGTTCGAAGAATGGTATATACAACTAATAACATTAGTTTTAATTTCCATTTCCCCTATAAGTTATATATTCGATCTCACATATGATACCCTCCCTACATGTATTAGGTTCTCTGGCACTAAGAGTGTGATGACCCATTTTGATTTCATGCGTAACAGAACATTACGTATGTATAATCTAGAGAAGCTGTTCACAGTGTGAAGGATGCATCTACGCGAAATGTAAGCTACGAATTTCTCTTACAAATGTAACTTTATGCTTACATATATTCTTTTAACAAAACATAATCTTTATAGTTCACAATATACATGTCAGATATTACCGACTTTTTGCTTACGTAATTGAAATTCACCCGTTGATTTATGATGCCTGTACTAATTGTAAAAAAAGTTATCACTCTTACGTATTCGCTCTGAATGTACCTTACTGTACATGTGAATCTCAAAATTTGACAAAAAAGAGGTTTGCATACTTGATTGCCTATAGTTATGTACTTTCTTCTGCTTTTCCAAATATGCATTATTATAACCGTCCTGCGCAATTTAAATTTATAGGTATATCTTTAGAGTTCTTTTGCAAGATAATACAGGTTGTAGAGAGTTTACTGTTCTTCATGAGGATGCTCGAATTCTTTTGCATATGACGACTGCGCAGTTAGATGTGTATGCATTACAGGTATTATAGTTTTCCCTACGTATCACAGTTAACACAGTTTATTCTTTTACTATTGAGTATCCTGTGTTAATATTTTCTACAGGCATATGGACTTCTATCACTTTATGCGATTATAGATGATTACATAGGTCAACCATGGGTAATTGTCATGGAGCCGCCATGTCACTATGAAGTAGAAGTTCCTATCGCTTTGATTGCACTAGTTCATTGGGAGGAAGAGGTTTATTACTTACGAAAGACCAATGTTAGGTACACCAGGTAGATCACGTGTAAATATAAACTTTAACCCCATCATTGTCATTCAAATTAATTCTAAAACTTTATTTCCCTGTAGGTATAAAAGGAGGCGATGGATTCTTCGTCATTGGCGTGATAGATTGACTGCTCATCATGTTATTTAGCGTGTCTTTTGTCATAATCACTATCTACTATTTCTATCATTCTATTATAGACCTTTTTCCAAGTCATGTGATTTTTAGTTGTTTATCCCAATATATGAAGTTGCTATCCACATATATTTTTCATTTATTATTCTATCATCTTTCCTAATTATAATATTAACTATGTCTACAATGGCTATCGGTTCATTACTTGCATAGTATATGTTATGAAATGTCTACTTTAATATGCACCGTGCATAGCACGGGTCCATATTAGTAATAATAATGCTACAGCAGTACAGTGCATAGCAAATGAGAAGTCCAAGTTTTTTTGAGTGCATGATAAAGAGGACGGTAATGTCAACTCAACCCAGCCATGTGTGCCCCACATGCTGCCTTTGGAAGAAATACAAACATCTGCTCCTTCAAATCAAGGCATATTGGTTTGAAAAAGGAAGACACGCCTAAGCTCAGAGATTTTGTGTTTTTAGCTTGTTGTACAAGATTAAAGTCTAATTGATTTTGGAAACTTTGCTAAGATTTTATGTAACTGTGAAAGAGGGAAAATTACCTGGAAAATAAGAAAGCTTTTAGTTTGGAAAGTATAAGAGTGCTAGTTCTAATATAAATAGGGCTCTTGGGAGCATCTTATAAGTAGACCTAACAAAACTAACCAGAGACTCGAAACTCAAACCGAATGACCTAGGCCCATACCCAACTTGACATCCGAGATATACTCACCCAAAAGTGGACCTGAAACTCAAATTGAGCCAAACCAAACCATACTTGGCTGAAATTTTCTACAAAGTTGCTTGCTTTGCATGACAAGCACACATATTGGACTAAAAATTGATTGACTTGAAATCGACTCGAGCGGAAGTGCACTGAACCAAACCGAACCAATCCAAATTATCACTTAACCCGAAACGTGACCCGACCCAAACTTAACTTGATCCGTACCCAAACCGAATGGCCCATTTGTCAAGTCTACTCATAAGTCATCAATTGCTTCTCCCTCATAGTTGTAGGTTTAGTTTAGTAGTTTTTGAGATATTTGTAGGTTCAATTACTCTTTCAATTCAAAATGTAATATAGTTTTTAGTTCTGTTTTTAATTTTAGTTTCAATTTTCACGTGTTTCAAAGTTATTTCATTCAACGTTTCGATCTTTACCACTCCCTTGGGTTTATGGTGGATATTGAATTTTCATGATTAACACTCTTCTAAGATTCAAGAATTCTTCATTTGCTTGTAGCAGTTATGGTAATCTCTTTCCTCTCTCGTATCTCCTGATTAATTAGAATTTATTATTTCATTAGTAACTGTGATAATTTCTTTGATAATTATTCAATTTATAATTTTTATCATATTTAGATTAGGTTTAATTTCTATTAGTTGAATGATTCTGGTTTGCCTGTTTTTTGCTTTCAATTTAACTATATGGGTTAGTTTTTAATTATAGTAGCTTAGATTTGATCTTGTCTCTGTAGATTCAACCCTTAAGTATTATAGCTGAAAACATTGTACATGTGGCATTTTTATACAACTTTTTTAGAATAGTACAATTCATCAGAAGCTATCGAAAGGACATTCTATGGAGAAAAGAGCCATCCCTGACAAAATTGAAGAGCTGTGTGATGCGCCGGCGAATACCATTTCGATGGGCGCTGTAATGGATGGGTTGCTCTTCTGTAACATTTGGGTGAGAATTATATTTTCACAAAAGTAGATACCAACCAATTTTGGATGGGAAGTATTGACAAAATAATTTTGTCGCAGATTTTCCCAAAAAGCATTAATAATTAGGGAGCTTACCTCATGTCGAGATCTTGGTTTTACCACTATTCACGTAACCAAATTTGGCTATCATATAAACATTGGAAAAGATATTAATAAATTACCAAAATACCATAAACATATAAATAATAATTTATAAATTTATAAATATAACATAATAACATTACAAAATTTTCAAATGAAATTCAAAGTCTTTGTTTTCACCACGGTTTCCAAAAATTCCTATAATTTCCAATCTTGACTTGCTAGCTATTAAGGACTTGGGTTTTCAAATCTCTTTAGCTTTCAGGTGCTAGGGCTTTCAACTTTAACCAAGACGCATAAGACATTCGTTTTGAATCAAACTCACAATTTTTGCATCTTAATTAATGAAAACTTGTAGGATTTTTTATTTAAAGGAGTTTTCTCGAACTTTTAGTCAAACAAGTGCCTAAACTTTTAGATTTATTAACTTTAGGTGCTTGAACTTTTTTTACAGTTAATCTAGATGCCTGAACTTTTTCAACACTTAATACACGTGCCTCACTTCTATAAAAAAAATACTTTTAAATAAAAAATATTATTAATACTTTTTTCTATCAAAAAACCCCAAAAATATATGATAATCTTTAAAAAATAAAAAATACATTAAAAATTATAAAAATAAGTTTGAAACAATTTGATAAGCAAAATCATCTCTTACTTCAGGGAAACATACGACAATAGTAAACCGCTTTCTCTCTGCCATGACCTCCCGTCATGGATAGATACAAAGGGATTTTATAAAGCGGTTCGTTATTAAGGATCATAATATAGTGGTCACTTTCATTGATCACCTGAAACTTGAAAGTCAACCATGATTGGCGTCAACACGTATAGTGTGACATTAGTGTTTTGTTTTTTTAAAAAAAGAAAAATTTCATGTCTCAGACGCTGTTTGGCATTTGAACAAAAGCATGGAATTTATCTATGTTTATTTTCTTGGAGAACTATGGAAAACTAGATGAATAGGGAATGATTTTTTTGGGGAAAGTTACAACACTATCAGATGTGAGCGGAAATTAATGTAAATATTTAGGATGCATATGCAAATTGAATTCCCTGTTATTACAGGTTAGAGAATATTGACAATTTTGTAACTTCTTTATGGGATTATGTTCTCTTGTTTTTTAATTTTAAAAAAAAAGCAGTTAGAAAAAGTTGAAGATAATTAGCTAAAAAAACAAAAAAACGATTTGATTTTCAATGGTATCAATAATTATTGCACAATTATATTCTTTTTATTTTAGATTATTGCAAAATATAATCCTTTTTCTAAAGTACAAATTCCTTTTTGCAAATTCATAAGTCTTTTTTATAAAAAATGGCCATTTTTATTTGATAGAAAAAATAGCCAGGTCAATAATACTACTAATATCTTTTGATTTAAAACATAAAAAAATATTAATAATATTTTTGATTAAAATTTTTTTTTTTAAAGTGAGGCACCTATATTAAGTGTTGGAAAAGTTTAGGTACTTAAATTAATTGTAGAAAAAGTTCAGGCACTTACAGTTTATGAACCTAAAAGTTCAGACAGGTATTCAACTAAAAACTCAGGTTTTCTCCTTTGCTTTTCTAAGGCTAGAAAAAAATGATTTGCAGAGTAGAATAGACAACAACAACAACAATAACTCCCAGTGTGGGTCCCGCTTTCGCGGGGTCTAGGGAGATCCAGCTGTAGGCAACCATACCGGTAGGGGTAAGGTTCTGCATTGTAGAATAGACACAAAACTAATTTGGGCAAAAAACATTGTAGTATTTACAAGGGATCATGCATGTAGCTTCTGCAAATAAGTAAAATGACCAACACACATACTAAACCTTACAATTTGTACTTAATGTGAAGACATAAATTTCATCAGTATTTTACTAATTTAGTTGAGAAAATTCAATGCAGATATTCAACTTAAGAGGGATATAATATAAAATTTCATACAACTAACCAACATACGAATACAGAGTTTTGGAGTTAAGCCACATTTTGGCATTTCATCACATTAATTTAAACTTCATATGACGCCATACTCAAACAAAATCAAAAAAGTTGCATTCTAATTGACTCCATCAGATAACTAATATATAAGAAGATTGGTACTAACCTGAGTACTAGAATCAACTAAAGGAATACAATGCAGTGAACGATATGGTGTTATTTGAGTGTGATCCGAGTGAATTTTACACTTCATTCTACCTAGAGTTGGCTTAAATAATTGATAAATTAGGTTGTTTATTAGTCTTTTATTGATTTTATAGGAAATAAAGAGAATTGCTCAAGTGACGGATGATCGGTGGAAAGCATGCCAAAAGTTAGGCATGTTAGCCCAGAAAACCTTGGAGGATAACTCGGTATAACTATGAAGTAAGGCCAGGTCAACAAGTACAAAAATTTATTGGAGAAACGAGGAAGAAGAGCAACGCAAAAATTTGGCAAAGACTACCATTGCTAGGCGGCACGAGGTGCCTGTGCCAAGTGGCATGCCTATGCCAAATTCTATTTCAGCGCTATTTCTATGTAGAATTCCATAAACTTGGCACGGTCTACCCATGCCACATGGCATGGCTGTGCCAAATTTACTACATCGGGATCTATTTAAAGCTCCTTCCACCATTTGTGTAAGAGTCTAATTTTTAGGTTATAAGAAAACGGTTTAGCCTAGAGTTCAGTAGAGATTAGTGTAGACATAGTTTCATTTTATAGTCACATTTGAAGAGTAATGAAGTTTTGATGAAATTAGCTTTCTTTTTCTCTCTTTAATCTTTATTTTCATTCAAGTTCTTACTTTGTTCAGTTTGATTTACTAGTTTAATTCCCAAATTTACATGCTTTTGTTTGTTGATGAATTGAAATTAGTGTCGTCCTTTCCTAATCATCCTTCTATTCTCTTGTCTACTCTTAATCTCTCATTCTCTTTCTTCAAGAATGAAAATTTCGAGCTCATTCTCTCTCTTCCATCTTAGGGTTCAAAAACTCATTTTTACAAGTTTGAGTTTTGGGCTTCAATGGGTTAGATTGGGAGTAGTTAGGTTAGATTAGCGAGAAGAAGTAGAAAATCCATCTCCAATCATCATCCACTTGCTTCAATAATTGAGGCCAACCTCCGCTGCTGAATTTTCAAGTTTTTGAGGTATTCCCCTTTCTCTCTCTTCTTTTAGTTATTAAATTTAACGCTTTTTTTTAGATGCTTTGCTAGTTATTGTTAGTTAATATGATGTTTTGTGTTGATTTTGTTAATTATGCTTTGTTGTAGTTTAGTTTAATTAATCATGTTTAGATTAGAATTAGTGATTAATTAGTTTAGTTAATTATTCTTAGTGACATTTACCGCTTTCCTTTAGGTTAGTGTCGGGGCCAAAAATAACTAGTGACTTGATTTCTACACCATTCCAGGGGACGAAAAATTTCCACCCTTACTCCGCCTCGGAAACCACTTCTACAAATTAATGCTGTTGCTGAGGACGGTGTCGCGAAATTAAGTCACTTCTTGTAAATATGCTCCTTTTTGTTCATTCTATGCTAGTTTAGTTTCATTTATTGTTACTTTATTCTGTCTTTTGAGTTCTAGTGTGGCTACTTATTTTGATGGTGTTGAAAAGTCCAAAAAATTAGAAAACGTGAAAAAACCCAAAAAATTGAAAAAATTAAAAAGCCTAAATATTGTGACTCATTTGCCATGATGGGCTTTGGAATTTTAAGCCTAAGGCTACTAATGTTGATGAATCAATTGTTGCAAGAGTGGAACCCGACCCACCATGTTCATTAAGTTGTCACTTCTATCCTCACCGAACTTCCCACAATCATGTTTTAACCTCCCTCCTATCCATGAGGATGTGAAATTTGAGTGTAATCCGGATTATGTTCCTATGCTTCCTAGATTTACCAGCTTTGAAGATCCTTATTTGTTTATCCGTGAGTTTAAGAAAGTTTGTTCATTGACTCATATACCTAGGATGTCAAATGATGTTATGAGGATGAAATTCATTCCTTTTGTTCTCAAAGATGATGCTAAGAGGTGGACATATAGTCTTAAGTTGGTTCTTATTAAATCATAGGATTCTTTTATTAATATCTTCCTTAAGAGATACTTTTTCACTGGCAAGACCATTAGACTTAGGAATGAAATCCTTTCTTTTGTCCAAATTGAACATGAGCCTTTTTAAAAGTACATGAATATGTTTAAGTAGTTGTTTACTCAATGCCCTCACCATAGTTTAGAGAGATAAAATTTATGCCAAATAACTTATGAGCGTTTGGATATGAGTACTAAGAAAATGGTTGGATCTATGTGTATGGGAGAGTTTCGTTGTAAGAATGTTAACGAGGTTGGGACTTTCTTGAGGATTTAAGTAATAAGACATAAGAGTGGGAGACAATTAGGGAAGTCCCTACTATTGCATCTAAGTTTTTTATGGGTAATGAGGGCAAGCTACCTAAGGACTTTGTTATTTTGGAGGATACTATGCTTCATTATGAGCATCAACTTGAAGTTCCTCTTTTTCAACCACCTCAACCTCATGATTATATTCCTCCCTCTTGTTCTTATGTTTTTCTCTTGGACTATGATGTTACCTAAGACTTTCACCCTTTTAATCAAATGTCTTTTGGGGGTGTGAGTGATCCATCATTGTATCTCCTAATGATCAACTCTCATCTTAAGACTAGGGATGCTCTTGGAGGTGATATGGTTTTTGATGATAAACCTTTTCTTTTAGACCCCTCGAGAGAGAATGATAAGAGTGAGAAACTCGTAGTTAAGGATACCTGTGGTCTAGAGCATGGCATGATTGTGGTTTCTAAGGATATTTTTGTTGAGGAGGAGTATTCACTTGAGGAGACTCCTATGGAGGAGCCTTGTGTTGAGGGCACACTTTCTTATACAGACCTTATCGGTGCAACCCTTATTGAGTTCCGTCCTAAGAACATTCCAACTTATATTGTCTTACCCTTTTGTACACCACTATCTTAATCTATTACAGATCCCTCAATGTTCATCTTCCTCGAGTATGAGACTTGCATGATTTATGCCTCTAATTTAGACTGAACTTATGAACTTGACGGAGCTATAGGACTTGAGGATTGGGTAGAAAATTTAGGATTCATGTCTAGTTTGTGCATTCATACTTCTTGTGAGACTTCTAGGCCCTTATCCTTTACATTGTATGATGTTGGGCATGTGTGTAACTCCTTTGATTGGGCCAGAGCTTTGATAAGCTTAAGAGAGCTCTCACTTCTATTCTGCTGATGTGCTTTCTTTGGAACTTCCTCCTTGTAACTAATGGTTTTAACTTTTTCGAGGTTTGTTCAAGTTTATTTGACGAATTGTTACGATCTTTGCAAAGGATTGATACAACTGAAAACTTGATGATTTGATGGAGTGGCTGATGCTCCTTAAGCTTCTTGGAGCATATCTTAGTGAGGTGTAGTTTAGCTGCACTCAACACCTAACCTAGTATGAGTATTCTAACTGTTGTCTCTTCTTCTTCTTCTTCTTATTTTCTTTATTTCTTTTTGTACATTGTTATGGATATTTAGGATTGTGATTGTGTGGATGAACGATTTTGAGGTAAAAGTTGGGATTTGTTTAGCTAAGATGGTTATGATCACCCTTATTTGATTTGTATGTTGTTTTATGTGTGTTTGTTGATGGTGTATTTTGTTTTGTGAATATTTGTTGGTGTTGTTTGGTTTTATTATAGGTCTGTATATAATTGGTAGATTTGAGTTGTTGGTTTGCGGTATGATTGCTTATATGATGTCTTTTTTGGCACCTTATTTCCATAATAAGGACATTATAGAGTTTTTGGTGTGAGGGTAAGGTGCCCATTTGCATATATTTTTTGAAATGCTGAAAAATTCGAAAAGATTTTTATTTTTATTTGAGGATTTATGTGGTTTCTTAGGTGCTTTTGATCCCATGTTTCTAGGTTATTGAGTTATATGTAGATAGAGTTTGCATGACAAGATGTTTAGTTAAGGAGGTAGATTTTATTTTTCATGATAACCCCGTCTAATATATGTGATTTTTGCCTACCTTACTCACTTTTTCATCAATTCTTCGGATCTTGTTGTTAAGTTGGCATATAAACATTTTGTTTGTCAAAGTTGCATTCTAAGCTCTTGGAAAATACCAAAAAAAAAAAGAGCAAAAATAATGAAAACAAGACTAAAAATGTGAATAAAAATGCGAGCACCAATGTCAAAGTCGCTATCTTATTTCACATCTTTAATTGGTTGGAATATGTGCTATTTTACTTAATTACACATGTGTTTGGGTAATGAAATAAGCGATTTGCACAACCTAATAAAACCATTTTTAGGGAAGAATAGAATATTTGTACGTCAACTAGGTTTAGGGTGTGTGCATTATGATTCTTGAAAAAAAATGAAAAAAGGGAAAGAAAGAGCAAAGAAGACAATTAGGCAAGGAAGCAGGGATGTGTCAATGTTAGCAAATTGATTTATAAAAACTGATACACATTTGCACATGTACCAAGGTAGGCATATCATTGCATATTGTTGGGTGGGGTGAAAAATGAAAGTCGAGATGCTTCTTGTGACTTAGATATCTTTTGGTTATATATATCATTTTATATATAATTTGGTGATTTGATTACTAGCTTATGCAATTGCCTAAATCTTGCATATAATTTCCCTATTATCTATATATATGATCA
This sequence comes from Carnegiea gigantea, assembly GCA_029747015.1. Taxonomy (NCBI): domain Eukaryota; kingdom Viridiplantae; phylum Streptophyta; class Magnoliopsida; order Caryophyllales; family Cactaceae; genus Carnegiea; species Carnegiea gigantea. Next base: position 289,142 of record JAKOGI010000151.1, read on the forward strand.
CGTCTTGAAAAACCCAAAAAGATTTCCCTTTTACTTTTGAAAAGATTTTTGTGAATCTTTCACTTGAAAACCCTCACGAGACGTCACCCATGCACTTGGGAAACCGAGAGGTTTAAAGGTTTCTTGCGTACGCTAAATGCAACCGTAATTCTACGAAAGTAAGTTAGATTCTAGTAGTTTTAATTTGTTTCACTCGAGGATGAGCAAAGTCTTGGTGTGGGGGTAATGCATGAATTTTACACCTTATTCTACCTAGATTTAGCTCAAATAATTGATAAATTAAGTTGTAGAGAATTGCTCAAATAGTGGATAATTAGTACAAAGCATACCAAAATTTTGGCATATTAACCTAGAAAACTTTAGAGGATAACATGGGATAACCATGAAACAAGGTCTGGTCAACAAGCACAAACATTGTAGGAGAAATAAAGATAAAGAACCATGTAGAATTTTGACAAGGGCTGCTAGTGCCCGACGACATGGGGTGCCCGTGCCAAGTGGCACGCCCATGTCAAATCCTATTTCGGCACTATTTCTATACAGAATTCTAGAAATTTAGCACGACTTGCCCATGCCACATGGTACGACCATGCCAAATTTGCTATATCAGGATCTACTTAAAGCCCCTTCTTCTATACGTATAAGAATCTAATTTTTAGGTTTTAGGAATAGGGTTTAGCCTAGGGTTCAGTAGAGGTTAGTGTAGATGTAGTTTCATTTTATAGTCACACTTCAAGAGTAATGAAATTTTGATACAATTATCCTTCTTCCTCTTTTCTAATCTTCATTTCATTCAAGTTCTTACTTTATTTAGTTTGATTTACTAGTTTAATGCTAAAATTTACATGCTTTTGTTTGTTTATGGATTGAAATTAGTGCCTCCCTTTTCTTACCATCCTTTTATTTTCTTATCTACTCTTAATCTCTCCTTCTCTTTCTTCAAGAATGAAAATTTCAAGCTCATTCTCTCTACTCCATCTTAGGGTTTGAAAACCAATTTTTACAAGCTTGAATTTTTGGATTCAATGAGTTGGATTAGGAGTAGTTGAGTTAGATTAGTGAGAATAAGCAGAGGATCCACCGCCAATCATCATCCACTTGCTCCAACAATAAAAGCCAACTTCCATTGTTGGATTTTCAAGCTCTTGAGATACTCCCCTTTCTCTCTCTCTTCTTTTAGTTAGTAAATTTAATGCTTTATTAGTTAATTAGATGCTTCGCTAGTTATTGATAGTTAATATGATGTTTTCTATTGATTTTGTTAATTATGTTTTGTTTTTGTTTAGTTTAATGAATCATATTTGGATTAAGATTAGTAAGTAATTAGTTTAATTAATCATACTACGTGACATTTATCGCTTTCCCTATGTCACAATTGGGGCCGAAAATCACTAGTCAATTGATTTCTAAACCGTTCCAGAGGATGACAAGTTTCCACCCTTACTCCCCTCCGCCCCAAAACTGCTTCTACAAGCGTGTACGAGATAATTTTCAACTTTCTTTTGTCACGCCCTTTTTCAGTTCATCTCTATCAAACTTAATGTTAAGTTTCTCTAGTTAATCAAAGACATACTGTTGCTTAGCCTGAAAGCACTCAAAACGATTCTTTAACATGTTTTAGGTCTACCTTGTAATTCCTTGCAAACTCCTCAAAATGGAAACTGAGGCCCTTCGTGGACTTTTCTAGCTCTACGTTTGTAGTCATAGGTGAAATTCACATGGTAGATGTAACAACTATAGCTGAGGTAATGTTGAAGAATTGGGAAGCCTAATGCAACAAGCAATTTCATAGGCTAAGGCTTCAACATAATCGAAAAACAACAATTAAGGTTGAAATTGATGCAATTTCTTGCAATTCTTTGAGCAGTTTAGATCAAACTGGGGCTAAAATCAATTGTTCAAGGTCAACTCCGATGAATTTTGGAATTGGAAGGCCAAATTTTAGATCTGGGATTTAGGTTTGTAATTTTTGTAGGTTAGCATTTAGGCCTTAGTTAGGTGTTAGTTTTATGCAATTTCTTACAATTGATTAACAGGTTTGATTCAATTTGAGGTTTGCATTAATGGGCAAGGGTCGATTTTGGGCAAACTTAAGGTTTCAAGGTTCAATTTTGAGATTTAGGGTTTTGGGTACTGTGAATATAGGAGATTAGGGTTGAGGCTAATATCTGGTGGGTGGTGGTGGCTTGCAGAAGAGAGGAGTTGCACCTGCTGGGTACAACCAGGGGGTTAACCTTAAGGGGTAGCTTAGATGCAGTAGGAAGTTGGGCTTTCATATTGATAGAAATTATGGGAAAATTCCCAAATAATTCAATAATACTGAAATTTCGTAAAACAGAACTAAAGAAAAACAATACATAAGGTCTCTATTTATAAGATAAAACATAACTTGGAAAAGAATTGACTTACTAGTTTGATGACACCGAATAACTTCCTAAAAGATAACTATAATGCCTCGAATTTTGGAAATAACAAATTAAGCAAAAATATTACTGAGATTACTTGACATTGATAAAGTAGCATTACTATCTTATCCCCCTGATGGGAATACTACTCAGAACCAATATTTAACCAAATCCTTGAATAAAAAATAATGTGAGTAGAATAGTCTTATGGATAAATCCATACACTACTTACTATATTACTTAGCAATAACCTCAGTATAAAACTATGATAGTTTAACATGCTCCCAATGCTAAACTTGCTCCCTATTCCCGTGCATAAGTTCATTACCTTGAAAACACTTAGCACATTACAATGAGTCAAAACTCAATAACTATAATTCTTTTTACAACAAAACATATATCAAATTCACTAAACCATAATTAGCAATATTGCACGAGATCAATTTTGATATCATTTTTCATGGCTAGCTGCTGGGGGCTTACATCTTTCGCCACTTCCTACTCTTACGATTAGGTATGTTAATATACTATTAGCTCAAAACCATTCACAAATATGGCAGGTGATATGCAGTCTCATAGATGAGATTTACCTTAACATATAGCTGCACTAGAGGGATAGCATATTGTTGAAATGAACAGCAAGCACTTGTTTGGCCTATATACGCTAAACTTTTGGACATAACCACTTACTGTACATGCACTAACTCAACCACTCAAAGAATATGTTCTCTAGTATGGGGAGCCTATCTCCTGCAACCTATCATGTTCTTTGGACTTTAAGATTTAATACTTTATAAATAGCTCTTTTTATTGGTTTAGCTAACTCAACTTGGGCTAAACAAGGCCCAACATTATACATATCTTATTCATCATGCTAGTCTCAAAAATCACAATCCTAATAGTTTGATCTAGGAATGCAATCAACCATATTCGCGCATCTTATCAGAACATTGCAATCAATCACAAAACAATTTCGAAGTAATTCAGCCATAGTCTCAAACACATCCACACTATTTTAGAGGCATCCAATGGGAAGGGATAAAAACATGATTGTTACTTGGTATTTCCCCAATTTTTACTTAATCTTGGCTTCTCCTATGGGCCTTAACAAATAATAATTTGCTGTTAACCGGCTATTTTAGGCCACCAAAAGATAACCTCGTCAACACTTAATCCCATATTTGAACTAAAGGAAATTATTAACCATGAAGTTCGTCTGAAGTTCTAATATCCATTTCATATTAGTTCTAAAAAATTCTTTTAGCAGTCACAGGTTTAGCACACATCTAATTTTCTAGCCAGGCTAGTACCTTTTACTTCTAGAGGTCATAACTCAAGCTATTAATATTGAAATTAAGTGGGCAAGCATAATATGGAAGCACAAGATCTTCCTGATGATGTTTATCAAGATTTCAAGACAAATTCCAACAGTTTAGGGCTCAGAAGCCACAAAACATACACCTATACAGTTCAATGCCAGTTTCATGTTGTCTTGCTCTTGAGGCCATAGCTCCCCCGTTTAAGATCTGATCCAAGAAATTCAAATTTTTCAATGCAAAAGACATCTGGTTTTGTATTAACATAAGATTTCATAATTTTTTTGTAGCTACACAATTTCTGATAAAGTTTCAAACTCTACATATAAATCTGGGCTCGTCAGTGGTAGTTCGTTTTCTTCATTCACATCAAGCAAGTTATGTGCATCCTACATAGGCAACAAAAAGCTTTATTTAAGCTGTAAGGCCTTGTTTAGAGCTAAGAAAATTAGATGGAAGAAAATTTGAAGGAAAAAATGAGACGCAAAAAAGGTTGGGAGAAAAAGTCATTTCCCCTTGTTTAGATTAAGGAAAAAAATACTAGGAAAATATAAAAGACTAAAAATAAAAAACAAAAACAATAACCAAAAATGTAAATGCAATGCACCATTTCGTATGTTTGTAATAATTAGGAAGAGCAGCTGGCCGGATGGTCAAGTGTTACCTCTCCCATGATCTCCACTCTAGTTCGACTCATGGGAGATGCATATGTTATACTTTGTACACTGCAGTGCAGTCGAGCTTGGTTCCTAGGCTAGGTTGACTAAGATTTGTTATCCAAAATTAATTCCTCCCTTGTCGACCCATTGTGGCCCATTGGTGACCTCTAAGATAGGGGCTTTTGTGTTGGACATGTTTACCCATTTAAAAAAATGTTTGTAGTAATTTGGATCAGCCTTAATAAGCCGGAGTACCTTCTTTCTCCTTCATCTTTTTCCATCATTGTCATGGATCAAGTGCAGTTGCTTTTCTTCACTTTATCTTCTATCTAAATCTCCAAGAATCTTTTTTGTTGTGCATAGTAATTTGAATCTTTCACCAAAAATAATTGACCCAAAACACATAAAAATATAGAAATTGATCATGATTTATCACCTAAGATTTCAATGAGTGGTAAGTTAAATGATCAATCCTAGAATTAGAGCTTAGCAATTTGACAAAGGTAGAGAAGAAACAATGAAAATCTAAATCTTTTAGGTCTACACTAGAGAAATCAGGGTGCAAAAATAGAAGAAGGGAATAACGAATTAAAAATTGGATGAAATCTAGGTGATTGAGGGAGAAAGAGTGGGCATATGGCAAGCTCCTTTTAATTTTTTGTAAAGTATCCTCACATTTTTTTGTGAGGGAAATTTCGTCACCTATTTGCAGTAATTCTTCCACCAAATTTTGCTTCATAATTTTTTCTATGTGATTTTCTTTAAATATAACACGCAAAAAAAAAAAAAAAACACTCCTCCAAATTTTTTTTTCATTTCCACCAAATTTTCCAAGATTCAAACAAATCCTAAAGTTTCACTACAAATGCGTCGTAATCACAGCCTAACCAAGCCATTAGAAGGAGTATTATTAGGGTTCAAAAGCTCAAGGTGAGTTAGCGAAACTAGATATCCAAGAGTTTAAATATTTTTCTCACTAGATTTGGTAAATTTAAGATTTAGGCCATTACAAAAATTGATTAGGGTCACAAATCTCCCTTAATTATTCATATTGATCAAAGAAAAAAAGATCAAAGGTTTAGGGTTAGGGCTCTTGTCGGACTCTAACCATACACTTACAACTTAAGGAGAGAAGATGGTGGCATGGGGCAATGCTAGTGGTGGGCAATGGTGGTCAGTGGTCCCAGTTAGTGGTCAGTGGCTCCCTACAGTAGCCACAAAGAGAGAGAGAGAGAGAGAGAGAGAGAGAGAGTCTGTGTGTGTGTGTGAGAGAGAGAGAGAGAGAGAGAGAGAGAGAGAGTATGGGGAAAAAGGGAGGAGATTACAAGATTTTGTGTTTGTTGCTCCTCTTTTCCTTTGTCAACTTCTTTTAGGGGATAAGAAGGAGAGTCTTAGTTATAGAGTAAGTCCAAGATAAAAGGAATTAGTGGGATGCATTTGAATTTAAACTAGAATATCCAAACCAACCCAAAACTCTAATTTTATTCATGTAGCTCAAATGCACAATCTTAAACAAAACATTACGAAAATAAAATGGAGCATTGATCATAATAATCTGTACTTTGGGGAAGTTGGACGATAAGAATCTCAACTTTAACACTAGATATCAATGTTTTGTACTTTGGGTAAGTTTAAAGGTAAGTGGATATAAAGCATACGCAATTGCATGCACATAAGAATTCGTACATTTTAGACATATAAATTTGCATACCATGTGAAAATTTTGCATTATACCATATACAAAAACACTTTCAAGCTCGGTGTTGGTATAATAACATTAAATATGCTCAATGTATGGACTGTACATATCCAATGAATTGGGATTATTATCATAAGGGGTAAAACTTCCTTGTAGGGGTACCATTTACCTTTGCTCTTTATCCAGGATTTTGCTTGGTTGCTCCTCATAAATTAGGTCATTTCTAGGTTGTAGAGGTTCTGGCTCATTAAGAGCATTCCTAACTTGAGTTCCAATTTCTAAAACTTAGGCCTACTACATTAGAAAAAGTTTTACATTTCTAGAACTTGTATTCCATAACTTTCCCAACCAATGAAGCTCATTCTAGGATAATTGAATTAAATATTTGTCACGGAGTCCACCATATTTTATCACTTTTTCTTTTAATTTTTTATATGTATTCTAACATTATAACTTGTATGAATATATTTAATTTCCTGAATGAGGGAAATTTTTTTGGTCCGAAAAATGTATAATTTTATTTAAATTTTCATAAAAAATATGATGACTTTAATTTTTTGGTTGAACAAGAGAATAAAGATAGAACAGAAAGTACAATTTAATTAAAAAGCAATACAATATGAAGGATCGACATTTTAAAAAAAAATACAACGTGAATATTCATCAATTTCAAAATAAAGTATAAGACGAATGTTCAACATTTTAAAAAAAGCATCGTCTGGTCAACGGCTATTTTCAGAATTTATTTTATATAAAATGTAGCATCCTGCCTTCAGGACTACCCCAAAATTCACCTTTTTTGCCCACAGAGGACCCCAAAAAAAAAAAAAAAAAAAAAGACTTGCAGGGCAGACCGCGTATAGGGCCTCCTATGCGAGTCATCTATTGGATTTCCTTGGTTGGGAGACTCCTGGGTGACACATAGGGCCCATGCCTTTACACCTTGTCACTGACTAGGAGTGGCCTAATAGGTTGACAACATAGAGTAATTTGTTTATATGCTTGTGTAGCTACAACACGCAATTTGCATTGTATATTCTAGGCAGCTCCTCTAGTGATAGTAGATGGTATAACACCTTTTGACATGTCTAGTGACCACTAATTGCTGACATAGCTAGGTGCTATCTTATCTATCCATTTGTATCTTATAGTGTCATGGATGGTGATATCACTCGAGTCAAGTATATGATCTTCTTTTATATACAAGAATATTTACACTTAGTTCATTATGTCTCACTATTAGGTAGGCAATTTTCACCCACCGTGTGCCATATTGATGTCAAGAATGTAAATTATCTTTTGATGTGGGGAATGATCATGTGGATTTTAGCTTGTTTAAGGCTTCTAAATTCCCTTCTATTTCTGATGAGTGACATAAAATTGACGTGATTGATGACATGGTAAAGGAAGAAGCCATTAAGCATGTTTCTAGTGACCCTCATGAGCATTGTATGGTGAATGACGGTACTTCTAAGGATGAGAATCCTGAAGTTGTCATGTGTGCTCACTTTTTGGAAGCCTCTCTATAAGTTTCACATTCCCTTGCAAAGGTGGAAGAGCTAGTGAGTGATAAGCCCTCATCTGGTGCGGAGTGTGCCCGTAAGGTAGAATTGAAACCTCTTCCTTCTTCTTTAACGTATGAGTTCCTTGGCCCCAATTCTATATGTCTAGTGATTATTAATGCTAAGCTAAGTGCATTTCAAATTGATTCTTCACTTACAGTGCTTAGATTACATGGTAAGGCCATAGGATATATTATTGATGACTTAAAAGGAATTCACTTTTCTGTGTACTTGCATTGCATTTTGATGGAAGATGACCATAAGCTCTCAATTCAGCACCGATGGAGGTTAAATCCTCACATGAAAGAGGTGGTTAAAAAAGAAATTCTATAATTATTCAAGGCCGTCATTATCTACCCTATCTCTTATAGTAAATACGTAAATGCAACCCATATTATGCCTAAGAAATGGGGGATGACAGTTGTGAAAAATGAGAATAATGAATTGATTCCTCCTAAGACAGCCATGGGTTGGTAAATGTACGTTGACTATAAGAAGTTAAACAAGGCCGCCCGTAAGGACCGTTTTTCTCTTCCCTTCATTGACCAAATGCTTGAGAGATTAGCCAATAACTCCTATTTTGGCTACTTAGATAGATATTTGGGGGTTTTTCAAATCCCTTCCTGATGTGTGATGAATTCTATTTGTCTAAATAAAGTGTGAAATCCTTGGACGTGAGCCCAAAGGATGTTGAATAAGATCAATCTTCTAAATAAATAAACAAAGAGAGAGAGAACAAATTCCTAAATAGAAGAAAAGCCCCCAATAGAGATGAATCAATACTTTAGATACAGAACCAAGAGATAAATCAAAGAGGACATATTTAGGCTAAAGGTTAAACCACCACCTAGATTAAATCAACCCATCCTCTAATCCTCTAAAGTCTTAGCACCAAGGATTAGATTAAAGAGAAGACTCAAATCACCACCCTCCTAAGAGAGATAAAGAATTTGAGATTTTGAGGGAAACTGAACTTCAAGCTCTCATATCATTCATCAAATATGATTTTTCCATAGAGTTAATTGGGTCTATAAATACCCACTAAGAGGGAGAAATACCTCTATATTAGTGGGACAAGTGGTCTAATAGGAGGCTTACAAAATATCCTAGGAAAATAAATTAAGATGCTTAAGATAATTACAATCACCATGAGCTGTGTTTTTCAAGATTCATCCTCCATCTTCTAGAGAGCCATGGGTAGACTCCACTCGTCCAAATGAGGTGCCGTCACTTGTCAACTCTTTCGTTCTGTTTAAAAAATTATTCTATTCTGATTATTCCCCAAAATTACAGCCTTAACCTCCTCAATTAAGCCCTTATTTAGAACCGTGCATTTTCCAGTTTTGGACCAACCCTTGCTTGGTTTTTCTCCCCTAACTTCCTCAATGCTCAAAGTTTGGGTGCAATTCAAGACTTTATAGAAAATAGACATTCAGAGATTTCCATCCATGTGTAATTTACAGAAATTAGAGCTCATTTGCCTAGTTGAATTTAAGCTAGAAATGAAGCAAAGTATTCTACCCAGAAACTAAAAATAGGTTAATGATGTATTTTTGGGAGGATTAAGTGGTTAACTCCTTATTTAGGGCTACTATTGGCCTAACCACATTTTCTAACCCTACTTGGACCTTCTTAAGTGCCCTAAGTCAATATTGACCTAGGGAGACGTAGTCCTTGACCTAGGGTCAATATTAGGCCAACTTAGTTTATAACCCTCACTAGTGAGAGTATGCCCAAGCTTGGAAGCTGCTCCGCATCACTACCTATCCGCAGTGATCAAGAAAAGATTACTTATCCATATGGGACATATGCATAAGGGAGGATGTCATTCGGGCTATGCAATGCCCCCATCACCTTTGAACATTGCATAATGGCCATTTTCTCTGATTTTACTGAGGAAATTACAGAGGTATTCATGGATGATTTTTCTGAGTATGGAACATCATTTGGTCATTTCTTGTATAATTTATCCAAAACATTACAAGGATGTAAAGATATGAATTTGCTCTTGAATTAAAAAAAGCGTCATTTTATAGTACAATAGGGGGTTGTTTTAGGACACATCATTTCTAATAAAGGCATTAGGGTTAACAAAGCAAAGATAGCAATGATTGAGAAATCACCACTACCAAATTCTGTGAAGGTTGTGAAGATTTTTCTTGGACATGTCGATTTCTACCTGTGGTTCATTAAAGATATTTTGAAAATTATAAAACCTCTCACCCAATACTTGTCAAAGATGTGCCTTTTGACTTTAATGAAGAGTGTTTTAGTACTTTTCTCATGTTGAAAGAAGCAATAGTTTTAGCTCCCATGATGCAAGCCCCGAATTGGGAGCTTTATTTTGAAGAGATGTGCAATAAGAGAGATTTTGCATTAGGAGTCGTTCTGGAACAAAGGAAGGACAACAAGGCATTTGCCATCTACTATGTGAGTAGAACTCTTAATAAGGCTCAAGTGAATTATGCCACCATAGAGAAGGAGTTCTTAGTGGTTGTATTTACGTTGAAAAAATTTTGTTTATACTTGATCAATTCCAAGATGATAATTTTCATTGATCATGCCGCATTGAAGCATCTATTGAAGACGTTTGACTCTAAGCCTCGCCCCATTCAATGGGTTCTTCTTCTCTAGGAGTTTTAAGTGGAGTTCAAGATAAGGTGGGGCTAGAGAATGTGGTTGTCGATCACTTATCTAATTTGCGCCCCAACGCCATTCCGCTCGAAGAGCTCCTAATTGATAACTCCTTTTTGAATGACCACCTCCTTGCCATTTCTCACAGAGCCACCCCATGGTATATTGATTTGGTGAACTATAAAGTAGTGGAGTATTCCCTCTCATGTTGTCTAATCCATAAAAAAAAAAGTTTTTAACTAATACTAAGTATTATCTGTGGGACGAACCTCTACTCTAAAAGCTATATGGAGATGGATCTATCAAAGATGTTTGCTGGAAGATTAGGTCTTTAGTGTCCTTCACCATTGTCATGCTTCAACTTATGGTGGACACATTGGTTCGGACAAGAGCACTGCGAAGGTTCTTCAAGCGGGCTTCTATTAGTTCACTCTTCAAGGATACAAGGAAATTTGTGCTTACCTACAATCGATGTCAACGAATGGGGAATATTTCTGGACTATATGAGATACCTTAAAGTGGGATTCTTGAGGTGGAGCTCTTTGATGTTTTGGGAATTGACTTTATAGGTTAGTTCCCTCCATTGCACAATAATCTTTACATCCTTACGGCTGTAAAATATGTCTCAAAATGGGTGGAAACTATTACCACCCTACCAATGACCCTAAAGTGGTGATCAAGTGTCTAAAGGAGCATATTTTCATAAGATTTGGCACACCAAGGGCTCTCTTGAATGATAATGAGACTCATTTTCAAAACAAGCCTTTGGAGTCTCTCTTGAAGAAGTATGGGGTTTTTCATAAGGTTGCTACACCTTATCAACCCCAAATTGGCAGCCAAGTTGAGCTCTCCAACCGTCAATTGAAGAGTATCTTAGACAAGACGATTGATCAGTCCCACAAATATTGGTTTTTGAAACTTGATGATGCTCTACAGGCATACCGGATCGCCTACAAGACTCCTCTAGGTACTACTCCATATCAGTTAGTGTTTGGAAAGTCTTGTCATTTACCGATAGAGCTAGACCACAAGGTGTATTGGGCTATTCAAATTGTGAATTTTGATTTAAAGGCGACTAGTGAGAGATGGATGTTGCAAGTAAGTAAGCTCGATGAATTAAGGGTGGAACGATATAAGAGTTCTAAGGTCTATAAAAAAGGGACTAAGAGATGGCATGACAAGCACATTATGAAGAAGCGATTTGCGGAAGGTAAAACAGTTATATTGTTCAACTCCAAGTTGAGGTTATTTCCAGACAAGCTGAGATCCTAGTAGTCAGGACCATTTCAAGTTACCAAGGTCTTTCCTCAGGTGGTAGAGGTGTGAAGTGAGTCCACCGATTCATTTAAGGTAAATGAGCAGTGTCTTAAACCTATTTGGTTGGCGAGCCTATTGAAAAGGATGCTATATATACACTCACCGATCCCGTGCAAGCATAGGGAAGAAGATTGAGCTCTCGGCCCTAACATAGCACTTCTTGGGAGGTGACCTGTTGTAATTTCTGCAAGTATACGGTTTATCGTTGTAAAACTTACGGGTGCCGTCCTTAGAGATGATCTGTAAAATGAAGTTGCAAATTTCTAATCCAAACTAAGGATTAAAGGGACATAATTAAAGTCAACTAAACAGCAGAATCTGATTAGTCTAAGCTTAATCAAAACAATATGATTTAGGACCAAAATGAAGTAGAGTCTCAAGGAATTAGCTTAGAAATATATTCAACAATCGAAATGAGAGTTTCTAGTTACCCTTCCAAACCCAGATTTTCACTCAATTAAACTCAATCTCAACACAATTACAAGAACTCTCAGGCCAAGTCACATAAAATTCATGAGTCTGGAAACTAATTATGAAATTCGAAACTGAAATGAACTAAAATGAAGAAAGAGAAACAAAAGAACTAAAATTAACTACTACCAACTACTCTCTACCCTCCACCCTCTATGTTCTCATTCCCCATTTGAAGACCCCAAAAACACAGCTCCTCAAGCCTTCGTAACCTCCTTTAACTGTTGAATTACTGACCTAGAAAACTGTCAAAGTGATAATGGCAATAATGATAGATGATGAAGGAGGAGAGAGAAATGGCGAGCAGCGGTTATGAGGGAGAAGAAAAGGCACAGTTTTTGCTTCTAAGAGAAGAAAAATGGAGCTCAGGTGTGTTCTATTTCTGGGCAGTGCACCCATGGAAGAAGGCGAGAGACAGGCGTGCGAGGGATTAAATGAAAAAAAATAGAAGGCAGGCTAGATTCTAGGACAATAAACGGAGGATTGGGCTGCGGAGCTTAAATAACATGCAGGCCCAACATGGAAAGAGATAATGGGGAAGCGCTGGCTGAGTAAGATAGGAGGCATGTGATGGGCATAGCCTAGCAAGAAAAGAAAGTGGAAAGGGAAAAAAACGAAAAAAAGAAAAGAAGAAGGATTGGTCTGTTGGGCTCACGAGAAGGCAACAAGGAGAAACTGAATCCCCAGCTCTGGGCCAGCCTGTGAGAGAGAAAGAAGGAGAGAAAGAGAAGGGAAGGTGAGGGTGGATTGGGCCGCGAAACTTGTTTGGGCTGCTAAGCTCCTTTCTACTTTCATCTTCTTTCCTCACTTGATCCAGCTCCATTTTGAACTATTTATTCAACCTTTCCCAAAAATTCCTATAAAATAAACAAAATAATATTAAAATTCTAATTTAATAATTTATTTGGAGCAATTATTAGATAATAAAAAGGTATAAAATATCATAATTTATGGTTGAACAAATACCCCCATACCTAAGTTTTGCTCGTCCTTGAGTAAAATAAAACTAAAAATCCTAAAAAAGAAAATAAATCCTAGCTCACTTTCGTAAGAATCGCAGTTACACTTAGCATGTGCAACAAGCCCTTTAACTCCCTAGGTTACCCCTAATGGACGAGTAAGGTTTCGTGAGGGTTTGTAGAAGATATACTCATAAAATCTATAAAAGAAAATGAAAAGAAAAAGAGATACAGGAACAGAAAAATAGTTTGAATTTACAAACATAAATATACAAGGGAGAAGACTGTGCACATTCTAACTAACCAAATCACCCATATAGCAAAGATATTGGCCTGTATATAAACATAATGTACTCATCAAGACTCTCTACCCCGTGGATGACATCAAAGCACTAATTTTTAACCCCACTATACATCAAAACTTTGAATAAATCCCAATACTCGTGTGTAAGTGCATCATCATTCTAAGGCTTAAGCTTGTCAGAATCAAACTCAATTCCACTTGACTGACATAAACTATATTATTGAATTATTAACATAGGAGGCAAACTTTTTCAGTAGCAGCATTGCCTCAAAGGGTAACATCCAGTATCATATGTCTCAAAGGGTAACAACCAGTAGCGCATGCCTCAAATGGATACTTGTCGTTCCAAATCTTATTTTTTTCAATTTCATTTTTTTTTTGGTTCTTTTTTTTGAATGCAAAAAAAATCAAAATAATCATGTCAAAGATAAGTGGGAGAGCCAATCATGGAAGACTAATACCTTAAAATAATGATGATAGTATAAATAAGGATTGGATTGCACATCAATAATGAATAATTGGGGTTAGAATTAGGGTTAAGAATGGCACACTAAGAACAGAAACATATCATGCACATCACGCTTACATACAAGCTAATAGTCAAAGTGTAAGGATTTTTCAAAATTTTTCAATTTTTTTTCAATTTTTTTCTAAGTTTCTTCAAAGTGTCCCAACCCCACACCTAAATCTCACAATATCCTCATCAAGAGTGAAAAGAACCATAAAACCACAAAATAAAACCCAGAAAGAAAACAAATAAAAACAAGAGTCAAAAATAAAAAGGACATGACTCAAAAAACAAATGTACGACACATATACACCAAAGAGAAAAAGAAAAGCTGCCAACTATATAAAAAGAAAAGAAAAAGAAAAAGAGAAAAAGAGATAAGAAGAGAAGAAGAGAAGAGAAGCCTTAGCAACCAGGTCCAGTGCTAAGTACACCCGAGCAATCTTAACACAATCACCGATCATAACTCGGCTCGCGAAGCATTAGACACTCCATATCAAATGAAGCAGCGCTACACAAATCAAAATCTATTAGAGCACAAAGTACCTTATCGAATACAGAAGACCAACTCTCAATATCAGAGAAAAAATAAGAACTACAGAGTTGGATCCAAAAAGAGCACATCCACCATGTCAATGAAGTGCAAGTAAGGGCCCTCTTTAACTTATGAACATAGGGGCCCAAATTTCAAACAGCCAGATGTAATTCAAACAAGCCAGCCGGTGAGTCATTGGCCTAGAAAGTACATCATCATGAATGAGCGGTCTAGGCAACATAGTGGGTGCAAAGTCCACAAGTCTATTAAAATCAAAATACACAAGGGTCCGGTCTAAAGCAAAATGTTCATTGATAATGGCCTCAAACGCAACAAATTTAGAGTTGTGAGATTCAAAGAGGATGTCGGTAAGGATGGGGTCAATAGAAAAAGATTCATATTCAGCACAGAAACCCTTGTCGAAATTTTCATTCTCATCAAACTCCTATGTAAAAGATTCATATTCTATAGAAAGAATATCACCATTAAATTCCAATTTAGTGGGCTCAATGACCTCCACACGTTTTTCCTATAAAATAGCTTCTTCTGTCTCATCTCTCTCATGATGCTCATCAGTTGTGACGCTTATATCTAACTCACAATTTCTCGCAGATTCTTCCCCCTCCTCAAACTCAAAAGATTCATAAAAAAGGGTGGGTGGGTCGATAGAAACAAGGACATCCTCAGTGATGTCATCAGGTGAGCTAATATGGGGTGCAAGGTCAAATGATAGAGAATTAGGGAAGTCCTCCGCTTGCTCGATGCTAAGCACAGGCATGTCATTATTCAAATCGATTCGAGTGAGATAAGAGGGTTCAAAATTGTTATAAGGACTAAGTGCAGTTATAGGAGATCCTAACCTAAAGTCAGGCTCGCTATAATTGCCCCTACTATGATGGAAACAGTGAGAATATTTAGCAATTCTCTTTTTTATGTCCTCTATCATTTTATCAGTCAATTCGTTTATCTTTTTTTCAACACTTGCTCATGTAGCATCCACATAATCACGGCACGGACAATTACAAGCGTCATGATAAGAAGACTCACAATAATCACACAAAAAATAAGAGACATTAGACTGAAATGGGGCATATGAGCTCCTATAGTGATCCTGAGGGTAAGAATTAGCATGAAAATCAGACTCGCTGTGAGTTGGGCATCCAAAATTCTTTTTACCTTGGTCAAACGCAAAGGTATCCCAGGCTAATTTTTCAAAGAAATCCCAAACTTCATCTTGAGTTTTAGATAAGAGTCCTACTAATCCTCTAAGACAAACAGACTCGACATAACCTCTAGATTCAGAATTCAAACCGATAGTGATGACCTCGCAAATTGCCCATTTTGCAAAATGTGAATTGATTGAGTACGATAATCATTAAGTCTCGATGAATGACTCCAGAAGGGTTCGTGCTCGAATTGTGGGAAATTAAAAACAGGCATGCTTGAAACATCTTTTAATTTTAAGAACTTTTCAATTTTTTGGGATTTTCAAATGTTTTCCTTTTTTTGGACATTTTTTTCCTATAAATGAAAGAAAAAGTGAAAGGAAAAACAAGGACTCTATAAACTAATGACTAAAACTAAAACAGGACGCCTAGATAATTAAGTTAACAAAATAAAGTAACAAAAAGAAAACCATATGACCAAAAGAAAAGAAAGACCAAAAAGACTCAAACATCAAAAAGTAACCTAATACAAAAAATAAAAAAGAAGCACACACACAAAGCATATACACCATTTTCTTAAATCAAAAACCTAAAATAAAATAAAAGCAAAAAATAAAATTCCTAAAATTGGAACTCTATATGTAAGAAATTCAACACTATCACAGGGAACATAAATATATTTTTTCCTAATTTTGTTCTGTTCCCAAACAGTGCAGAAAATTGCAAATAGGAAATTAATTCTAAAAATCATAGAAAAATATACACAATTCTTAAAATTCCAGAAAAATCCATACAAACTCTAAAAATTATGCTAAACCTAGGAAAAATATCAGCACAGCAAAACTCACACTAGAATTGCTCCAGCAAATTCACACAGATTCCATAACTGTATAAAAATCTACATTGTTTTGATATTTTTTCCTGATCAGTTCTACCTTATCGCTTTTTGCTATACAAAAGCCAAACTGATTAGTACTGTTTTTTTTTTAGCAACAAATAACCTCTAAAAATCAAGATGAAACTAATATCAACAAAAGCAAAAATCGAAATACTAACTAAATTCAAAAATCAAAGCTAAACTAAATTACTAAAACGAAATAATGACTCAATTAAAACTAAAAATCACAACTCTAAAATTAAAACAAAAATGGCTCGAACGACTCTAATAACTATAGTATAACTCGACACAACCTAAATTCACAATGTCATCCTAGGCAACGGCGCCAAAAACTTATTGTAATTTCCACAAGTATACGGTTTATCATTGTAAAACTTACGGATGTCGTCCTCAGGGATGATTTGTGAAATTAAGTTGCAAATTTCTAATCTAAATTAAGCATAAAATTGACATAAACAAGGTTAACTAAACAGCAGAATCTGATTAGTCTAAACTCGAGCAAAGCAATAAGATTCAGGACCAAACCGAAGTCGAGTCTGAACAAATTAGCTCAGAAACATAGTCAATAATCGAAACGAGAGTTCCTAATTTCCCTTCCAAACCCAGATTTTCACTCAATTAAACTCAGTCTTAATACAATTACAAGAACTCTCAGACCAAGTTGCATAAAATTCATGAGTCTGGAAACTAATTATGAAATTTGAAATTGAAATGAACTAAAATGAGGAAAGAGAAACTAAAGAACTAAAATTAACTGCTACCAACTACTCTCCACCCTCCACCCTCCACCCTCTATGCTCTTAATGCCCATTTGAAGACCCCAAAAACGCAACTTCTCAACCCTTCTTGACCTCCCTTAATTACTGAATTAATGATCCGAAAAACTGACGAAGTGATAATGGTAATAATGATAGATAATGAAGGAGGAGAGAGAAAGGGTGAGCAGCAGCTATGGGGTAGAAGAAAAGGTACAACTTCTACTTCTGAGAGAAGAAAAATGGAGCTCGGGTTCATTTTGTTTCTGGGAAGTGCAGCCATGGAAGAAGGTGAGAAGATAGTTTGGAGATCACGTGAGACAGGCGTGCGAGGGATTAAATGAAAAAAAAGAAGGCAGGTTAGATTTTAGGATAATAGACGGAGGATTGGGTCGCAGAGCTTGAATAACAAGCATGCCCAACATGGAAAGAGATAATGGTGAAGTGCTAGCTGGGTAAGATAGGAGGCACATGTTGGGCCTAGCCCAGCGAGAAAAGAAGTGGAAGGGGAAAAAAACAAAAAAAAGAAAAGGAGGAGGATTGGTCCATTGGGCTCACGAGAAGGCAACAAAAGTGATCGACAGCAGCTCTGGGCCGACTTGTAAGAGAGAAAGAAGGAGAGAAAGAGAAGGGAAGGTGAGGGTGGACTGGGCCACAAAACTTGTTTGGGCCGCTAAGCTCCTCTTTGCTTCCTTCTTTTATCACTTGATCCAGCTTCATTTTGAACTAATTATTCAACCTTTCCCAAAAATTCCTACAATATAAACAAAACAATGTTAAAACTCTAACTTAATAATTTATTTTGAGCAATTATTAGATAATAAAAGGGGTATGAAATATATTTATGATTGAACAAATACCTTACACCTAAGTTTTGCTCGTCCTCGAGTAAAACAAAACAAAAAATCCTAGAAAATAAAATAAAATCCTAACTCGCTTTGTAGGAATCACGGTTGCGCTTAGCGTGTGTACTGAGCCCTTTAAAACCCTAGGTTACCCCTAGTGGACGAGTAAACACTTGTGAGGGTTTGCAGAAGATATACCCATAAAATCTATAAAAGAAAACGAAAAGGGAAAAGAGATATAGGAATAGAAAACAATTTGAATTTACAAACATAAATATACAAGGGAGAAGACTGTGCACATTCTAACTAACCAAATCACCGATGGAACAAAGATATTGGCCTGTATATAAACAGAATATACTCATCAAGGCTCTCTACCCTATGGATGACATCAAAGAACTAACTTTTCATTCCACTGTACATCAAAACTTTGAACAAATCCCAGCGCTCGTGTGTAAGTGCATCAGCATCCTAGGGATTAGGTATACCAGAATCAAACTCAATCCCACTTGACTGACATAAACTATATTATTGACTTATTAACATAGGAAGTAAGCTTTCCCAGTAGCAGTATTATCTCAAAGAGTAACACTTAGTAGCACATACCTCAAAGGGTAACGCCTAGTAGCTCATGCCTCAAAGTAATACTTATCATTCAAAATCTTTTTTTTTTCTTTTTTTCTTTCTCTTTTTTTCGTTTTCATTTTTTTCTTTTTTTTTCTATTTTTGGAATGCAAACAAAACCAAAATAATCATGTCAAAGGTAGGTGGGAGAGCCAATCATGGAAGACTAAGACTTTAAGATAATGATGATAGTATAAATAAGGATTAGATTATACATCAATAATGAATAATTTGGATTAGAATTAGGGCTAAGGGTGGCACACTAAGGATAGAGACTTATCATGCACATCACGCTTACATAATGGCCAATAGTCAAAGCATAGGGGATTTTTCAAAATTTTTCAATTTTTTAAAAATTTTTTTCAAAGTGTCCCCACCCCACACCTAAATCTCACAATGTCCTCATTGGGAGTGAAAAGAACCATAAAGCCACAAAATAAAACACATGAAGAAAACAAACAAAAACAAGAGTCAAAATAAGAAGGACATGACTCAAAAAACAAATGTACAACATATACACACCAAAGAGAAAAACAAAAGTAGCCAACTATACAAAAAGAAAAGAAAAAGAAAAAGGGAAAAAGAGATAAGAAGAGAAAAGAATTCTTAGCCGACCAGGTCAGGTGCTAAGTACAACAGAGCTATCTCAACACAATCATCGATCAAAACTCAACTCGCAGAACATCAGACACTCCATATCAAATGAAATAGCGCTAGGCAAATCAAAACCTATTAGAGCATGAAGTAGCTTATCGAACACAGAAGACCAACTCTCAATATCATAGAAACAATAAGAAGTATAGAGTTGGATCCAAAAAGAGTACATCCACCATGTCAATGAAGCACAAGTAAGGGCCCTCTTCAACTTATCGAAAGTAGGGCCCCAAACATCAAACCAGCAGATGTAATTCAAACTAGCCAGCCGGTGGGTCATTGGCCTAGAAAGTATATCATCATGAATAAGTGGTCTAGACAAGATAGTGGGTACAAACTCCATAAGTCTATTAAATTCAATATGTGCAAGAGTCTAGTCTAAAGAGAAATGTTCAGTGACAATGGGCTCAGGCTCAACAAATTTAGACTTGTGAGATTCAAAGAAGGGGTCAGTAAGGATTAGGTCAACAGAAAAATATTCATATTCAGCACAGAAATCCTCATCGAAACTTTCATTATCATCAAACTCATATGCAAAAGATTCATATTCTATAGAAAGAATATCATCAATAAATTCCAATTTAGTGGGTTCAATTACCTCCATGCATGTCTCCTCTGAAATAGCTTCTTCTGTCTCATCTCTCTCATGATGCTCATCAGTTGTGATGCTCATATCTAACTCACAATTTCTCACAGATTCTTCCACCTCCTCAAACTCAAAATATTCATAAAAATGGGTTGGTGGGTCGACAGAAACAAGGACTTTCTCAGTGATGTCATTAGGTGAGCTAATGTGCAACACAGGGTCAGATGATAGTGAATTAGGGAAGTCCTCCTCTTACTCTATGAAAGGAAAAGGCATGTCATTATTCAAATCGGGCCGAGCGAGATAAGAGGGTTCAAAATCGTTATAAAGACTAACTTCAGTTGTAGGAGATTCTAAACTAAAGTCAGGCTCACTATTATTCCCCCTACTACGACTGAAACATTGAGAGTATTTAGTAATTCTCTTTTTCATGTCCTCTATCATTTTTTCAGTCAATTCATTTACTTCTTTTCAACACTTGCACATGTAGCATCCACATAATCATGATACGGACAATTACAAGCACCACCATAAGAAGACTTATAATAATCACGCAAAACAGGAGACACATTAGACTGAAATGGGGCATATGAGCTCCTACAGTGATCCTGAGGGTAAAGATTAGCATAAAAAATAGACTTGTCATGACTTGGGTATCCAAAATTCTTTTTAGCTTGGTCAAACGCATAAATATCCAAGGCTAATTTTTCAAAGAAATCCCAGATTTTATCTTGAGTTTTAGATAATAATCTTACTAATCCTCCAAGACAAACAGACTCAATATAACTTTTAGATTCAAAATTCAAACCTACAGCGATGACCTCGCAAATTGCCTATTTTACAAAATTGTGAATCGATTGAGCATGATAATCATTAAGTCTCGATAAATAACTCCTTGAGAGGTTCGTGCTCGAATTGTCAGAAATTAAAAACTAGCATGCTCGAAACTTCTTTTTCAATTTTAAGAACTTTTTAATTTTTTTAAGATTTTCAAATTTTTTTTTTTTTGGGATTTTTTTTCCTATTAATGAAAGAAAAAGTAAAAGGAAGACCAAGGACTCTATATATAAACTAATTACTAAAACTAAAACAAAACACCTAAATAATTAAGTTGACATAATAAACTAACAAAAAGAAAACCATATGATCAAAAGAAAAAAAAAATACCAAAAAGACTCAAACATCAAAAAGTAACCTAATACAAAAAATAGAAAAGAAGCACACACACAAAGCATGTATACCATTTTCTTAAATCAAAAACCTACAACAAAATTAAAGCTAAAAATTAAAATTCCTAAAATTAGAACTCTATATATAGGAAATTCAACACTATCACAGGGAACATATATATATTTTTTCGTGATTTTTTTCTGTTCCCAAACAGTGGAGAAAAATGGAACAGGAAATTAATTCCAAAAATCACAAAAACATCTACACAATTCCAAAAATTCCAGAAAAATGTACACAGACTCTAAACATTATGCTGAACCTGGGAAAAATATCAGCACAACAAAAATTATGCCAAAATTTCTCCAAAAAAATCAAACAGATTCTGTATCAGTAGAAAAATCTACACTGTTCTGATTTTTTTCCTGATCAGTTCTGCCTTGTCGTTTTTTGCTGCACATGAACCAAACTGATTAGTACTGTTTTTTTACAACAAATAACCTCTAAAAATCAAGATGAAACTAATCTTAACAAAAACAAAAATCAAAATACTAACTAAATTCAAAGTTCAAAACTAAACTAAATCACTAAAACGAAATAATGACTCAACTAAAACTAAAAATCACAACTGTAAAATTAAAACAAAAATGACTCGAACGACTCTAATAACAAAATTATGACTCGACACAACCTAATTTCACAACGCCATCCCTGACAACAGGGCGAAAAACTTGTTGTAATTTTCGCAAGTATACGGTTTATCGTTGTAAAGTTTACGGATATTGTCCTCAGGGATGATTTGCGAAATTAAGTTGCAAATTTCTAATCTAAACTAAGGATTAAAGTGACATAAACAAAGTCAACTAAATAGCAGAATCTGATTAGTCTAAACTCAAGCAAAGCAATAAGATTCAGGACCAAACTGAAGTAGAGTCTAAAGGAATTAGCTCAGAAATATATTCAACAATTGAAATGAGAGTTTCTAATTTCCTTTCCAAACCTAGATTTTCACTCAATTAAACTCAATCTCAACAAAATTATAAGAACTCTCACACCAAGCTGCATAAAATTCATAAGTCTTAAAATTCATAAGTCTGGAAACTAATTATGAAATTTGAAATTGAAATGAACTATAACGAAGAAAGAGAAACCAAAGAACTAAAATTAACTACTACCAACTACTCTCTCTATGCTCTCGTTCCGCATTTGAAGACCCCAAAAACTACAGCTCCTCAACCCTTCATGACCTCCCTTAATTGTTCAATTAATGACCCAGAAAGCTATCGAAGTGATAATGGTAATAATGATAGATGATGAAGGAGGAGAGAGAACGGGTCAGCAGCGGTAATGGGGGAGAAGAAAAGGCATACCTTCTGCTTCAGAGAGAAGAAAAATGGAGCTTGGGTTCGTTTTGTTTTTGGGCAGTGCAGCCATGGAAGAAGGCAAGAAAACAGTTTGGAGATCATGTGAGACAGCCGTGCGAGGGATTAAATGAAAAAAAAAAAAAAAAGGCAGGCTGGATTCTAGGACAATAAATGGACGATTGGGCCGCGGAGCTTGAATAACGTGCAGGCCCAACATGGAAAGAGATAATAGAGAAGCGCTGGCTGGGAAAGATAGAAGACGCATGTTGGGCCTAGCCCATCGAGAAAAGAAAGTGTAAGGCAAAAAGAACAAAAAGAAGGAGGATCGGTCCGTTGGGCTCACGAGAAGGCAACAAGGACAGATCGATAGCAGCTCTGAGCAGGCCTGTGAGGGAGAAAAGGAAGGGAAGGCAAGGGTGAGGGGAGACTAGGCAGCAGAACTTGTTTGGGCTGCTAAGCTCCTCTTTGCTTCCTTCTTCTTCCCTCACTTGATCCAGCTCCATTTTGAACTAATTATTCATCCTTTCCCAAAAATTCCTACAACTAAACAAAGCAATATTAAAATTCTAATTTAATAATTTATTTCAAGCAATTATTAGATAACAAAAGGGTATAAAATATTATAATTTATGGTTAAACAAATACCCCCACACCTAAGTTTTGCTCATCCTTGAGTAAAATAAAACTAAAAATCCTAGAAAAGAAAATCGAATCCTAACTCGCTTTCGTAGAAATCACAGTTTATCAGAATCAAACTCAATCCCACTTGACTGAAACAAACTATATTGTTGACTTATTAGCATAGGAAGCAGGCCTTCCCAGTAACAGTATTGCCTCAAAGGGTAACATCTAATAGCACATGCCTCAAAGGGTAACGCCTAGTAGCGCATGCCTCAAATGGATACTTGTCATTCCAAATCTTTTTTTTTCTTTTTTTCTTTCTCTTTTTTTCATTTTCATTTTTTTTCTTTTTTTTGGTTTTTTTAGGAATGCAAACAAAACAATTATAATAGTGTCAAAGACAAGTGGGAGAGCCAATCATGAAAGACTAAGACCTTAAGATAATGATGATAGTATAAATAAGGATTGGATTATACATCGATAATGAACGATTGCGATTAGAATTGGGGTTAAGAATGGCACACTAAGGACATAGACCTATCATGCACATCATGCTTACATACAACCTAATAATCAAAGCATATGGAATTTTTCAAAATTTTTCATTTTTTTTTTTTTTCAAAGTTTTTTCAAAGTGTCCCCACCCCCACACCTAAATCTCACAATGTCCTCATCAGGAGTGAAAAGAACCATAAAACCACAAAATAAAACACATAAAGAAAACAAACAAAAACAAGAGTCAAAAATAAAAAGTATATGACTCAAAAAATGAATGTACAACACATATACACCAAAGAGAAAAAGAAAAGAAGCCGACTATATAAAAAAAAAGAAAAAGAAAAAGAGAAAAAGAGATAAGAAGAGAAGAGAATTCTTAGCTAACCAGGTCGGGTGCTAAGCACACCCGAGCTATCTCAACACAATCACCGATTAGAACTCGGCTCGCGAAACATCAGACACTCCGTATCAAATGAAACAGCACTACGCAAATCAAAACCTATCAGAGCACGAAGTAGCTTATCGAACACAGAAGACCAACTCTCAATATCTTAGAAACCATAAGAAGTACATAGTTGGATCCAAAAAGAGTACATCCACCATGTCAATGAAGCACAAGTAAGGGTCCTCTTCAACTTATCGAACATAAGGGCGCAAACATCAAACAGGCAGATGTAATTCAAACTAGCCAGTGGGTGGGTCATTGGCCTGGAAAGTATATCATCATGAATGAGCAGTCTACGCAAGATAGTGGGTGCAAAGTCCACAAGTCTATTAAATTCAATATGCAAGAGGGTCTGGTCTAAAGCAAAATGTTCAGTGATAATAGCCTCATACTCAACGAATTTAGACTTATGAGATTCAAAGAGGAGGTCAGTAAGGATGGGGTCAAAAGAAAGAGATTCATATTCAGCACAGAAACCCTCATCGAAAATTTTATTGTCATCAAACTCATATGCAAAAGATTCATATTCTATAGAAGGAATATTATCATTAAATTCCAATTTAGTGGGTTCAATGACCTCCACACATGTCTCCTTTAAAATTGCTTCTTCTCTGTCATCTCTCTCATAATGCCCATTTGTTGTGACGCTCATATCTAATTCTTAATTTCTCGTGGATCCTTCCCCCTCCTCAAACTCAAAAGATTCATAGAAAGGGGTGAGTGGGTCGACAGAAACAAGGACATCCTCAGTGATGTCATTAGGTAAGCTAATGTGGGGTGCAAGGTTAAATGATAGAGAATTAGGGAAGTCCTCCTCTTGCTCTACGCTAGACAAAGGCATGTCATTATTCAAATCGAATCGAGCGAGATAAGAGGGTTCAAAATCGTCATAAAGACTAACTGTAGTTGTAAGAGATTCTAAACTAAAGCCAGGCTCACTATAATTCTCTCTACTATGACTACAATAATGAGAATATTCAGCAATTCTCTTTTTCATGTCCTTTATCATTTTATCAGTCAATTCATTTATCTTCTTTTCAACACTTGCACAAATAGCATCCACATAATCGGAATCCGTACAATTACAAGCATCGTGATAAGAAGATTCACAATAATCGCCCAAAACATGAGACACATTAGACTTAAATGGGGCGTATGAGCTCCTATAGTGATCTTAAGGGTAAGGATTAGTGTGAAAAACAGACTCGCCATGAGTTGGGTATCCAAAATTCTGTTTAACTTGGTCAAACGCATAGGTATCCCAGGCTAATTTTTCAAATAAATCACAAACTTCACCTTGAGTTTTAGATAATAGGCCTACTAATCCTCTAGGACTAATAGACTCGATAAAACCTCTAGATTCAGAATTCAAACTGAATACGATGACCTCACAACTTGCCCATTTTGCAAAATTATGAATCTATTGAGCACGATAATCATTAAGTCTCGATAAATAACTCCAGAAAGGTTCATGCTCGAATTGTGAGAAATTAAAAACTGGCATGTTTGAAACTTCTTTTTTAATTTTAAGAACTTTTCAATTTTTGGGGGGGATTTTCAAATGTTTTCCTTTTTTTGGGATTTTTTTTCCCTATTAGTGAAAGAAAAAGTAAAAAGAAGAACAAGGACTCTATAAACTAATGACTAAAACTAAAACAAGACACTTAAATAATTAAGTTAACAAAATAAACTAACAAAAAGAAAATCATATGAGCAAAAGAAAAGAAAGACCAAAAAGACTCAAACATCAAAAAGTAACCTACTACAAAAAAATAGAAAAGAAGTACACACACAAAGCATGTGCGCCATTTTCTTAAAGCAAAAACCTAAAACAAAATTAAACCTAAAAAAATTCCTAATATTAGAACTCTATATATAAGAAATTCAAGGGAACATAAATAAATTTTTTTTCCTAATTTTGTTATATTCCCAAATAGGGCAGAAAAATGCAAATAGGAAATTAATTCCAAAAATCATAGAAAAATCTAAACATTTTTGAAAATTCCAGAAAAATACAGCAAACTCTAAAAATTATGCTAAACTTAGAAAAAAATATCAGCACAGCAAAAATCACACCAGAATTGTTCCAAAAAATTCACACAGATTCTTTATGTAGAAAAATCTACACCGTTTTGATTTTTTTTCCTGATTTGTTCTACCTTATCGCTTTTCGCCATACATAAACCAAACTGATTAGTACTGTTTTTTTAAGCAACAAATAACCTCTAAAAATTAAGATAAAACTAATCTCAACAAAAACAAAAATCAAAATACTAACTAAATTCAAAAATCAAAACTAAACTAAATTATTAAAACGAAATAATGACTCAACTAAAACTAAAAATCACAACTGTAAAATTAAAATGAAAACAACTCAAACGAGTCTAATGACTATAGTATGACTCGACGCAACCTAATTTCACAACGTCATCCCCGACAACGGCGCGAAAAATTTCTTGTAATTTTCGCAAGTATACAGTTTATCATTGTAAAACTTATGGATGTCGTCCTCAGGGATGATTTGTGAAATTAAGTTGCAAATTTCTAATCTAAACTAAGGATTAAAGTGGCATAAATAAAGTCAACCAAACAGCAGAATTTGATTAGTCTAAATTCAAGCAAAGCAATAAGATTCAGAACCAATGTCATCCTTAGGGATGATTTATGAAATTAAGTTGCAAATTTCTAATCTAAACTAAGGATTAAAGTGGCATAAATAAAGTCAACTAAACAGCAGAATCTGATTAGTCTAAATTTAAGCAATGTAATAAGATTCAGAACCGAACCGAAGTAGAGTCTGAAGGAATTAGCTCAGAAATGTATTCAACAATTGAAACAAGATTTCTAATTTCCCTTCCAAACCCAGATTTTCACTCAATTAAACTCAATCTCAAGACAATGAAAAGAACTCTCAGACCAAGTTGCATAAAATTCATAAGTTTGGAAACCAATTATGACATTCGAAATTGAAATACTAAAACGAAGAAAGAGAAAACCAACTACTCTCTACCCTCCACCTTCTATGCTCTCGTTCCCCATTTGAAGACCCCAAAAACGCAGCTCCTTAACCCTTCATGACCTCCCTTAATTCTTGAATTAATGACCTAGAAAACTATCGAAGTGATAATGGTAATAATGACAGATGATGAAGGAGGAGAGAGAACGGGAGAGCAGCGATTATGGGGAAGAAGAAAAGGCTTAGCTTCTGCTTCTGAGAGAAGAAAAATGGAGCTTGGTTTCGTTCTATTTCTGGGCAGTGCAGCCATGGAAGAAGGCGAGAAGACAGTTTGGAGATCATATGAGACAGGCGTGCGAGGGATTAAATGAAAAAAAAGAAGGCAGGCTGGATTCTAAAACAATAAACAAAGGATTAGGCCGCGGAGCTTGAATAACGCACAGGTCCAACATGAAAAGAGATAATGGGGAAGCACTGGCTAGGTAAGATAGGAGGCACATGTTGGGCCTAGCCCAGTGAGGAAAGAAAGTGGAAGGGGAAAAAAATAAAAAAGAAAAGAAGGAGGATTGGTCCGTTGGGCTGAGAGAAGGCAACAAGGAGAGACCGACAACATCTCTGGGCCAACCTATGAGAGAAGAAGAAGGACAGAAAGGGAAGGGAAGGTGAGGGTGGGCTAGGCCATGGAACTTGTTTGGGCTGCTAAGCTCCTCTTTGCATCCTTCTTCTTTCCTCACTTGATCCAGCTTCACTTTGAACTAATTATTTGTCCTTTCCCAAAAATTCCTACAAAATATACAAAACAGTATTAAAATTCTAATTTAATAATATATTTTGAACAATTATTTAATAATAAAAGGGTATAAAATATATCCATGGTTGAACAAATACCTCCACACCTAAGCTTTGCTCGTCCTCAAGTAAAATAGAATTAAAAATCCTAGAAAAGAAAATAAAATCCTCACTTTTATAGGAATCACGGTTGCAGTTAGTATGTGTAATAAACCCTTTAAACCTCTAGATTACCCATAGTGGACGAGTAAGGTCTCGTGAGGGTTTGCAAAAGATGTACCCATAAAATCTATAAAAGAAAATGAAAAAGGAAAAGAGATACAGGAACAGAAAAATAGTTTGAATTTACAAACATAAATATACAGGAGAGAAGACTGTGCACATTCTAAATAACCAAATCACTCATGTGGTAAAAATATTGGCCTGTATATAAACAGAATATACTCATCAAGACTCTCTAACCCATGGATGACATCAAAGCACTAGTTTTTTACCCCACTGTACATCAAAACTTTGAATCAATCCCAGTGCTGGTGTGTAAGTGCATCATTATCCTAGGGCTTATGTTTATCAGAATCAAACTCAATTCCACTTGACTAACACAAACTACACTATTGGCTTATTAACATAGGAAGCAAGCTTTCTCAGTAGCAGTATTGCCTCAAAAGGTAACACACAGTAACACATGCCTCAGAGGGTAACGCCCAATAGCTCATGCCTCAAAGGCATACTTGTCATTCCAAATCTTTTTTTTTCTTTTTTTCTTTTTCTTTTTTCATTTTCATTTTTTTTTTCTTTTTTGGAATGCAAACAATACCAAAATAACCATGTCAAAGATAGATGGGAGAGCCAATCATGGAAGACGAAGACCTTAAGATAATGATGATTGTATAAACAAAGATTGGATTACATATCGATAATGAGCAATTGGGGCTAGAATTAGGGCTAAGAATGGCACACTAAGGACAGGGACCTATCATGCACATCACGCTTACATATAGGCTAATAGTCAAAGCATAGGGGATTTTTCAAAATTTTTCAATTTTTTTTTCAATTTTTTTCAAAGTGTCCCCATCCCCACACCTAAATCTCACAATATCCTCACTGGGAGTGAAAAGAACCATAAAACCACAAAATAAAACACAGAAAGAAAACAAACAAAAACAAGAGTCAAAAATAAAAAGGACATGAGTCAAAAAACAAGTGTACAGTATATATACACTAAAGAGAAAAAGAAAAGTAGCCAACTATACAAAAAGAAAAGAAAAAGAAAACGAGAAAAAGAGAAAAGAAGAGAAGAGATTTCTTAGCAAACCAGGTCGGGTGCTAAGTACACCCGAGCTATCTCAACACAATCACCGATCAGAATACGACTCGCGGAGCATCAGGCACTCCATATCAAATGAAACAGCGCTACACAAATCAAAACCTATTAGAGCACAAAGTAACTTATCGATCACAGAAGACCAACTCTTAATATCATGCAAATAATAAGAAGTGCAGAGTTGGATCCAAAA
The DNA here is from genome assembly GCA_029747015.1 of Carnegiea gigantea. Lineage (NCBI taxonomy): Eukaryota > Viridiplantae > Streptophyta > Magnoliopsida > Caryophyllales > Cactaceae > Carnegiea > Carnegiea gigantea. The sequence goes on from JAKOGI010000151.1 coordinate 318,396, forward strand.
ATAGTACATCCACCATGTCAATGAAGCACAAGTGAGGGCCCTCTTTAACTTATCGAACGTAGGGGCCCAAACATCAAACAGGTGGATGTAATTCAAACTAGCCAGCCGGTGGGTCATTGGCCTAGAAAGTACATCATCATGAATGAGTAGTCTAGGCAAGATAGTGGGTGCAAAGTCCACAAGTCTATTAAATTCAATATGCACAAGAGTTTGGTCTAAAGCAAAATGTTCAGTGACAATGGCCTCAAACTCAACAAATTCAGACTTGTGAGATTCAAAGAGGAGGTCAGTAAGGATGGGTTCAACAGAAAAAGATTCATATTCAGCACAGAAACCTCATCGAAGCTTTCATTGTCATCAAACTCATATACAAAAGATTCATATTCTATAGAAAGAATATCATCATTAAATTCCAATTTAGTAGGTTCAATAATCTCCACACATGTCTCCTGTAAAATAGCTTCTTCTGTCTCATCTCTATCATGATGCTCATCAGTTGTGATGCTCATATCTAACTCACAATTTCTCGTCGATTCTTACCCTTCCTCAAACTCAAAAAGATTCATAAAAAGCAATGGGTAGGTTGACAGAAACGAGGACATCCTTAGTGATGTCATTAGGTGAGCTAATGTGGGGTGCAAGGTCAAGTGATAAAGAATTAGGAAAGTCCTCCTCTTGCTCTATGCTAGGCAAAGGCATGTCATTATTCAAATTAGGCCGAGCGAGTTAAGAGGGTTCAGAATCGTCATGAAGACTAACTACAGTTGTAGGCGATCTTAAACTAAAGTCAGACTCACTATAATTCCCCCCACTATGACTGAAACAGTGAGAATATTCCGCAATTCTCTTTTTCATGTCCTCTATCATTTTATCAGTCTATTCATTTATCTTCTTTTCAACACTTGCATGTGTAGCATCCATATAACCACAATACGGATAATTACAAGCATCATGATAAGAAGAGTCACAATAATCACACAAAGCATGAGACACATTAGACTAAAATGGGGCATACGAGCTCCTATAGTGATCCTGATGTTAAGGATTAGCATGAAAAATAGACTCGCCATGAGTTGGATATCCAAAATTCTTTTTAGCTTGGTCAAACGCATCGGTATCCCACACTAATTTTTTAAAGAAATCCGAAACTTCATCTTGAGGTTTAGATAATAGTACTACTAATCCTCTAGGTCAAACAGACTCGACATAACCTTTAGATTTAGAATTCAAACCTCCAGTGATGACCTTGCAAATTGCCCATTTTGAGTAATTGTGAATCGATTGAGCACGATAATCATTAAGTCTCGCTAAATACCTCTAGAAAGGTTCGTGCTCGAATGGTGGGAAATTAAAAACTGGCATGCTTGAAACTTCTTTTTCAATTTTAAGAACTTTTCAATTTTTTTTAGGATTTTCAAATGTTTTCCTTTTTTTTGGGTTATTTTTTTCCCTATTAATGAAAGAAAAAGTAAAACGAAAAACAAGGACTCTATAAACTAATGCCTGAAACTAAAACAAGACACCTAAATAATTAAGTTAACAAAATAAACTAACAAAGAGAAGACCATACGACCAAAAGAAAAGAAAGACCAAAAAGACTCAAACATTAAAAAGTAGCCTAATAGAAAAAATAGAAAAGAAGCACACACATAAAGCATGTACACCATTTTCTTAAATCAAAAACCCATTAAAGCTAAAAATAAAATTCCTAAAATTAGAACTATATATATAAGAAATTCAACACTATCACAGGGAACATAAATATATTTTTCCCGATTTTGTTCTATTCCAAAATAGTGCAGAGAAATGCAAATAGGAAATTAATTCCAAAAATCACAGAAAAATCTATACAATTCTAAAAATTCCAGAAAAATGCACACAAACTCTAAAAATTTTGCTGAACCTAGAAAAAATATCAGGACTGCAAAAATCACACCAAAATTGCCCTAGAAAATTCAAATGGAGTCTATATCAGTGGAAAAATATGCACTGTTCTGATATTTTTCCTGATCAGTTCTACCTTGTCGCTTTTTGCTGCACATAAACCAAACTGATCAGTACTATTTTTTTTTTTTTTAAGCAACAAATAACCTCTAAAAATCAAGATGAAACTAATCTCAACGAAAACAAAAATCAACTTACTAGCTAAATTCAAAAATCAAAACTAAACTAAATTACTAAAACGAAATAACGACTGAACTAAAGCTGAAAATCTCAACTCTAAAGTTAAAACGAAAATGACACGAACGACTCTAATAACTAAAGTACGATTTGACACAACCTAATTTCACAACACCATCTCCGACAACGGCGCCAAAAATTTATTGTGATTTCCGCAAGTATGCGATTTATCGTTGTAAAACTTATGGGTATCGTCCTCAGGAATGATTTGCAAAATTAAGTTGCAAATTTCTAATCTAAACTAAGGATTAAAGTGCCATAAACAAAATCAACTAAACAACAAAATCTGATCAGTCTAAACTCAAGCAAAGCAATAAGATTCAGGACCAAACTGAAGTGGAGTCTGAAAGAATTAGCTCAAAAATATATTCAACAATCAAAACGAGAGTTTCTAATTTCCCTTCCAAACCTAGATTTTCACTTAATTAAACTCAATCTTAATACAATTATAAGAACTCTCAGACCAAGTCACATAAAATTCATGAGTCCAAAAACTAATTATGAAATTTGAAATTCAAATGAACTAAAATGAAGAAAGAGAAACCAGAGAACTAAAATTAACTACTACCAACTACTCTCTACCCTCCACTCTCTATGATCTCAATCCCCATTTGAAGACCCCAAATAGCAGCTCCTCAACCCTTCTTGACCTCCCTTAATTGTTGAATTAATGACCCGAAAAACTAACGAATTGATAATGGTAATAATGATAGATGATGAAGGAGGAGAGAGAAAGGGTGTGCAGCAGTTATGGGGGAGAAGAAAAGGCACAACTTCTGCTTATGAGAGAAGAAAAATGGAGCTTGGGTTCATTCTGTTTCTGGGCAGTGCAGCCGTGGAAGAAGGTGAGAAGTTGGAGATCATGTGAGGCAGGCGTGTGAGGGATTAAATGAAAAAAAAAAGAAGGCAGGCTGGATTCTAGGACAATAAACGGAGGATTGGGCCGCGGAGCTTGAATAACACACAGGCCCTACATGAAAAGAGATAATGGGGAAGCACTGGCTGGATAAGATAGGAGGCGTGTGTTGGGCCTGGCCCAGCTAGAAAAGAAAGTGGAAGGGGAAAACACAAAATAAAGAAAAGATGGAGGATTGGTCCGTTGGGCTCACAGGAAGGCAACAAGGAGGGATCGACAGCAGCTTCGGGCCAGCATGTTAGAGAGAAAGGAGGAGAGAAAGGGAAGGGAAGGTGAGGCTGGACTTGATCGCGGAACTTATTTGGGCTGCTAAGCCCCTCTTTGCTTCTTTCTTCTGTCCTCACTTGATCCAGCTCCATTTTCAACTAATTATTCATCCTCTCCCAAAAACTCCTACAAAATAAACAAAACAATATTAAAATTCTAATTTAATAATTTATTTTGTGCAATTATTAAGTAATAAAAGGGTATAAAATATATTTATGGTTGAACAAATACCCCACACGTAAGTTTTTGCTCATCCTCGAGTAAAATAAAACTAAAAATCCTAGAAAAGAAAATAAAATTTTAACTCACTTTTGTAAGAATCACAGTTGCACTACTTAGCATGTGTAATAAGTCCTTTAAACCCCTAGGTTACCCCTAGTAGACGAGTAAAGTCTTGTTAGGGTTTGCAGAAGATATACCCACAAAATCTATAAAAGAAAATAAAAAAGGAAAAGAGATACAAGAACAAAAAAACAGTTTTAATTTACAAACATAAATATACAAGGGAGAAAACTGTGCGCATTCTAACTAACCAAATTACCCATGTTGCAAAGATATTGGCCAGTATTGGCTAGTATAGAAACAGAATGTACTCATCAAGGCTCTCTATCCCATGGATGACATCAAAGCACTAATTTTTTACCCCACTGTGCATCGAAACTTTGAATCAATTCTAGTGCTCATATGTAAGTGCATCATCATCCTTGGGCTTAGGTTTGTGAGAATCAAACTCAATCCCACTTGACTGACACAAACTACATTATTGACTTATTAACGTAGGAAGCAAGCTTTCCCAGTAGTAGTATTGCCTCAAAGGGTAACACCTAGTAGTACATGCTTCAAAGGATAATGCCCAATAGCTCATGGCTCAAAGGGATACTAGTCATTCCAAATCTTATTTTTTTCTTTTTTTCTTTCTCTTTTTTTCATTTTCATTTTTTTATTTTTTTCTTTTTTTGGAATGCAAACAAAACCAAAATAATCGTGTCAAAGATAAGCGGGAGAGCCAATCATGGAAGACTAAGACCTCAAGATAATGATGATAGTATAAATAAAGATTAGATTACACATCGATAATGAACAATTGGGGTAAGAATTAAGGCTAAGAATGGCACACTAAGGGCAAAGACCTATCAGGCACATCAAGCTTACATACAAGCTAATAGTCAAAGTATAGGGTATTTTTCAAAATTTTTCAATTTTTTTTCAATTTTTTTAAAAGTTTTTTCAAAGTGTCCCCACCCTCACACCTAAATCTCATAATGTTCTCATTGGAGTGAAAAGAACCATAAAACCACAAAATAAAACCCAGAAAGAAAACAAATAAAAACAAGAGTCAAAAATAAGAAGGACGTGACACAAAAAACAAATGTACAACATATATACACCAAAGAGATAAAGAAAAGCAGCTAACTATATAAAAAGAAAGAAAAAGAAAAAGAGAAAAAGTGATAAGAAGAGAAGAGAATTCTTAGCAAACCAGGTCGGGTGCTATGCACACCCAAGGTATCTCAACAAAATCATCGATCAAAACTGGGCTTGCGGAGCATTAGACACTCCGTGTCAAATGAAACTATGCTGCACAAATCAAAATCTATTAGAGCACGAAGTAGCTTATCGAACATAGAAGACCAACTTTCAATATCATAGAAACAATAAGAAGTACAGAGTTGATCCAAAAAGAGTACATCCACTATGTTAATGAGGCACAAGTAAGGGCCCTCTTCAACTTATCGAACGTAGGGGCCTAAACATCAAACAGGCAGATGTAATTCAAACTGGCCAGTCGGTGGGTCATTGGCCTAGAAAGTATATCATCATGAGTGAGCGGTATAGGCGAGATAGTGGGTGCAAAGTCCATAAGTCTATTAAATTCAATATGCGTAAAAGTCTGGTACAAAGCAAAATGTTCAGTGACAATGGCCTCAGACACAACAAATTTAGACTTGGCAAACTCAAAGAGGAGGTCAGTAAGGATGGGGGAAAAAGAAAAAGATTCATATTCAGCATAGAAACCCTCATTGAAAGTTTCATTGTCATCAAACTCACATGCAAAAGATTTATATATTCTATAGAAAAAATATCATCATTAAATTCCAATTTAGTGGGTTCAATGACCTCCACACATTCCTCCTGTAAAATAGCTTCTTCTATCTCATCTCTCTCATGATGACGCTCATATCTAACTCACAATTTCTCCCAGATTCTTCCCCCTTCTCAAACTCAAAAGATTCATAAAAAGGGGTGAGTGGGTCGACAGAAACAAGGACATCCTTAGTTATGTCATTAGGTGAGCTAATATGGGGTGCAAGGTCAGATAATAGTGAATTAGGGAAGCCCTCCTCTTGCTCTACGCAAGGCAAAGGCATGTCATTATTCAAATCGGCCTGAGTGAGATAAAAGGCTTCAAAATCATTATAAAGGCTAACTGTAGTTGTAGGAGATCCTAAACTAAAGTCAAGCTCACTATAATTCTCTCTACTATGACTGAGACAGTGAGAATATTCAGCAATTCTCTTTTTCCTGTCCTCTATCATTTTATCAGTCAATTAATTTATCTTCTTTTCAACATTTGCACATGTAGCATCCACATAATCATGATACGGAAAATTAAAAGGATCACCATAAGAAGACTCATAATAATCACACAAAACAGAAGACACATTAGACTGAAATGGGGCATATGAGCTCATATAATGATTCTGAGGAGAAGGATTAGCATGAAAAATAGACTCGTCATGAGTTGGGTATCCAAAATTCTTTTTAGCTTGGTCAAACGCATAGGTATCCCTGGCCAATTTTTCGAAGAAATTTCAAAGTTCATTTTGAGTTTTAGACAATAATACTACTAATCCTCCAGGACAAACAGACTCGACATAACCTTCAGATTCAGAATTCAAACACACAGTGATGACCTTGCAAATTACCCATTTTGTAAAATTGTGAATTGATTAAGAATTATAATCATTAAGTCTCGATAAATAACTTAAGAAAGGTTCGTGCTCGAATTGTGGGAAACTAAAAACTAGCATGCTTGAAACTTCTTTTTCAATTTTAAGAACTATTCAATTTTTTTGGGATTTCCCAATTGTTTTAATTTTTTTGGGATATTTTTTTCGTATTAAAAGTAAAAGGAAGAACAAGGACTCTATAAACTAATGACTAAAACTAAAACAAGACACCTAAATAATTAAGTTAACAAAATAAACTAACAAAATAAAAACCATATGACCAAAAAAAAAAAAGAAAGACCAAAAAGACTCAAACATCAAAAACTAACCTAATACAAAAAATAGAAAAGAAGCACACACACAAAGCATGTACACCATTTTCTTAAATAAAAAACCTGAAACAAAATTAAAGCTAAAAATTAAAATTCCTAAAATTAGAACTCTATACATAGAAAATTCAACACTATCACAGGGAACATAAATATATTTTTTCCTTTTTTTTCCTGTTTCCAAACAGTGCAGAAAAATGCAAATAGGAATTTAATTCCAAAAATCATAGAAAATCTACACAATTCCAAAAATTCCAGAACAATGCACACAGACTCTAAACATTATGCTGAACCTGGAAAAAATATAAGCACTGCAAAAATCACCCCAGAATTGCTCTAAAAAATTCAAATAGATTTCATATCAGTAGAAAAATCTGCACTGTTATGATTTTTTTTTTCCTGATCAGTTCTACCTTGTCGCGTTTTGCTGCACATAGATGAAACTAATCTCTAAAAATCAAGATGAAACTAATCTCAACAAAAACAAAAATCAAAATACTAACGAAATTCAAAAATCAAAACTAAACTAAATTAATAAAACGAAATAACGACTCAACCAAAACTAAAAATCACAACTACAAAATTAAAACGAAAATGACTCAAACGACTCTAATAACTAAAGTATGACTTGATGCAATCTAATTTCGCAATGATTTCCCCCGGCAACATCGTCAAAAACTTGTTGTAATTTCCGCAAGTATACGGTTTATCGTTGTAAACCTTACGGATATCGTCCTCACGGATGATTTGCAAAATTAAGTTGCAAATTTCTTATCTAAACTAAGGATTAAAGTGACATAAACAAAGTCAACTAAACAGCAGAATCTAATTAGTCTAAACTCAAGCAAAGCAATAAGATTTAGGACCAAATCAAAGTAGAGTATGAAGTAATTGGCTCAAAAATATATTCAACAATCGAAATGAGAGTTTCTAATTTCCCTTCCAAATCCAGATTTTCAATTAATTAAACTCAATCTCAATACATTTACCAGAACTCTCAGCCAAGTTGCATGAAATTCATGAGTGTGGAAACTAATTATGAAATTCGAAATTGAAATGAAGTAAGACGAAGAAAGAGAAACCAAAGAACTAAAATTAACTATTACCAACTATTCTCTACCCTCCACCCTCTATGCTTTCGTTCCCCATTTGAAGACCTGAAAAACTACAGCGCCTCGATCCTTCATGACCTCCCTTAATTCTTGAATTAATAACCCAGAAAATTGTCGAAGTGATAGGGGGTAATAATGATAGATGATGAAGGAGGAGAGAGAACGGGTGAGCAGTGATTATGGGGGAGAAGAAAAGGCACAGCTTCTGCTTCAGAGAGAAAAAAAAATGGAGCTCGGGTTCGTTCTGTTTCTGGGCAGTGCAACCATCGAAGAAGGCGAGAAGACAGTTTGGAGATCATGTGAAACAGGCGTGCAAGGGATTAAATGAAAAAAAAGAAGGCGGCCTGGATTCTGGGACAATAAACGGAGGATTGGGCCGCGAAGCTTGAATAACATGTGGGCGCAACATGGAAAGAGATAATGGAGAAGCGCTGGCTAGGTAAGATAGGAGGTGCATGTTGGGCCTAGCCCAACGAGAAAAGAAAGTGGAAGGGGAAAAGAACAAAAAAAAAAAAGAAAAGAAGGAGGATTGGTTAGTTGGGCTCACGAGAAGGCAACAAGGAGAGACCGACAGCAGCTCTGGGCCGGCCAGTGAGCGAGAAAGAAGAAGAGAAAGGGAAGGGAAGGTAAAGGTGGATTATGCTGAATAACTTGTTTGGGCTGCTAAGCTCCTCTTTGCTTGCTTCTTCTTTCCTCACTTGATCCATCTCCATTTTGCACGAATTATTCATCCTTTCCCAAAAATTCCTATAAAATAAACAAAACAATATTAAAATTCTAATTTACTAATTTATTTTGAGCAAATGTTAAACAATAAAAGGGTATAAAATATCATAATTTATGGTTGAACAAATACCCCCATACCTAAGTTTTGTTCGTCCCTGAGTAAAATAAAACTAAAAATTCTACTAAGGAAAATAAAATCCTAACTCACTTTCGTGAAAATCATAATTGCACTTAGCATGTGCAACAAGCCCTTTAAACTCCTAGGTTATCCCTAGTAGACGAGTAAGGTCTAGTGAGGATTTGCATAAGATAAACCCACAAAATCTATAAAAGAAAATGAAAAAAGAAAGAGATACAGGAACAGAAAAACAATTTGAATTTACAAACATAAATATACAAAGGAGAAAACTGTGCACATTCTAACTAACCAAATTACTTATGTAGCAAAGATATTGGCCTATATATAAACAGAATGTACTCATCAAGACTCTCTAACCCACAGATGACATCAAAGTACTAATTTTTCACCCCAATGTACATCAAAACTTTGAATCAATTCCAATACTCATGTGTAAGTGCATCATCATCTTAAGGCTTAGGTTTACCGGAATTAAACTCAATCCCACTTGACTGAGATAAACTACATTATTGACTTATTAACATAGAAACTAAGCTTTCCCAGTAGCAGTATTACCTCAAAGAGTAACACCCAGTAGCACATACCTCAAAGGCTAACGCCTAGTAGCGCATGTCTCAAAGGGATACTTGTCATTCTAAATCTTTTTTTATTCTTTTTTTCTTTCTCTTTTTTTCATTTTCATTTTTTTATTTTTTTCCTTTTTTTGGAATGCAAACAAAACCAATATAATTGTGTCAAAGATAAGTGGGAGAGTCAATTATGGAAGACTAAAACCTTAAGATAATGATGATAGTATAAATAAGGATTAGATTACACATCGATAATGAACAATTGGGGTTAGAATTAGGGTTAAGAATGACACACTAATAATAGAGACCTATCATGCACATCACGCTTACATACAAGCTAATAGTCAAAGCATAGGAGATTTTTCAAAATTTTTCAATTTTTTTTTCTAATTTTTTTTGAAGTTTTTTCAAAGTGTCCCCACCCCAATACCTGAATCTTATAATGTCCTCATTGGGAGTGAAAAGAACCATAAAACCACAAAATAAAACCCAGAAATAAAAGAAATAAAAACAAGAGTCAAAAATAAAAAGGACATGACTCAAAAAACAAATGTACAACATATGTACACCAAAGAGAAGAAGAAAAGCAACTAACTATACAAAGAGAAAAGAAAAAGAAAATGAGAAAAAGAGAAAAGAAGAGAAGTGAATTCTTAGCAAATCAGGTCGGGTGCCAAATACACCCAAGCTATCTCAACACAATCACTTATCAGAACTCGGCTCGTGGAGCATCAAACACTCCATATCAAATGAAACAGTGCTATGCAAATCAAAACCTATTAGAGCACGAAATAGCTTATCAAACACAAAAAACCAACTCTCAATATCATAGAAACAATAAGAAGTACAGAGTTGGATCCCAAAAGAGTACATCACCATGTCAATGAAGCACAAGTAAGGGCCATCTTCAACTTGTCGAACGTAGAGGCCCAAACATCAAATAGGTAGATGTAATTCAAACTAGCCAACCGGTGAGTCATTGGCCTAGAAAGTATATCATCATGAATGAGCAGTTTAGGCAAGATAGTGGGTGCAAAGTCCACAAGTCTATTAAATTTAATATGCGCAAGAGTCTGATCTAAAACCAAATATTCAGTAACAATGGCCTCAGACTCAACAAATTCAGACTTGTGAGATTCAAAGAGGAGGTCAGTAAGGATGGGGTCAAAAGAAAAAGATTCATATTCAACACAGAAACCCTCATCGAAACCTTCATTGTCACCAAACTCACATGCAAAAGATTCATATTCTATAGAAAGAATATTATCATTGAATTCCAATTTAGTTGGTTCAATGACCTCCACACATGTCTCCTGTAAAATAGCTTCTTCTGTCTCATCTCTCTCATGATGCTCATCCGCTGTGATGCTCATATCTAACTCACAATTTCTCGCAGATTCTTCGCCCTCTTCAAACTCAAAAGATTCATAAAAAGGGGTGGGTAGGGTTGCAGAAACAAGGACATCCTCAGTTATGTCATTAGGTGAGCTAATGTGGGGTGCAAGGTCAGATGATAGAGAATTAGAAAAGTCTTCCTCTTGCTCTATGATAGGCAAAGGCATGTCATTATTCAAATCAGGTCGAGCAAGATAAGAAGGTTCAAAATCGCCACAAAGACTAACTGTTGTTGTAGGAGATTCTAAACTAAAGTTAGGCTCACTATAATTCCCCCTACTACGATTGAAACAGTGAGAATATTCAGCAATTTTCTTTTTTATGTCCTCTATCCTTTTATCAGTCAAGTTATTTATCTTCTTTTCAACAGTTGCACATGTAGCATCCACATAATCATGATACGGACAATTATAAGCATCATGATAAGAAGACTCATAATAATCACACAAAATAGGAGACACATTACATTAAAATGGGGCATATGAACTCCTATAGTGATCCTGAGGGTAAAGATTAGCGTGAAAAACAGACTCGCCACGTGTTGAGTATCCAAAATTCTTTTTAGTTTGGTCAAACGTATATGTATCCTTGGCTAATTTTTCAAAGAAGTCCCAACTTCATCTTAAGGTTTAGATAATAATACTACTAATCCTCCAGGTCAAACAGAGTCGACATAACCTCTAGATTCAGAATTCAAACCCACAGTGATGACCTCACAAATTGCCCATTTTGAGTAATTGTGAATCGATTGAGCACGATAATAATTAAGTGTCGATAAATAACTCGAGAAAGGTTCGTGCTTGAATTGTGGGAAATTAAAAACTAGCATGCTTGAAACTTCTTTTTCAATTTTAAAACTTTTCAATTTTTTCGGATTTTCAAATGCTTTCCTTTTTTTTGGGATTTTTTTCCTATTAATGAAATAAAAAGTAAAAGGAAAAACAAGGATTCTATAAACTAATCACTAAAACTAAAACAAGACACCTAAATAATTAAGTTAATAAAATAAACTAACAAAAAGAAAAGCATATGACCAAAAGAAAATAAAGACCAGAAAGATTCCAACATCAAAAAGTAATGTGATACAAAAAATAGAAAAGAAGCACATACACAAAGCATGTACACCATTTTCTTCAATCAAAGACTACAAACAAAACTAAAGTTAAAAATAAAATTTCTAAAATTAGAACGCTATTTATAGGAAATTCAACACTATCACAGGGAACATAAATATTTTTTTTCTTTTTTTTATGTTCCCAAACAGTGCAGAAAAATACAACTAGGAAATTAATTCCAAAAATCACACAAAAATTGGACAATTCTAAAAATTCCAGAAAAATAGAAACTATAAAAATTATGCTGAATCTAGGAAAAATATCAGCACAGCAAAAATCACACCAGAATTGCTCTAGAAAATTCAAACAGATTCTGTATTAGTAGAAAAATCTGCACTGTTTTTATTTTTTCTTAATCAGTTCTACTTTGTCGCTTTTTGCTATGCATAAACCAAACTAAATAGTTATTTTTATTTCAGCAACAAATAACCTCTAAAAATCAAGATGAAACTAATCTCAACAAAAATAAGAATTGAAATACTAACTAAATTCAAAAATCAAAACTAAACTAAATTGCTAAAATGAAATAACAACTCAACTAAAACTAAAAATCACAACTTTAAAATTAAAAACGAGTATAATAACTAAAGTATGACTCTACGCAACCTAATTTCACAACGCCATCCCCGACGACGGCGTTAAAAACTTGTTGTAATTTCCGCAAGTATGCGATTTATCATTTATAAACTTACAGGTGTCATCCTCAGGGATTATTTGCGAAATTAAGTTGCAAATTTCTAATCTAAACTAAGGATTAAAGTGACAAAAAAAGTCAACTAAACAGTAGAATCTGATTGGTCTAAACTCAAGCAAAGCAATAAGATTCAGGACCAAACCAAAGTAGAGTCTGAAGGAATTAGCTCAGAAATATATTCAACAATCGAAACGAGAGTTTCTAATTTCCCTTCCAAACCCAGATTTTTACTCAATTAAACTCAATCTCCATACAATTACAAGAACTCTCAGATCGAGTCACATAAAATTGATGAGTCTCGGAACTAATTATCAACTTTGAAATTGAAATGAACTAAAACGAAGAAAGAGAAACCAAAGAACTAAAATTAACAACTACCAACTACTCTCTACTGTCCACCCTCTACGCTCTCATTCCTCATTTGAAGGCCCCAAAACCTAGCTTCTCAACCCTTCATGACCTCCCTTAATTGTCGGATCAATGACCCAGAAAACTGACAAAGTGATAATGGTAATAATGATAGATGATGAAGGAGGAGAGAGAAAGGGTGAGCAGTGGTTATAGGGGAGAAGAAAAGGCGTATCTTCTGTTTTTGAGAAAAGAAAAATGGAGCTCGGGTTCATTCTCTTTCTGCGCAATGCAGCCATGGAAGAAGGCGAGAAGATGGTTTGGAGATTACGTAAGATAGGCGTGTGAGGGATTAAATTGAAAAAAAAGAAGCCAGGCTGGATTATAGGGCAATAAACGGAGGACTGGGCCGCAGAGCTTGAATAACACGCTGGCCCAACATGTAAAAAGATAATGGGGGAGCGTTGGCTTGGTAAGATAGGAGGCGCATGTTGGGCCTAGCCCAGCGAGAAAAGAAAGTGGGGGGGAAAAAAAAAGAAAAGAAGGAGGATTGGTCTGTTGGGGTCACGATAAGGCAACAAGGAGAGACCGACAGCAGCTCTGGGCCGGCCTGTTAGAGAGAAAGAAGAAGAGAAAGGGAAGGGAAGGCGAGGGTGGACTGGGCCGTGGAACTTGTTTGGGCTGCTAAGCTCCTCTTTGCTTCCTTTTTTTTTTCCTCACTTGATCTAGCTCCATTTTAAACTAATCATTCATCATTTCCCAAACATTCCGACAAAATAAACAAAACAATATTAAAATTCTAATTTAATAATTTATTTTGAGCAATTATTAGATAATAAAAGGGTATAAAATATCATAATTTGTGGTTGAACATAACCCAAGCATTTTATTGCTTTCTATTCCCTTTTGATATATATAGATTCTAGGTTGTTATCACTATGTGAAAGAGGGAGGGGGGAAAAAAAACAAAGCAAGAGGAAAACAATGAGAAAAAAATGATGAGAAAAAAAGATAGGTATAGCAGTAGTGAACCAATCACTACAATGGCCCGGAAGTGGCATTTACCACGAACAGTGGTAATACTATCCTAAAAAAATAAAGAGAAACAATTTTAAGCAAATAATAAGGTAGCAATCACAATGGGTAGCCTATGGCGGACTGTTACAAGCCGCGGTCAAGGGTATTGACCATGAGAACCCCCACCCATGCCCATTTTCTTCCTCCATTTGACTCTGCCTCTCTCTACCTCCCTCCTTCTCTCTCTAAAACCTCCATCACCAAACCTTTAGTTACCTCCATTATTCTTTCATTTTTCACTGCCATTCACTCAAAATCTCTCCATTTTCTTCCCATTTATCTTCCTTTTTCCAAATTTCCCTCTTTCTCATACCAATTTCACTGCAACTCTCTCCAACCATGCATTCATCTCCATCCACCCCCTTTCTACATTACCATCTTCGCTACCTAAATCCCTCCTTTTCTACACTCAAATTCATCCTTTTTCCACTTCATTGCCAAAAAGCTCCGCCAAATCTCCATTTTCTTTATCCTCCATACTCTAAAATCCTCCGTTGTTGAGGATTTCTCCAAGTCCTTCCACCTTTCACTCAAGCTCAGCTCAAGATCTTTACTGGCACCAAAGAAGAATCTTAGGAGCACCCATTGAGCGGGTTCTTCCAGTCAAGCACCACAACGGGCCACACGGACCTCCTGAATATCCACTAATGCATGGATCTGAAATAATGCTCCTCACCCTCTTGGTTTAACTCATCTTGATCATATTGCTAGATATAATTGCTTGTGTGGGAGAGTTGTTGTAGCTACTCGTTATTATGATGAGGCTTTGTTGAACTAATTAAGATTGTGGAATGTTATTAGATGGTTATTTGAAAGGAACGGCATGGGCCAACTTATTGAAATGAAAGACGACACCTGTAGGGACTTCACCCTGAATTCTTGAGTACCTTGCATGTGGAGGTCACTCGAGACCCTAGATGTCAAGAAGGATACATTTTCTTCTATTTGCAAGGGGCAATTTTATGAATCGAACCTTGGACATGTTAGGCTTTCTACCTAGTTTGGACTTGCCATGGCATCAAGTCCCTCAAGAATTTAATCTGAATGCTTTATGGAATGAATTTCAAGGGATCATAGGTATAATACAAGGATTTATAACGGCATTAGGAACCGTTGTATATAGGTGGCCTAATGCATCACTACAAGAAAGACTGAAATTTGTGATCGCTTTTTTGTGACTTATGAGAAGTAGTCACAAATTGTGACCAATTTTATGACAGATAGAAGATAGTGAGAAATTCATGATCAGAGGTATAGTGGTGTGAAATTCCGTTATATTTTGTGATCAATTTTCATACCACCATAAAATTGATCACAATTTTCAAAATATAAAAACTTGAAATTAGTTCCTCATCTATTTTTAAAGCTGAGGCTGATTTTTCCTCTAAAAAGACGAAATTGACTTTGTGACCATTTAGAATTTAATTTTTGTTCACAATTTTTGGACTTAGGTTTCTCCACATACTCATAGCCGGCCTCCGTTCTCACCTCTCCATCTCTCGCTCCCTCTCGCATGTCCATCTCTCCCTCTCTCATGCCGCCGAGCAGACCCGTGTTGTGTACGCCGTGACTATCCCACCTACCAGACCACCGAACGGCGCCGGCGTAACCATCGGTCGCTCTCTCTGTCTGGTTTTTGGTCTGATTTCCTGTCTTGCCCTCTCGCGCCTACTCGCTAGTCAAGTTCGTCGCCGCTGCCGGTGAGTGTCGTCACTGCCGTTCATAATGGTAATCATCTTCAGCCTGTTTTAGTTGTTTTTTGTTAATTTTTTGGGCCTCACGTTTGTAGATCTGATGTTCTTGCCTTGTGATTCTCAGCTTCTCAGTGTTCCTCCGTCTTCCTATTTCCTTCTTTTATTTTAATTTTCTGCCTAATCTGATGTGGGGCAAAATTTTAAGGTCCAACTATTATGTCAATGTAATTTTGAGGTTGTCAAATTCGAAGACACTCCCATCAACTTTCTCACTGGCTCAGAAGGTGTCATGCCATTAGAATGAAAGAAATAGAGAGTGTGTTGGGGGTGTTCGAGTGAACGAAGTTTTGTCGAAAATGCTGTAAAAATTAGTTGTTTGACTCTATCATGTGCTATGAAATGGTTAGTGTTGAATTTTAAAGTATTTAGGTCATATGGCCTAAATGCCAAAGGAAATCTTAGCGATGCAACTTAGCAATTGTTGGATTATAAGTATTTTGAACAAAGCAAGTACCTTCCATTTTTGCTGTTAGACAAAATTAAACTACCTGCAATATTTTTTATTGTTTTATTTCGAAGTGGTATCAACAAAGACATGATACTTTGTGTGGACTTGGGCTAACTCTGTCAAGGTAGCGAGCAACTGTCCATTGACAAATTACATGAGCGGTGTTTCATTTTTATGCAGGATAAATATTGATCTTCAAAAAAGGTAGCTAGCAAATGTTCCTTAATACAATGAAAACAAGAAAGTTAAATGAAGTTTGCAGCGCTTGGCATTTTGGATGGTGGCTGGCAAAGATTTTTCTTTTAATTATATTAATGACATCTCCCTTCGTCTTTTCTTCCGAATTTATTCATTTATATGGTAAGTTTAATTACAAACCATCAAGGAAATTGTTAACTGATTAGTTAGAATTTGAGCGCAATTGTCTATCAATGAAAAAGAGAAATTGAGAGCAAGTAAAGAGCTCATCTGATGAAATAGAGTTAATAGGTAGCTCTTGTGCCATTCATTTCTTTGTTGGCACAACAAAAAGATTTGATCCAGTTCATTAAATTGCAGCTTAACAGTGCTTTCACTCTATATTTGCAGGTGAATTTGCACGCATAAGTGCAGGGTAATCTTCCTAATTTTGTCTTCGTGCGCCCCTCCCTTCCCGGGAATGATGATAAGCATCTATGCGACATTACACTAGAAAACTGCTTCTTTAATTCTAATAAAGGGGGATCTGAGTTGATATGATTGTGGCATATACTTTTCTGCTTAGGTTCTCTTCCCATGCATCCAGAGTCTAGACTTAGCAATACAAGTGTTGCATGATATAATAGAGGACATTGTTGCCTTTCTATTTTCTCTTCTCTTTTTCTTAAAATATATTCTTGGCAGTAATTACTTTGCCCAATGGGTTTCAGTCAAATGGTTGCATTGGATCTTTTTTTAAAAAAATATATATTCTTGGTAGTAGTTACTTTGCATCCAGGGTTTTTCTTATTCTCCAGCTTGTCAGTGGGATTCAGTTTAACGATGGTTTCAGTCAAATGCTTGCATTAGATCTGTACCTTGTTTTATTTGGTCCCATTTATCCCAGATTTGCATTCTCTATTTGTATAGCTACTCCCTTGGACTATTTACTTTAACGGTTTTCTATTTAGCTTCTGTTTGTGGGGTTGTGTTCCTATATAAATTGTATGTTCTAAGCTCCTGGTGCACCCTCAACATATTTTTTTATCAGTTGGATAGCAACTTTGCTTCTGGTTATGATGCTTATATCATTATATTCAAAGGTATTGAACTCCAACCTTGAATGCCACTTTATTTCTCCATGTACTTGGTGATGTTACTCATCAATTGGAACATCAACAGCTCTACTAGAGAGCAAGACTCTAATTAATCTGTTTGTTTAATCACTTGCAACTATTGTAAATTATAACTTTTTTTTAAGTTTTTGTTGTGTTTTCTTAAGTTGGCTAACCACCCATCTCATTGCTAGATGCATCATCGTCTTGAACATCCCACTGATCAGGTGAGCATTGATGTTGAATGGGCAAGTACGTGGGTGAAAATTATGAATGAGTGGCTTGTAGCTGCCATATACTGTGAGTTCATACCAGCTCAGGTCTTGCACTCGTAATATTTGTATTTTTTCTTATATATGTGTTTGGGCTTCAGTTGGCATCAAAAGACATAGTGGGGTAAGGGTAAGTGTAAAGCGTGTCGTAGTGCCTACAAATTAATTAACCTAAAGGGCAAGTAGGATCCATCCCATGAGGAAAAAGGTTTAAGTTCAGAGGATTCATCTCAAATTGTAAATAAAAACACAAAACCACAAAATGCTAACTCAAAAATGACTTTATTTTGGGACCTCTACTGCGATTTAAATTCTAAAAATTTTGGCAAAAACCGAGGAAGACTCGGTGGATATTTCTGCAAAAGTTCGGAATTTTTGACTACGGACTTCACCCAGAAACAATTTTAAAATACCTAAACAGACTCGAAAATATCTCAAAAAAATAATAAAAATTTCTAAAATTGTGAGGAACAGACTACAAAAAGATTGGACTCAAAATAGAGTTCTAAACTGATCAAAATATTAAAACAAGATGCAAAAATCTGCTTAAAAAAAACAAAAACAGAATTAAAAATATTTGTACTAAAGAATAATCAAGAATACTCTATGACTATAATGACTCACGAAAAACGACTTGGGGGTACAATTGGATAAAAATATTTATGATACTAAACTAACCAATAAAATCAAATTAACGAATACTAAAAATACCAACTAAAATCAAAAGTTTGCGAAAATTAAAACGAATATCAATCGATGAGAAAACTGCTTATCCTCAACAAATACTTCACCATGTTTTGTTATTTAATCATTGATACACATATTATTCTTACCGAATAGTTAGACTGTAGGTTAGAAACATCCTCAACACCTATTTTCCTTTACCGTTCAATCCAACCTTAGAACGTCTAAGGATGAAATCTTTTAAGCAAGTTAAATTGTTACTCTACAACATAACAAATTAATCACTTAAAGCATTGAGCTTTTGGAAAACATTATCTAATCTAAATCATTAAATCCTCAATAGTAGATCAATGTAATTTAGATCTAAGTTGATTTTATCAACCGTAATGGTCAATGTTACTAGTTTAACAATATTTAATGTCAAAATTATGTAGGTGGTCAATAAAAAATAATTTAACATCAAACAACAAACAATTATTACAAACCAACTTAGAATATTCAAATAAAAATAATATGACATTCAAGCACAAACTATATCTCATAGATAACTAAACATGGCTTAGTATAGTATTCGGTTAAGCATAAAAGTAATCTACCCTAACATGATAATACTGAAATACACATCTTTATTCAATGACATTGAAATGAGAAAACAACTAATAAAAATAAACTTAACTCCAACGTTGAGATTGAAATCGGGATGGCTTTGGGAATGTCCCTTCGTACCCCTCCTGCAAGGTCCACATTAGGATGAACAATAATGGTGAACTTTTTGGCTTTTTTGGTGTTTTTGTATGTATGGCATGGAGAATAAAGAAAGATAAAAAATGAAGAATGATGAGAAATAATGGATGATTCCCATTGATGGTGCGGCAAGGGTTATATATATAATGATAATGGAAACCTTCTTTCTTTTCCTATTAAAGGCCAAGGATCCATATGATATTATATGAGGTGATATTGTTATGTATATGGCAAGGCAACGAAGGGATATGGATTTTTGAATCCTCCATTATGATATATATGGGAAAAGGGATAATTATGGATGGTAAAAATATATGGTGAGATCATATGGAGGGTTGATGAAAATTGATTAGTAGTGCCGCTTAAAATCATGGGATTCTTCCCATTTTTATCATACCATGTAGATATGTATAATATATGGTTGAGATGCTAACACAAAAATATGAGATTTGATCTGTTCTTTCTCTCCTCGTCAATCTCCACCCTTTTCGGCATTATTTAATTTTTCTTTGATGAAATCCCTTTGGCATTGGACTTGCTCTTCCTTGATTTCCTAATCCCTTGGTCTATATATCAACCTATAAAATCAAAGGGGTAAAATAACTAAATATCATATAATAACCCAAATTACAAATATAGCTCAAATTAGGTCCAATAACCCATATTTCAACTTTTATTATCACTTGTCCCTAAAAATGCAAATGCGACTAAAAATGTAACTAAATGCTAAAAACAATAAAAATAACTAAGTAAATAAGGTTAAAATATGTTTGAAAATAAAGCTCTAACGGTAAGAGTAAGGGTAATGGTGATGATTTCATTTGTGGTGTGCTTCTGTTTTGTTAATTCAATTGCCAGTATCCTTGCGTCTAGAAATTGTGAAAGAGATTTTAATGCCAAAAACCTTTGCAGTTAGCTTCCAGGTGCCCTTCCTTTACTAGCTAGACATGTCTAACCACTCTCCTGATAATCTCTGTTAACCGTGTTCTTATGTAACCTTATTCCAGTTTGACAAACTTTTATGTTCTAAGGTCTTAATTTTCTAATATGAGCTACTACACTATTTTCAAAAAAAAGGGAGGGGAAAACCCTCCGGGGAAAATAGTTACAAGTGCTCGGTTCTAGGTATATCATGTTAGACATTACCAACCATGGGGAGAAGTCCCTATGTATCTATGATAACTAGGCGAGACAGCTGAAATGCTCGACAACAGCAGCAGCACCACCTCCCAGTGTGAGTCCTACTTTCGCGGGGTCTGGGGAGATCCAAATGTAGGCAACCTTACTTCAACCGGCATGACTGTCCGTTGAGAGGCTAATTCCAAGGGATCCACAAAATAAAATTTTGTGAAAACATTTATAGGAGAAGGATTTTGGAGCTTCATATAGCAAAAACATGCCTCAAATTCAACTTTTTCACTTGATCCTGAAGTTGCTGATCCGTAACCATTTCTGCACTCATGTTTGCATCAAAATGTAGGGTGGAAGTTAATTTCTCCGGTTGCAAGACAAGCGAAAGTAACAAATCAAGGGGTGTCAGACATTATAGCTTTAATATAGTGGTTGATGTCTTCGGTATTTCGGAGGCATTTTTGGCTTTTCCTCCTGATTTTCGGAGCTTCTGCCATTCTGAATATTGACAACGGAGGCACACAACTTAAGCACCAAAGAGGAGTGCAAGAAGCAACACAATTTTAGATTTCGTAAGAAGAAATGGCTCAATTCTTTATTCTTATAATCTTCCTCCTTTTTTTTTTGGAGGTTATTGCCTGAGGAGATGTGCAAATTTTCGTGCATCTGAAGCCTCTACATGTTGATACCAAACGAACCCTTATGAAATGTATGGGTACATGTTTATTTGAAAGTTGTAGGAAAATTTCGTCGTCCATATTCTGAGTCTTTTCAGGCTTCTCTTTGATTTGTATTATAGCAATATTTATTGTAGAGAAATTGTGTTCCATTGAGTAATATTGTAAATTCAGGGAAACGATCACTATATGAATACATGATTTTAATTTTTACAGAAAAATCAGTTACAAAAACAGTCATAAACTATTTTTAATCCTACCATAATCGGTCACAAATACGGTCACAGGAGTAGCAAAATTTTTAACATTGGTCACAAAGACGGTCATAAACAACAATAGTCACAATCTTGGTCATAAATTTCATGATTCACCTTGGTCACAAAATCGGTCACAATAAAAATTAAGTCGCAAATACAGTCATAAATCGGTCTCAAGTTCTCACCGGAAAATTGGTCTGAAAAACAGTCACAAACATAATGTGGTCACAAATTCGATCACAAATAGTGACTACAAACTTGGTCACAAAAGTTGTCACAATTTGTGACTGAATTGGTCGCAAATTCAATTTTCAACCAAGGGTTTTGTGACCGCCGCACTGAGTCATACAATCGGTCACAAACGTTATTTGCGATCGATTTTGCTCTATTTGTGACTGCTTTTTCCGACACAAATAGGTGATTTTCTAGTACTGCATGTTATCTTATGGTGTCTTTGGTATAGATGATTGTCTGAATGTCCCTCGATTTTCTGAGTTGTACTTTTTCTCATACATGTTGAATGGTGATCGAATTGACCTCGGGTCTTTCTTGGCTAAATAATTATAGTGCAGTTGCAAGTACTACAGGTAGGATAGTAATTGGGGGCCTTATCACCCCCATTGTCTGGTCTTTGGGAGTTGAGTATAACCTGGAGGATAGGGGTTTAGGTCCGCTTGGCGTTATAAAGCTGCTTTTAAGCTATTGAAATTTTGTAAGCTTGAGGCTGGGTAATTGTGTTGGATATAGCTTAGGAACCGGCTTTTGCCATTTCCTAGTATTGAGAGGACCACATTACTTCCTCAGGCTAACCTCTTATAGTTGCCCGGTGATGAAGAGGTTATCCAACCTGCACCTCCACCCCTACCTACTTACTATGGCGATCCTAGTTCTTCCTCCCAGCTAAGATCCCATGATTATGACAAGAGGCTCAAGCAACCTCTAGGTCTATTCAGGAGGAGCAAACCACCTTTCGAGCATATGTTCAAACGGAGAATGTCGTTTTTCATGAATTTATCCTGGAGCAGCATAATGAGCTCTGTGGGATGATAGCCTCCTAAAACCAGTATTTCAGGACTTTCGGGCCTGTCTTGAGACTTGAAGAGATTGGCACGTCCCTCAAGGCCAACCCCCGCACCCTCCTTCCTCTCCTCCCTTCTGATTACTTCTTGGTACTTCCCCTTCTTCTTTTTTTTTTTTTTAAACATCTCTGCTCGCATTGCTGATGTGAATATAGTGTACATGATTGCATTTGGAGTTGCATTTTAGGATTAACCTCATGTAGCTAGAGCATGTAATTAGTGCATTTAGTTTTATTCTTGTAGTTTTGCATTTCTTATGTATTAGAAGCATCATAGTTAGAGAGGTTTTGCATTTTAGGTATGATCCTTTGATATCCCCAATTGCCCAATTGTGAACGAAAGTGTTTGGAAATGAGTTTTTGAAAAATGTGCTTCATGTTTTGACAATGAGTTGCATGCGAATTGATTGCCCTATGATTATTTGCATGAATGTTGGCACAAGAGTCCTAGTGAGATAGTTATGACCTTGTAGATATCCCGTGAGGCTCTGAGGTTTAAAATACTAATTTATCAATTTCAGTCTCTTTGCCTTTTCTTGGGTGACTCTTCCTAGATATCATTTCTCTAGAACTTATTTTGACTCTAATTCAATATTACACTTAGCATATGCATTTAGGCAAAATGATTGAGACATTCTTCGAATTATTGAGCACTATAGACCAAATACCCTTGTTGTGCATGGTTTGCCCCTTGCTAGCCCCTTCGAAGTTAACCCATGTTCATTGATGTGAGCCTTCATACATAGCCCTTGACGAAACACATATCTCACCCTTTAGCCAAAACTAGAGGGTTTCACTTCATACTATTTTGATTGGGAATTAGCTTAGAGTATCGAGACCTTTTGTTGGATTGATTTGGTCCGTTAGTGAAGGGGTTTGTGTTCTTTTGTTTATATGAGAGATCCCTTGTTTCGATATTGGGCAGGTTGTTATAAAATGACTGGAGAAGAGTTGAATGAAAAAAACAAAGGAGTTTGATGTTTATTTTCATGGTCAATCTCTTTGTTGAAAAGGGGGGAGAAAAGAACAAAAGCAAAATAAAGAAAAACAAAGGTGAAAAAGTGAATAAAAGAGTTTGGCATTATTGGATTATTGTTTTAAAATTTCAACTCTATTCTCCTTATTTACTTTGAGTAAAGGGACTTGTTTGTTCATCGGAGTAGTGTTGGTTTGAGGAGTGTCTTTTATAAGAACATTGGGAGAATTTAGCTCTTAGTCATTGGCTTTTAGCTCCACGTTTCCCCAAAAAAAATTTGTTCCCCTCCTACCTTTACCCACAGCCCCGTTACAACCCATATAAACTCCTCATGATTTTCTAATGCGTATTGCATACTAGTGATGACGAATTAAAATCTTAGCAAGTTTATGGTAGATTTGAGTCTTTGGAATAAGACATGAGAGAACCTTACTGCATCTTAAACACATAAGTGAAGAGTGCCATAGGACTAAAGTGAGGGTTTGTTGGTTTTTCTAGCTTTATTTATTTCATGTGCTGATATGATTGTTTGAGATGATTTAGGTGATCAATTCAAACCTTGACATCGTGTGCTTTAAGGAACTTTCGAAAACTCCATTTCCTTATCCAATTACTAATTGTTTTTGAGAACTTTTGGGCTAACTTTGGGTCAATTTTACCGTTGAAGATGTTATTAATGTCTTTCCTGATGAGGTTGTGAATAAATTGCTTGTCCTATGATTACTTGGGAACAAGCAATGGTTTAAGCATGGGAGAATTTAATAAGTGCTGAAAATATACATCATTTTAGGGTCATTTGACATCATTTCTTAGGGGATTGTGTGTTTAAGCAAATGATTCGCACCCCTTTTTTTCCTATTTTATGCTCAGGTTTGCTTCTTTAATGCATTTTGAAAGTTTTAAGACCTTTTTGATCTACCATAGATCCTCAATTAGATGCATTTTGACTTACCATAGAGGTATCCTCATTCCATATGCCCATGAGGCAAAGAAGAATAGAAAATCTTGGAGCCAACATTCACCACAGACGGGCCGTGGTGGTCACCACCGTCCGTGGTGAGATAAAACTACAAGCCTCGTCGCCTTCCCACATTGTGCGGCTGAGAATGCTTGATTTCATGTATTTCAAGGCATCCTCGACTGAAATAAAGACATCCCCACTCATCCTATCACTCATTTTTCTCTTTGGTTTAGAGTTTTATAATCATTTTGAAGCAAAAGAGGATTGGAAGGAAGAAATTGGCAATTGCATGCTTCAAAATTGAAAGACCATTGAAGAACCTCCACAGTTACTAAGGATCCTCTTCCTTTTCTTCTTCTGGAACTCTTTGTTGATTTGATTAGGATGATTTTGAATTTGAACATGAGTAAGTAGTTCACTTCAATCTTGGAATTTGTTTTCCGAAACATTGATGTTGGATCTCTGATTCTATCACTTGTGCTTAATCTATCTTGGAATGATTCTATTCTATCTTGTGATTGAATTAATGTAAGTGAGTTTGGCCAAATTTTACTTGCATAGATAGTTGAGTGAAATACTGAAAGGAGAAACTAGTAATCAAGGTCTATAAACTAGACTAAAACAATGACATTCGAAAGAATGGTAATTAGATTAGTTTAGGCAATTCGATTTATTTCGAGAGAAAAGATTGAATTAAGTTGCTTTGAATCATCCAAGTTAGAGAAGAGCGCATGCCTAATTCACGTGTCTAACTCTTACCTAGGTAAAACAAATCCCTAGATGTTTTTCCTTGATTGAATTCGCAAATTTGTTGCTTAATAATCATTTAATGTAGTTAAACAACCTACTGAAAACCTATTTTGCTTAGCATTTTTGGTAGGACAAACTCAATAGGTTGCTTTGGTCTCTGAGAATGATATTTAATATAAACTACAACATCCGTGCGCTTGCAATACGTGTCATGCACATTATATTTAGATGTGATCTAATGTCTATGTTCCTCGAATGATACAGTTGATTGAATGTATAAATATTTTTTCTATGTTATATATATGTTTTTATGAAAAACCCAAAAAAAATTTCTCTTTTTCTTTCCTTTTTTCTTCTTTAAAAATTTTGTGGGTATATTTTCTACAAATCCGCACAAGACCCATTTACTCGGAGGAACATAGAGGTTAAAAGGGCTTATTGCACATATTAAGTGCAACTGCAATTTATATAAAAGTGTGTTATAATTTTCCTACCTTTTCTAGAACTTTTAGTCTTATTTTACTCGAGAATGAGCAAAACATAGGTATAGGGGTATTATGCAACCCATAATATTGACATCTTTTTATCATTTTTTTTTCTCGTATTTGCTCAAAATAAATTATTAGATTAAGATTTTAATATGGTTTTTCTTTATTTTGCAAAAATAAAGAAAATTCAAAAATGGTTTGAACGATGTTGGATTAGAAGAGAAGGAAGAAATCCCAATTCTTGCTTGCTCCACTTTAGTTCCCTGCTGCTCACCTATTGTTCTCTATTTCCCAATTAAGGCCAATGTTCTTTCGTGGGTAAATCACCCTACCCCATTCCTTCTTATTTCTTCCCACTTCTTCTCACTCTTACCCACTCATTCTCATCCTTAACATTAATAGCACTCCTTCCGACACCTATCCACCTCCATTTATTTTTATTATGATTTTTGTTATTAACATCAACAACTATTATCGTGGAATTATAATTATTAATTAATATTAATATTAATATTAATTATTATTATGATTAATTATTATCTTTGTTATTAATTAATCATTATTACTAATTAATTATTATGATTAATCATTATTGTTATGACTAATTATTTTTATTATTAATTAATTATAAAATGATACTTATTTAATGATTATTTTTATTAATTGTTATTAAGTCTATTTTCAATATTATTATTATCAGTTAGCAACTTTTGACTATTAATATTAATATTAATAATTATTACGTGTGATAATAATAATAATTATTATTACTATAAATAGTAATTATTATTATAATTATGATTTATTAATATTTTTATCATTAATTAATAATTACAATTATTATAAAACTTATTATTATTCTTTATTAATTATTTTTTAATAATAACATTACTAATAATAATTATTGGTATTAACATTGATAATTATTGTTATTATTAACAGCAATAATAATAAGTATTATTAATATTAATAGTAATAATTTTTGCAGTCGTTACTAATATTTTTTAATAATAAAAAAATATTATAATAATTATAAATATAATTATGATCATAATTACTGATAATAATTATCATTACTATTAATATTACTTTTAATTTAATATTAAAAATGTATTATGATTATGATTATTATTATTAACTGGAATATTTATTATTGTTATTATTAATTGCTACTATTAATGATTAATCAATAAATTTATTGTTAAGTACTAATTGTTAGTATAATTATAATTATTGTTAATTATTAATTATTTTTATTTTTAATTATTATCAATTAACAATAAGTTTAATACTAATTATTTTTGACATTGAAAATAATAATAAAAAATTATTATTATTTAATTAATTTTAAAATTCAATAGTCATTAAAATTTATATTTTATTCATAAAATTAATAAATATTTTTATTATTCTTCTTAATATTGTTCATTATTTTTTATTCATTAACATGAAATAGTTATTAATAATTATTAATATTAATATCAGTATTAATATAAATAATTACAATCACTATTATTGTTATTTATAATATTATTAATTATTATTGTGACTATTACTAATATTCATTAATCATACTAATTACTGGGATAACTATAATAATAATTGTTATTCCTATTAGTAGTAATTTTAATATTAATGACTATTATTATTAATATTAACAATTATTATTAGTATTATTACTAAATTTAATTGTTATCATAACAATTATTATTCTTAATTATTATTAATGGCCATTCATTATTTTTATTATTAATTTATCATTGTTATTGATATGATAGTTGTTTCTCGTTAATAATAATATTAATAGCAATTATCTTTAATATTGACAATGATAATAATTATTAATTTTAATTTTAATTAATTTTGAAAGAATAATTATTAATATTATTGATTATTAATCTTAATTATTATTTTTAATAATTTCAATAAGAATTTTTATTGTTCTACTTACTGTTATATTAGTTACTATTTTCGTTATGACTAATTATTATTAATATTAGTAATTAGTAATTATCATTATTATTAGTAGTATTAATTATTGTTGTTGTTATTAAAAGTAATGATAATAATTAATATTAACTATAATTATTATTGTACTTATTAATAGTCTTCATCAATAATAATAATAATCATTGCAATAAGTATAATTATAATAATTATTATTAATATTAATAATTAATAAAAATTATTACTATTACTATCAGTGTTAATATTATTATTAATAATATTAATAATATTAATAATTATTATGATTATTATGAATACTAGTTAGAACCATTTTTATTTATTATTATTAATGTTAGTAATAATTATTATTAACAATTTATTATTGTTTTTATTATTATTTACCAATTTTTGTTATTATAATAATTTAGTATTGTTACTATTATTAATTAATATTAATTGTTAAAAGGATTAATAGTAATTATTTTTATAATTATTATTGTTATGATTATTTCATTAATTAATTATTAATTAATAATAGCTATTATTTATTGTTATTATTAAGAACGGTTATAATAATTAGTACTATTCTTAATACTATTAATGATTGTTTTTATAATAATAATAGTAACAACAACAACAATATTATTATTATTATTATTATTAATAAGTTACCCAAATCATTAACATTATTGACATCAATATTCCCACTCATTGCCACTCCTACATCCAACAAACCATTCCTATCTACTCCCACCCACTTCTTCTCGCTTATATCCAGCCCCACCCATTTCTTCTCGCTGCTTCTTACTTTCCACCCATTCTACACTTGCAATATACCTACGAAAAGAAAAGTGCCTAAACACACCAAATGAGCATCCTGCCCAGACCAATCTTCTGCATCTTTTCATCGGTTACTTATCTCTCCCGCATCATCAACAATCCCATCAATTCGTCCAGCCATAACCGTTAATCCTCTAATATCATGTCTCGCTTATCTCATCAATTGGGTATAATTGTAAGCAGTTGCAATATTGAAGAGTCTGAACTCTGAAGCTTCAATTCAAGAATTAATGGAGGAGGTGTTGCATTTTTTGCTATAAGAAAGGGAAGTAACAAATCAATTTAGCCGAGTGGAAGTAGAAGGTAGGAATTGGAAGTATGAAGTCAGTAGAAGTAGAATGGAATAGCTGAATCTACAAATTTTGTTTTGTTCCTCATTTCGTTTTCTGATGTCAAATCTCCTTTGGACTCTCATAACTGGTTTTGGTTTCCTACGCTTTCTTTGTTCAGAAGCATGATATGATTCTTCATTTCTTGATAAGTGTAGGTCTGTTTATTTTATTTTACTTTTATTTTTTTAAGTTTATGTTTATTTGTTTGTTACTTCGTTTCGTAGCCTTTCACATATTTTTATAGGCATATCAAATTGTAAATACACAGTTTGGTGCCTTTTCTTGTTTTCCTTCATATTAATAACGTAGATAACTAGTGGTTCAATAACTTGTCCTTATTATCTTAGATTCGTATGTATATATATACATTTAAATATTGTTAAGGATTTAGCAATATAATTTCCACCCCATCCCTGCAGATCGACTCTTAAATGTTATAATGAGAGTCATTCCCTTAAGGTAAAACTTAATCTTTAATTATAAAAGTCCAAATAAGTATATTAAAGTACATTCTACTTTAAGAAATAAGGATGCTTTAAGTAAACAATCAATTAACTCACTCGAATTGTGCTTTACACGAAAAAGATTGTCAAGGTTAGGAAGATTAAATAACATTATTGAAAATGAGGGATATAAAGGACCATCACGAATATGCTAAGGGGCCAATGAAATTACTTCCAAGTACCATTGAACCTACAAGAAGACAAAGTATTACGAATGAAAACTTAGAAAATGCAAACAAAAAATTTAATCCAAAACCCATTAATTATAACAGGGAAAACTGTATTTCTGATATGATGTAGTTGAATAGTGGATATTGGAAATTGGATTCCTCAAATTTGTAGGAATGTTATTTGGCATAGAGATCATTAGAAACAGTTAAAAAAGAAAAGGATGATTACCATGATACGGTTTTAATTAGCACATGAAAAGGAGAAGACTGAAAGTGAGACGTGACTCACCACGTTGAAGTTTGGTGATGTTAGAAAATATTATTGTGTGCTAATCTTAATAGGACAATGACGGATAATGGTTTCAAGTAAACAGAAAAATAAGACAAGTAGGAAGGTATCTGGTAAGCGTTGTCTTGAATTATTCATATTAACTAGCAAATGAGATAAATGTGGGCAAGATGCTAGAGAAAAGGGTAGAACAGGTGCAACTCTAGCCATTGATGACAGTCTAATATGCCAAAGAAGCTTCAAGAATATCTTAGCGATACTGCTCAGCAACTATTGTCATAACCTTTACCCCTCCCTAGCGAACTTCACAGTCGCCAAACTAAAAGTAAGCCAAAGAGGGTAGTTGGTCTTGTTAAAAAAAAATAAAATTAATTGGCTTTGGTGAACAAAATGTGTGGCCATATAGAGCTGTGACAGATGTGCATCTAGTTTCAAACCTTCATGCTTGAGTTCCTTTGTTTAAGGACTAAGGGCTATTTTCTGCACAAACACCATTCTTTTTTTGTAATTGAAAAAAACTTTCCATGTTTTGCCCTCCTTATTTGTTCTGTTTGAAAACAAAAAATAAATTTATCTTCATTTACCCTTAATCCCTTTTCATGTTGTTATGCCTTAACAACTCTACGTTATGATTTCCCTTTTTTTTAAATCTACATTGTTGCTATCAATCAATACAAGAAATTGCTACTCAGGTAAATTCAAAATAGGAGGGCATTGGAAAAAAAATAAATGAATGTTGCATAGACAAGGCATGATGGGCTTATTACAATGTAGACAACATAATATATATATATATATATATATATATATATATATATATATATATATATATGTATGTGTGTGTGTGTGTGTGTGTGTGTGTGTGGGCTTCGAATTTATTAGTAAGATGTGTCCCACACTTGCATTTATAGGCAATAAAATATTTTCGCTAAACTTATTGATATACTACTCTTTTTTTCTTTACTTTTTTTAGGAATAGGGCGAATGTGTAATTACAAGTGTAAACATTAAACAATTTTGCTCATCATGGCGTAACTTTTTGGCTTGACCTTTAAAATTTCATAACACTTGTTTAATTATATACAGAGAAACATTTTCGATTCAAAACATGAATCAAAACACGAAAATCAAAAGTAAAAAAAGTTCCAAACACTTCAATGTTTTTTCTTCTAAAACAAGATAAATATATAGATGTAGTCACAGTATACATTGGCATGAGGACATCAAGAGTTGACAACAGTGGGGAATTGCGTAGTCATTGAGTGAGCTTGACCTCCTCACTATTAGTAGTTCCTCTCATTTAGCAATGTTGATGTGCTAATTATCTGTAATAAAAGGAAATTTGCATGGTAGTCATGCATTAAAGAGGTTGTAAATGACTGATTTTTTTTGGGGGGGAGGGGGGAACAAATTGTGTTGCTTTTGGCATGAAAGCAAAGCAAGGAAAATTTAGAGTAGCAAGTAAACTTACGAATTGTCCTTATTGACTGAGAGTTTGACTGGAGAACTGAAGGCTTGACTCTGTCATATTTAAGCCATGAAATCTGGGCTCTTCCATGTGCTTCCTCTGTCTCTCTATATCCCTCTCTGTAACTCTGTCTTTCTCTACCTCTGTGCTTTGTTTGTTTGCAAAGGAACTTGACATTGGTGTCCCACTGAGAAGGACGCATGAGAGACAGGAAGTTGATTCGGTAGTTTGTGTCGACGGTGGAGAAACTTTAGATGGGGTGATCGGTTAACATAAATGATGAAGAAATGGAATGATATCAGATGGATAGACGGCTACAACTGACTGGGTAGACAATAGGTTTGTCACGCTTGGTTGTGAATGTCAGTAATTGATAAGTTAATTGAGCTTGTTATCATTATTATTATTGTTTCAAATTATAAATGTTAAGGAGTGTGTGTGTGTATATATATATATATATATATATATATATATATATATATATTTCATTGTTTTGTTCATTGTTTACCAATGTAGGGGTGGTATTGGTGTGTAATGTCAAAGGTACAATTGCATTACAAGGGAAGTTTGGCATCAAAAACAAAATGTGGTGTTGGGGCAAGATAAATACTATCACGTGTGATTGAGGTATCTATATCGATATATATGAAATTGAGTGATTGCATATGATTTTGCACATCGATAGTTTAGATGACATTGGAGGTTGAGATGGCAAACTATTATTAGTTTACATTGTCATTTATTTACTAATTATAAATTTAATATTTTTTGAAAAAGGCAAATAATTAGCATTAATTTCACAAAACAGAAGTACCATATACATCATTTGAGCATAACTAACTCATTTCAACTAACTACCTGAGTATTGGCCCCAATACAAGCTGTTATCTGTATAGAAAATTAAATATTTTAGTGTTGGTATTAGATCCTATAATTATTATGCTATTAATCTCATATAAATCAATTTAATTCTTTTTAAATTGCACGTATTTATAACTGTTGTTATTTATTTTTTTACTAATAACTGACTTTTTTTTTTTAATCTCAAGTTGATATATTATAGATAGATGTTATACACTTTATACTACAGTCCCTTTTCTTTGGAGATTAATTTTGTACATCAGTCTTATTTATTTTATAAGCCATTTTTAAAAATTATTTATTTTTTTACATGATTCTTCACATAAAGTTATTATTAGTAGTTTAAAATATTAAGTTTCATGCAATGGACAAATTACTATACTTTACATTGAAAATCCATTTACCAACAGTTTTAGTTACCAGGATTAATTGCTGACATCAAACGTTGGGCTGCTAATTTCCATACATTTCCCTAAAAATGTTTATATATGATTGAGCAATACAATTAATCAATCCATTGGCTGGCAATATTGTGGAGCTTCATAATAGATGCCTAGAATTTTTTTTCTTCTGTAACAGCGTTCTTCAATGAGTTGAAATCTTTGTATAAATACTCTCATTTTATTAGGTACGGAGCAATAATCCCAATCCAAAGACAAAAAATCCAACAATTCAAGTACACAAAAAGTATGTACTGGTATTGATCATATTTAGCTTTACGAGGAAGAAGGTTATTTATGGATCTCTCCCACTTTCTTTTTTAAGCCTGGGTAAGTATCTAGGTCACAAATTGCCTTAGCTATGCTTGATGAGAGGCTGCATGTGATCATATGACATAGGACCACAATTTCAGAACCTAAACCGATGTAGTACAAGTTATCTTAGTAGTTGGCATGCTTTTAGCACGATTCACATGTAAACCTTACTTTTCATTTTACTATCTCTATTTCATTTTGCATATCCAAGAAATTGTTTTATACTTTTGTCTAAATTATTAATTTTTAGACTTCATATCGTCTGCATCAGAAGTGCTGAAACATTTTTATTTTTATTCAAATCAATTTGAAGCTTGTTAGCTTATATTTGATGCACATACGTATGAGATGTTCTGTGTTCATGTCATATCAGTTTAATGAAAGTTTGTCGATGAGGTATTGGTTTATAGTTATCTTATAAATATATTTTGATAAAATTTAATGAAAAGAAAAGACTAAATGAATCGATTATATCGGAAAAAATTGCATCACAAATGCCTTGAGCAAATAATTAACTGTAAGTAACAAAAATTGTGTGGAGAAGATAGTTGTAAGGTAATGCATAATGTTGTTTTTTAGTTTATTACATTATATAATAATATAATGGAAATTAAAAGCAAGGAAACAAAAGAAAATCTTAATCTTTGTAAGTTTATTTGGTGATGTATAATTAGTCTACTATTACCATGCAATGCAATCGCTGAATATTAGATGTAAACCTTTGCTATTCTAGGGGGGAAAAAAAGATTGTTAAAAGTTATCACATTAAATTAATATTAAATTTCAAACCTCTTTTCAATATTTTCCAAGGTAATTTTTCAATTCTCAAATAACTTACCTTTAAAAGTTTTATCAACCTACTATAATATTTAAAAACATCATTATCTATATAAAATGTCTACTAAAAAACAATATAACATGTTATGATATTTTACGAATCACTCAAGAAAACCTTTAAGTAAGCCCATACATCACACGGATTTAGCACTAGTTATATCTATAATTGGGTTATTATATATAATTATGGATTGACATAATATAATTATGGGTGATTGAGGTATTGTGTCCATAGTTGTTCTATGTCATGCCATAAATCAAGGGTATAATACTTATGACGATATGGGCGTGACATATACGGGTTTGGCATGTCCACTAATATTTTAAAATGATGTCTACACAAGTGTACTTGTTGTACTTGCTTGGTAAACAAAGACATCGTAGACATAGGCATCGTGTTCATGGGATAAATGTGACTGTGTAGACATCAGTTAAATAAAATTACTATATTGAAATTCTTTTCCTTATGTGACCGAAAAAATGTGATGAGTGTATTCTGGTGAATATAAATTCCATAATAGGTAGACATGATAATTAAATGGTTAGGAATGGTGTGGATAGGGTAAGATATCAAAATCCATGTAGCAAGAAGAAAACATATGATGAAATTACCTTATATCTCTTCTTTCAATGCACCTTAATCCATTTGGTGAATTTTTTCCGATGTAAGTACTGATCCCTTTTGGAACCAAAAATAGTAATTGATTAACATTGTTCGCTCGTACAATTTAAAATTATTATAGTGTTGCTTGGTGGTTGAAATAGTGTTTGTAAGTTTTTTTCTTTATTTTTTTCCTTTGTAGATTCTAACCAAGGAAATGAACTTTTTGTAGAAACACCACCTCTTCCTAGAAAAAACAAATGATAAATTGGATATCATAACTATGGAATTATAAGTCAGTGTGACCATTTCTGTTGTCTTGTGTGCTGGGGTGTGCAAATGTTTACCATATAGTTGCGTAGTGCACGAAAATAAATTCAAGGCCCTTAGAAGAAAGTCACCATTGAGGTGAAGCAACAGTGATGGTAGTCCCTTTACATCTTTAGAAGATGAGGCAAGTATCAAAACTAGTGACAAGGAAAAGCTAATGGAATTATAAGGGATGTTGATTGAGTCAAACAGGAACCATAAGCATCAATAAGTATTAGAGCAGACAAGCATGCATGAAGGAGATGAAAAGCAAACAAAGGACACAGCTAATATTGTGATTGGGCATCACTGCACACTAAAAATAGTTTGCAAATTAAACGTTGCGTGGAGGAATTCCAGAAGAAATACCTTCTAATCTGACAGTAGTTGATATAACTATACAATGCAATTAGTTGCTTGTCGTCAAACTTTGTAATATATGTGTTCACCCATATACTTTGATTAGGACTAATAACCTGACTACATGACATACATGTTTACTTACATATACTTATAATTTTAAGTCTTTGCTCTTTCTTGGTAAGTGTTTGATGAAAGAGATTTCTATCTATCTATTTGGGCAGTTGGTTGATGATGAAAGGTGAGGTTAATTACTATCGTGGGATAAAGAACAGTCAAAATTTTCACATAAAAATCGTCTGACTCCTATCTATGTTCAGGGTTGCTATTCTTATAGTCTAATTAGGCTGCCCCCTTGAAATAGCAGTCAAGTAAATTATACCATCTCATGACCGTAAAAGATGGCTTATGTGAGCTTTAATAGTGCAGCCAACCATCTCTAGATACTAGAGTAGGTTTGGTTAGACTAGGGCTTGTATTGACTAATTGATCTGTAAAGTGGTCATATCATAGGCCAAACATCTGTTATTGCTTTCCTAATTAATTTAGCCTTTGTATCCGTCACCTATTGATTGCCTAACTTGAAACACTCGTGTTAGCTTTGGTACATTGAAGCACAACTCCTAGTGATGACCTGTATTTATCGGCTAGGTATAACTACGTTGTGCCCTTGCGGTGTAAATATAAAACATGTTCCCACCTATTAGTGGTTGTGTAAATACCTAATAATGAAGATTGCTATTTTTGGAAGGGGAGACATGGGTAATACAAAACTGATTATGTACATGTTATGAGGGGTTTTAGAAAGGGTGCATATGTGTCACATAAGGGAGGTTCAAAGGTCTACCTGCTGGCAAAGGAAAGCATACAGACTATACGGAGTGGGTTGAAGGAGAAGAAGTTATGATACAATTTGGGTTGAAGGAGAAGAAGTTATGATACAATTTGAAGTATGTTAGGGAAATTTTGATGCCAATTGAAAAAAGAGGTGGATGTGAGAATAAGGTTTAAGGGATTTATTGAACATAGATATGTGTGTATGCATGCGTATGTGTTCTTTGTGTCCTATTTTAACAAAAACCCTTCTAAGTAGGACTGTGAGTTATGGAAGGTGAGGTTAAATAAGGAAAACTTGAAATTCATTCCTCAAATCCTGCATTTCGAACATCCGCTGCGGAGTCATGTTGTAGACATAGCTTTATGTTTACCATATAAAACATGGGTGTAACCCAAGATGAGCTGTTAATGAGATGTTGGCAAACATTGATATAATTAAGTTATCTCTGTGTGTGTGTGTTGCATGTGTATATATATATATATATATATATGTATGTTTGTATGTATGTGTGTATATGTGTGTATGTGTGTGTATATATATATATATATATGTACATATATATATATATATATATATATATATATATATATATGCATGTACACATACATACATACATATATACATACATATATATATATATATGTAATAATTTATCAGAAGTAATGATTGGACCCCATATGTTGGATATATAACCGATTATGATGCGTTCAAAATGCGGATGCATATTTATATGGCTCACCATCTATCTTGGTTATAATGCCTCTAAAAAATTAGGATAATGTTCTTATTACTACTTTCACCATCAAATGTTCTTATATTTCGTTACATTGGCTAGCAACCTGAGAAGTCTTTTGTTTCCCATGCTAAGTACAAATGTTTATTAAGGTGTATGAATACTAAAATGTAAGTAAACTATGATTTATTGGATTACAGACATACGCAAATTTCTTTATTGACTAAGGCAGACAATTGGATCTAATAAGTTGGGTACATTTTCTACACTAAAGAGGTTCATCCACACCTAAACACTTGCATAGTAACCCATGAGACATTAAGGGTTGTTGATACTTATGATCACTCCCTTTTTCCTCCAAAGATGCAAGCACACAAGTATCCTTCATTCTCCCACTTATAAGCGCTACTTTTCATAGGACCTACCTCTTGGGATTTGACTTTGCTTTCGTCTCTTATATAATCCCATCGTGCAAACCTGTATAACCCATCTCAAAAGACAACATAATACATTACATATGCATCCCATTCAATAGTCATCACCTTATTGGATCCAAATAGATTTTGTTTTGTGACGGAATTAAATGGTCAAATGTGGCATCAAATGCTAGACTACGTGCATAACATGAAAATTCCAACAATTAGGAAATAGGGGGAAGTTGCCCCCTTATGTTATGGCAAATCCACTTCCAGCTAATGCTACATTAGTTGACGGTGTTAAGAACGGTTCCTTAAACATTTAAACCTATCTACCTATCCATCTAGTTCCCTACTTTATTTATAAGATTGAAGATAGACTCAAGCAATTACTCATTCTAAATCAATGTCGACCCAAACAACTACCCATGTGAACTCAATTGTCCCACCAAACCTAGGGGTGACAATTTCACCCGCAACTGATGGATATCATTTTAATACCACTGGAAAAAAGGATTGAAAACCTGGAATATATAGATGATGGATGATGCTTTGACGGATTGGATTGCATTGGGGTGATGCTCCATCCAACCCGCCACCCGATCCATCACCAACTTGGTCATCCACTTGCTTATCCTTTATTTTGCAATTAGTTTAGTTTTTACCTTTGCCCTTTAAATTTTGCTTTTTTTTGGACGATCATATTGTTAATTTATGATTTTGCCCAAATGAATATGATAAATATGATAGTTATTCCTTAATTGTACCTACAATATCTTTTTTTCTTTTAAATTTGCTAACATATTATGCCTAATCTTTTATAACCTATTTACAATCCGTTCCATGCATTTTCACCTATGAATGGTGGATGGATGGATTGGATTGAATTTCGGGAATGATAGATGGATTGGATGAAACGGATGAAAGTAGGTGATGGATGTGGATAATAGCTCACCTTATCCGAACCCGCTCCATTGCTACCCCAAAATCGTTTGTATTAGGTTATCTAATAAAATTTATGACCGGTACCATCAATTACAAAGACTATGTTGCTTTTTATTAAAACCTCACATCCCTCAACTAACCACCATGGCATTGAGCTATTTTAAACATGTCATAACATCAAAATTTTTGCTTACAAGGGAAACAACAAACTAACACCCCACTTGCTTTCTAGTTTACTACCCTTGGCCTTAACAACATTCACCTCTATTTTCAATGGTGCCTGATGTTCTATGGCTATTGAGGGCAATAAGCTACATTACCACCTATTGTTTTAAGTTTTAAAAAAAATAACATTGTGGGGTTTTTGTTGGGGTTGGAGCAACATACACACCAAGGCCTCTATAGAATAGCCTATTTTATAAAGTTATCATGTTTGCGTGTATACCAATCTATATTTACCTGAGCATACCTACCATATGTCCTTGGTAAACATAAGTAATAGGCAAGAAGCTTGCATTATAGCATCAACCCTGTTTTATGAAGTTCCTCTCGAAGCAGTAGTTAAATTGGTGAGCAATTGTAAACTTGCACGTACTTTCTCAAAATGCTTCCTTAGATGGAAAAATGTATCCCTTTCCCTCCATTACCTTCTTCTAAGTACTCATCTTCTACGCACAACTTTGCACTTGAAGATCTAATCGCAACTAAATATTTCCAGTATCATTCACCTTTTCATCAAATCCATCATATGATGACGATTAGATGTCCTCGTCATCTGACAAGTCTAAGGAGTCCCTTCTAATATTATATTTGATTGATGATGTGCAGTTGCAAATCTACCCTTTCGGTGACCAGTAACCTACAAGATCACATCGGTGTAAGTTATTCAACTTTATGAACTTAATTTACTTAACTATTAACTCAGTTAAATCTTTATTTAAGAAGTGCCTTTTAATTGCTACTTAATTGCTATATCCTCTATGACCCTATTTGGCTATTATATCTGCATAGCTCATACTAACGCCATGTATTGCTCCATCATCGCGGGTGCACTTCATCCATTCCTTGCTGCAACACCCTTCAGTACTCACCTCCTCATACCATTATTGCCATCCACATATAAATATAAATGTTCATGATTTCCCTTCAATATCGTCCTCACATCCATTTTCCCTTCCATCGACATCAACATCAGCCCATCGTACTTCAAATTGCACTATACTTTGTGTTATACCTAATCACTTCCCATAGTCTCCTTCACTATTCTTCATAGCTCCTCGGCCCCCATGCTCTCGTTTACTAACAAACATTTCCTTGAACCTCCCCCGAATGTTATTTTCCCATCAACACCTTTCCTCTAAAATCCCCCACATAAAACATACACAACTATTTATCTTCCCCCATCTACATGTCTTAGAACGACACCAGCAATCTCTATTATATGTAATCATCATAACAACTAATACAATCTATCTTTTATCTTATCACTCACTCCTATAAATTTCGCTAATATCTTAGCATTCACCCTGCATGTCAAATAACAATAGCATTCTGTTAACTCTAGCAAGTATTACTAAGTTTATTAATAATAATCACACAGTCCTCACCATTAGAGCCATTGGTTTACCTAGCAGCCAACTATATCAACTGGGAAAGACACTAGAGACATCCTAGGTCTAGAAGCATACTAGTGTTGGCATTCCATCAATATGATTGAGTATTACATCAATTAGTATCCCACAACATGTAACCACTCTTATGTAAATTTTCATTATCGCGCATTACACGAAATGTGCAACTGTTAATCACATATAATGCCAGAAAGTCACAAACATTTCTGCTCACAAATAAGTGATAACATTTATTTCAACGCATTTTATTTTTTTTAATCACAATCATCTTTTACGTACAATTAGCACTTATCCTAAATCATCCCATGTACTATTGTGACACGAAAATTCCTATTTCACACCCCTTCCGCGGCACAAAATGCATCTTTTCTCCAAAAAACATGTCATACATAACAATATTTATCTTGCCTCAACATTGCATTTTGTTTTCGATATCGAATATACCTCCTAATGGAATCATACGTTTGGCATTACACACCAATACCACCCCTACAATAGTAAACACCGAACAACAGCATGAGATACATTTTGATCTAATTCTTCATCTGAGGATCGATTCAAACTCAGCCCGAAAATATATAATTTGGTTATACTTCATCTCTTCAACAAGTTTACTAATAAGCATAACCCTATTGTTCCGATGGAGAGCAGATCCTATGATTAGCTTTTCAGAAATTTCCAA
The DNA here is from genome assembly GCA_029747015.1 of Carnegiea gigantea. Lineage (NCBI taxonomy): Eukaryota > Viridiplantae > Streptophyta > Magnoliopsida > Caryophyllales > Cactaceae > Carnegiea > Carnegiea gigantea. Next base: position 358,244 of record JAKOGI010000151.1, read on the forward strand.
ACACACAATTTCAATGAAAATTTTTCAATTTCTTATTTTAATATGTTCAACTGTATGTCTTCCTCTAGCTATAGAGTGTATTGAATGCACAGAAATGGCTCTAACAGAGTTTTTGTTATTCGTATTAACAACTACTCTATGAGGAATGTTTTTGTGTGGTGCTCATGATTGAATAACCACCATTCCAGTTACAGAATGTTTCAGTCTATACTCGTACATATTATCTGGATATACAAAGAAAGATGCACAATCTAATGAGCTTATTATGAAATATTTACTCATGTGTGAGGCAAGCTTTTCTATTCTGGTTAATGGTTTCTCTTAGCGATATGGTTCAGTTGGGGGAGAGATTGAGCTTCAAGAAACAGTGAATGATCTTATCAATAAATGAATGTATAACTCCTCAAGAATTTCAATTGCACTTATACTCATCATTATGGGAATTGGGTCCAAGCCTTCTCCAACGCTTTCTCATCAATAGACCTCTAACATATACGAAGGAGTGCAGTTTGCTTGAGAAATTCATGTCTCCCTATTTATCTATTAGATATTTGGTTTTTTTGAAACTCCATGGACATGTAGATGAGAAATGTTATTCCCACTCGGACCAAGACAGAATTTTTACTTGTTCAAATACCAATTAAGGTGAACTAGGGTTAGGAATAGCGTATCTCTTCATGATATCCATTTTGCAAGTTAGTTATTAGGGGTAGTTCCTACAAAGGATCAAACCAATGATGTAGACTTGAACTCTCAATGAAGATGCTCCACAGTGGGTTTTCAATGTTCAAAGACTACGAGTGGAAGATGAGAATTCGTTAATGAAAGGATCACCCTAAGATGATCATCTTATGGCTATTGAGAACAAATCAAATCAGATGATTCTATTTCTCAATCTTTCTAACTTACTCCTACAGAACCAATATCAAAAAGATTGAAAAAATCAGTCCTTTGCAACTGTTAATGAAGGATTCCTCAAAAAGTTAAGGATTAGTAATCTTTTTTAGAAATCGGATGAATACGATCTTATACATATGTGAGAAAGGCAATAGAAAAAGAAAGAACAACTCATCTTCTTTCTCTTATCCCTTACGAGATGTGTGAGATAAAAGTCTCATGCACAATTTTGAATGAGAGAAAGAAGTGAGGAATCCTCTTTTCAAGTCTAAATTTCCTACTCCAATCATTGCTTTTCTTTGTGCTATTCAAAAGTAGCTACTTCTGCTTCAACCACTTGAATTTTTGATATTTCTTTTTATTTATCTATAAACAAATGACATCTTTTTCTGAAAATCCTAGCTATTTCTACAATGGTATTTGGGAGTTTCATTGCTATCACTAAAAAAAGCACAATATATATGTTTGCATATTTATCCATGGGTCAAATTAGATATGCAATTATTAGAATAATTATTAGGGACTGAAACTTAGATGTCTTACCAAGCACTCCGATCGGCAGGGTAGCAAGGGGCCCCATCTGTGATGAAGGCTTCACAGGATTGGGTGGGAGAAAATGTCACGAATAAGAGTCCCACATCGGAGAAGTGATGGGAGGGTCATGGCTTATAAGCGGTGGCTACACACCCCATCAGACCGACCTTTTAAAGAGAGAATAATGGTTCCATGACAAGTGGTATCAGAGCCAACTCAGGCCCAACTTCAATGTCTCACTAAGCGCTCAGTCGGGCAGAGCAGCAGAGGGCCCATTTGTGACGATGGCGTCACAGGATTGGGTGGGGGAGAATGTCACGAACAAGAGTCCCATATTAGAAAAGTAATGGGAGAGCCCTGGGCTTATAAGCGGTGGCGTTGCACACCCCATCAGACCAGCCTTTTGGAAAAAAGGTAATGTTCCCATGACAAGTGGTATCAGAGCCAACCCAGACCTGACTCCGATATTTCACCAGGCGCTAAGATAGGCAGGGTAGGAAAGAGGCCCCATATGTGACGAGCCCATCATAGGATTGGGGTATGCAAGCATGTTAACTTGTATGCTGTTTAATATCTCCATGAATATAGAAACTTTTACTTGCATTGTCTCATTTGCTCTACGTACTGGGATTGATAACATTCGAGATTATGCATGATTATATACGAAAGATCCTTTTGTGGCTCTCTCTTTAGCCCCATATCTGTTATTCCTATGAGGTCTTCCTCAACTAGCAGGTTTTTTTAGAAAACTCTATTTACTCTAGTGTAGATGGGTAGGTAGGCCTATATTTCTTGGTTTTAATAGGACTCCTTATGAGCATTCTTCCAATCTAGTTCCATTGGACCTAAAAATGATACATTGAAAAAATCAATTGAGTCTTCCAATATGACTATTTCCCTCCTCTTCCTCCTAAAAGGAAACATACTTTTGAGAGTTGTCTCTAGATTTAAAAATGAGCATTTGGTTTCTTCTAATAACTAAAAAGTATATCATGCCTAAATCTAACTACGGTTCGTGGTGGTGGAGGAACTAGATTGGGAGAAGAAGGAATTTTAGTTAGAAGATATTTAATAAAATGATTGCTAGAATTGAGATATCATTCAAAGTGAAAGATATCAAATATCTACAGTTTCTCTTTTGTATAGGGCCATGATTGCAAAACATAATCAACTTGAATTCAGGACAACTTTTGGAAATCTAAGTGCAGCACTAGATTTGTTATCTCATGCTTGTTTTTCATGAAAAATAACCAATTGAAGTGGAGTGCTTTGTCAGACAAGAAGGGGATGGGTTAACTATTCAATCAAATGATATTGAGCATGTTTCTCATCTCTTCTTGAGAAATAAGTGGGCTATTTCTTTGCAAAATTGTTCTCAATTTCATGCATAGCAATTCCACAAAGTTCTCTTCATTAGTTGGGGGAAGAATTTGTACGAATCGAATTTTTTGAGGAACATATGCATTTGGTTACACATTGTGCGGTTAGTAAACAAGGATCAGTCTTTAGCAACGTATGGAATGTATCATTAAGTATTTAATATGATTCCACAAGATCTAGCCTCATTCAAGTGACAAATTCTAGCAAATTGAAAGGATCTTCTAATTAATATAGAGATTATTCGGATTCTGTTAATAATATGAAAAGAAACAAAGATAGAACCATACCAACTTCTAAAATGCCTTTTTGGATATTCCTCTATGTCTCAGTTATTCATAGAACATGAGAAGTAGATGATTACTCATCTGTTTCCTAAGAAATTGAAGAAATTCTGAACAATCCTACAAGATCCATTTGTTATTTTTTCTACAGTAGATGGTTAGAACTTAATCTGTGTTCAAATCCTACTAAGAGGTCCACTAGAGGTTAGAAATTGTTGAAGAAACAATATGATGTCTCTTTTGCCCCTTGTAACGATCAGATGTAAAGAAATAGTTAATCTATTCAAGATAACTTCGTATTTACAAAATATTGTCTCAATTCATCCCATTTCATCATATCCGAGATGTGATATATTTTCAAATGATGAACTGGATGTAGACAATTCCAAAGAGAGATTTCAAGAACGAACAATCTATTCACTCTATCAATAAATGAGTCGGATTTGATGCATCAAAAGGGATTTGCTTTTTCTATTGATTCCTACAAATTGGATCAAAAATAATTCTTGAATGAGGTATTCAACTCAAGGAAAGCATCCCAAAAGAAATCTTTATGGTTCCACCTCCTATCTTTTTACGAAGAGAACGAAACTTTTTTATTGAAACATTTGGAAAAAAGCAGTCGATTAAAATCAATATATATGGACTTGAAATATGATTCAAATCTAATATAGCACCTATGGATACATAAGAAATATGGTAAATCAATTGTTTTTATGAATAGATTCAATCACAGCTTTGAATATGGAATTTAAAGGGATCAAATCGGAAATGATACTCTAAATAATAGAAATATAAGGAAATATGCAATCAACCAATCAAATTTGAGAAAAAAATAAAACGAAATAGTTTTATCCTCTTATTTTGATTTCTTGAAATGAGAGATTCATGGATCATGGTGTTGATGCATATAGATACAAATGGTTCAATGGGAGGAAGAATTTTCAGAAACATTTGGAACATTTCATTTTTGAGCAAAAATTCAATTTCTCGTGGTCTTCTGTGGATTATGTATTGCTGAATTTTCAATTAATTGGTTTGAATTTATCGACGAAGAAGATTTGTCTAAGTCACTTATTTTCTTTTTGTCCAAGTCACTTCTTTTTTTGTTCAAGTTCCTTCTCTTTTTGTCTACCTTGCTTCTTTTTTTCTTTGTGAGTCATGTGAATATCCATATTCAAAGATCCAAAACCCATATTTATGAAATGAAAGGTCTAAGTGATCAACTTGATAACATGTTGTTAGAATCAATAGGTCTTCAAATCGTTCATTAAAAAATTGAAAGCATTCTTATTGTATGATCGTGATACTTTTTAAAAATCGAAATTTTAGACCAATGAAGGAACAATGTTACCATTTTTGTTTAATAAGATATCAAAGTGGATGATTGGCTCATTTTATACTAGAAAAAATCATGAAAAATCATTTGATAGCACGGATTCCTGTTTCTCAATAATATCCTAGGATCAAAACAATTGACTGAATCCTATAAAACCATTTCATAGAAGTTCATTGGTACCTTCTTTTTATAAAGTAAATTGACTTCGATTCTTGAATAATCCACATCGCTTCTACTGTAACAAAAGTTTCCATTTTTAATATGGAAAAGGTGAGCATCAATAATTTTGAGTTTATATATAGACAATTTCTAATATCTTATTCATTCACAACAGAATATTTTCTTTGTGCATTGGTAAAGAAAAATGCTTTTTTGGAGAGAGATATTATTTTGCCAATCGAGTCACAAGTATCTGACATATTCATGTCTAACAGGTTTCAATTCGATCCAATTTATTCGTTCGTAGAACTATTTACTCAATCACAGATGTTTCTAGAACACCTCTAGTAAAAGGACAAATAACCCATTTTGAAAGAATTTATAGTCAGCCGCTTTTAGATATAAATTGATTTGATTTAGAAAGGAAGAACTTACATCGGTATCGTAATTTCAATTCAAAATATGGGTTTGATTTACACCAAATGACATTCTAAGAAATATCTAATAGCGAAAAAAGGAAAAAAATAGAGTCTTTGTTAAAGAAATGCATTGAGAAAAGGCAGATATATAGAACCTTTTAAGAAGATAGTATTTTATTAATCCTTGATAAATAGAATCTACCCCAAATATATATGCCTTTGTTTTTTACTTCCGCGGGGTACAAATATCTAAATTTAATATTTTTAGATACTTCTTCAGACTTATTCTCGATGCTAAGTAGCAGACTATCCATTTTCTTTATATTATGCACAAATCGTTGCTAGTTCTTTAGGAAAAAAATGGTGTCCTGGACAATGAAATCTAATGATAAGTGAGATTTCGAGGAAGGGTTACATATTCTTCTACTATCTGAAGAAACGATTCATCAAAATAATGAGTCGCCTTTGATATGGACATATTTGGCGTCGCCAAATGTTTAGGAGTTCTTCTATTCAATCCTTTTTCTTCTACTTGTTGCTGGGTATCTTGTTCGTACACACCTTATCTTTGTTTTACTAGCCTCTAGTAAGTTATAGATATATTTCAAAAAGGTCAAATCATTGGTGATTCTATGATATACGATTGAGTTTGGAAAGCTTTTGCATAGGTATCCTCCATTGGAACATAATTCCTTCTAGTTAAAGAAACTCTTTCTATTTGTTCTGAATCAATTAGAAGATTCCCTAAAAGAAGATGGAAAGAAATGATGGGTACATGTTTTAAGAAAAAATATTAGAATATTAATCTCATCTATCTCATAAGTATCATACCAAGTCCGATCAATCCAGTCACATTTTTGAAAAATACAAGGCATCTAAGTGATAAATGTAAAGAGATCTATTCATTTATAAGAAGAAATATGCAAATGAAGGCTAATTGATCTGATGATAAAATAGAATCCTAGGTCAGGAGGACTCATGTAGTTTATGATGAAGAAAGAGAATTGTTGGCTCAGTTCTCGACTTTTATGACATTAAAAAAAAAGGATTGATCAAATTCTATTGAGTCTCATAAATAATGATCATTTTTCAAAGAATGTGTTTGGTTATCAAATGATTGAACAGCTGGGAGCAATTTACTTATGATACTTAGTTAACATTCATTAAAAATATCTAATGAATAAAGAGTTCAATATATCATGTTTAGAAGACAGACAGGTATTCCTTTTTTATTAGTAGACAATAATTTACTCACAAACGTTGCATGGTGCTAATAGTTTTCATTTCCCATATGATACGAAACCCTTTTCTCTTTGCTTAGCCCTATCCTCCTCGAGCGGTATTTTAGTGATAGATTCTATAGGAATTTGATGATCCTATTTGGTGAAATACCTAGCGACAAGCTCTTATGTTTATTTTATTGCGGTTTTTCTGAAGAAATTCCTAAGTAAAAAGGGGATTACAAGCTTTTTTTGGGGATGTGATAGTGAGGATGAGATGGACGATATTCAAAATACTCCCAAAATTAGTGAGAGTGACCATGAGGTTGATGATAGTTACAACAGCGATGTTGATGTTTAAAAGGATTTGAAGTGTCTAGCTGTGGAATAGGATGTGGATGATATTCTATTCGAGATAGGAAATGAAGCAGACTCATTTTATATCATCCCTTAATTCGAATTACTAAAAATAATATCTCCTTGCATAATATGGATTCCAAACATTCATGACCTGGTTGTGAATGAGTTGAATTACTTATCCTCTGATCTATTAGTGAAGTATGTCATCACGAGTGAAAAATGTTCCACTAATCTTGTTCTTACTCCAACTAATGTTTGATCCCTCTTTAATAGCTCCAGATAGATTAAATATATGCATGATACGAAGACTTTTTATACCAAATGATGAAAGCACTTTTCACTCTTTCTTATACTAGAGGATTTCACTTGAAAAAGAAAGTTCCAGACTAATAGATTCGAATCCATAACCTTGAGTTGTAACGTACGAGATCTTGTAGCACTTACTAATGAAGCCCTATTGATTAGTATTATAGAGAAGAAATGAATTATATATACTAATATATACAATTAGATTCACTCTTCATTGATAAACTTGGGGTTTGCGATTCAAGACAAGATCAAATGAGGATCATTGCCTTATACATCTTATATGAAGAATGAATCATACAGCGAAGTGGATTCCTATTAGTACAAATGGTACTTCAAACTTGGAATGAGAATGAAGAAATTAATGAAACTTCTTTATCTTTTGAGTTGTTCTACTGGATTAGTTGCTGAAGATATTTGGTCACTATTAGGAGGATCGCTTCTTGTGGACTTATTAAGAATGATTTTGATCTAGTCCATGGCCTATTAGAAGTAGAAGACACTCTAGTTGGATCCTTATGGACCCCAAAAAAAAAAAAAAAAAGCAAGTTTGATAATGATCTAGTGCCATTACTTCTTATGCACAGACTATGGAATCCGTTAGATATGATAAAAACTAGATCTTGTTCTATCCTTGATTGTAGATTTCTCTATGAAAAAAATGAGTCGGGATTGGAAGAAGAGGAAGGAGACTTCAAACGCATATAATTACAATTCATAACAACAATAACAATGACAACATGCTCAATTAACTTACCAATTACTGACATTTACAATCAAGTATGACATGCTAGTTGCCTATCTAGTCAGTTGTAGTTGTCTACCCATATGACACCTTTCCATTTCTTCGTGGTTTATGTTAAACGATCACCTCATTGAAGTTCTCTGCCTTCGGTAGAAACAACCAAATCAAGTTCCTTTCTCCCCTGTGTTCATCTTAATGAAAACTTAACTACCTTGCAGCACTCAATTCCTGTCACCCATTTACAGATTCATCCTCAATCCCCAGCAATTTCACCCTCCAATTCCTTTACAAACAAAGGCAAAGTACACTAGCAAAGAGTTATAGAGAGAGAAAGATCATATAACGTTTGAGAGAGTTATCATAGAGAAGAGCCCAAATTTCACTGTGCAAACATGAAAGTGTCAAGCCTTCATTTTTTCAGTCAAAGTATAACTAATTCAACAAGGAAAATTAGGTAATTTACTAGCTACCCTAATTTCCTCTTACTTTCATTTCCCTCCAAAAATAACACCAAGTGGTTGCACCCAAAAAAAAAAAAAAAAAATCCCTTTGGCACCCTTTTAATTTATGACTTCCCCATAATTTTCCCATTACAAATGATATTTCCTTCCATAACAAATAAGATTCAATGTATGTTTGGAGATTGAAAGAGAAGTTGTGTGTGCGTGAGAGAGAGAGAGAGAGCGAGAGAGATACGAAGACTGAGATGACTCAGATCGAGAGGGCAAGCAAATAATTAAGCGGAGATGTGATCTCAGACAAAAAGCTGCAGTCATCCGTTGAGCAAAGCCTTACTATGTTGGGAAGTAACATATGACCAAGTTTAACTCATGTATTGCAAAGATTAGTTGAAACAATGCTTGCCAGTTCTTGCTTTTAAAGGTTAAGTTAATTACTAATCATTAAATATTAATCTTAGAACTAAATATTCAAAATGAAATAAGTAGTTCCCTTGGGATAACTTTTATCATAAAGAAAATTGACATATTCACAATAGTTTTAAGTGTCTGTACCAATTAATGTAGGCCAACACACATCATATTAACCAATACAGATTTCTAACCAATTCTGCTATAAAAAATAAATCAAACTAGTTTACACTGATTAATATTTTTTGATCTTAAGCTATATTGACCATCTGACACAATAATAGTTGGCACTTGAAAAAAATTAATACTAGTGTGTTTGTTTAGTTATTTTTAAATGTAAAACATACAAAATCAATGTTATTGTTACAAATTCATTATGTCTCATTTAATTTGAGTGAAAAATTGGCACAATTACCTAGAGCTGGGTAATAGGTAGTATTGGATCGGATTCGTGTTCGTGTCGAACTTAAACGAGTTGAGAATTCCTCAACCTGAACCTAACCCGTTTATTAAATGGGTTGAAAAATCTTGACCTGTACCCATTTAATTTTTAAACGGGTTGACCCATTTAACCCGTTTAAGATAAACAGGTCAAGTTAAGTCGCTTAATTGACTATTTACGCATTTAATATTTTCAACTAGTACGTAATTACAGTGTTAAAAATTAAGTTTATATATCACATTAAATAATTACTCTTTGAAATTCTCTAGATTCATCATAACTCATAATTTCTAAAAATTTTTATATTTTTAATTATCTAATAAAAAGTAAATGAATAAATAAAAAATAAAAAAATGAGTTGATTTATTTAACTCATTTAATTAAACGGGTTAAATAGGTACTTTTTCATGTCGAGAATCTCGATCTGAACCTAACCCATTTAATTAAACGGGTTAAACATATCAACCCATTTAATTAAACGGGTTGAAAATTTATATCCAAACCCACTTAATTTCGTATCGGATTCGAATTGATAATCGTATCGGATCAGTTTTTCTTAACTCTACAATTACCAGTATGATACTTGTAAGTTGCAAGTTCTCACAATGATGTCGACCAAAAAGCAACAAAGAAAAAAAGAAAAGAAAGGGAAAAAACAAAAAAGCAGAAAAAGATACCGATCCCTTCGTGGAAGCAACTAGCCCTGGCGTAAGGTAAATTGGACAAAACCATAAGGGCAGAAGAGGAAAAAAGCAAAAGAGAACGCGTGTACAACTTGGAGTCCACAAGGTCGGTCAATCCTGCCTATAAATACCCCCTCCCTTCCCGATTTCTCAGATCCAGAATTTCCCCTCTTTCATTCGTTGTCTTCTGTTGCCTCCGGGAGGCTAACCCTAGGGTTTGTCTATTTCTTATACGAAGCCGCCGATCTTCGTCGTCAAATCAATCGGATCGGAACTTCTTCAACCCTTTTCGATTCTTTTTGTCCGATCAGGGTCTCTTTTGTGTTCGCGGTGCTTTGGAATTAGGGTAGACAGAAAGAAGGTTGTTTTCGGTGTTTGGGGGGTAAATCGGAAGATGTCTCGGTGCTTTCCTTTCCCTCCTCCTGGCTATTCTGGGAAGTGCTCAAGCAACGAGGCCTTGATCTTATCGATTAAGGTTTGTTGAGCCAAAAAGTTTTTTCTAACAAAAAAACTATAGCATGCTCGACATGTTTTTGCTAATTATTCATGAATTGCTATCAATTTGCGACCCATAAGAGTATGTACAGATTATTTGTCGCGATGTAATTATAAATCTTTCAAAGAGAACAATCAGTCTGGTTTTTGAGGGCCTCGTGAGTTTTATTCTTGTACCCAATTCGTAGATCCTCTAAATCTTGTAATACCTATATGATGCATATATGTTTTTGTAATTTGGGGATGAAAATAATACCAATTTCAATAGTTGTTTGAGGATATAGATAGATATCACCCATTTGAAGTTGCAATTTTCTGGAGGTTCTGTATGGACTTTTTGAATGGTTTTCTCTTGTAGTGCAGAAGGCTTGTGCATTTTTGCAAAAAATTGATTTGGGTTTTGCGCGAAGCAATGATGCTTTAATTGGATCTGGGTTTGTTTGTGTTTTATAAGAAATATGCGTTTAAACTATATTGGAGTAGATGTGATTTTTGGGATTCTTGTGTTTTTGCCGGAGGAAGCTTGTCACTGTAAGAGTTAGATTTCGTTCAGGTTGTACAGGAGCGCTCATAATTTGTTTGTTGGATACGCACTTTGCCCTTAACTGCAGGCTGAGGACCTGCTCAATGCTGTATAGATGTATCATTGTTTCGTGGATTCTGTTGGGTCTTTGGAGATTTACAATGAGATACATATTTTGGAGGTGGTGTTTTTTGCTTGTGTACATATTTTTAAGGAGCAGCATATGTTGTTCGAAGTAGGAAGAGTGCGATTTTACCCTGTCTTTAGTTAAGAAGTTTTTGGACGGTACTTCATGTCTAAATCGCAGCCTAGTTGGGGGTTGGATGCAGGAGTTGTTTTAATTGTGACATTGGTTATTTGACTATGGTATCACAGTCGGTGGTAGCCAGCTACACATTGTTTGATGTGATAACATGCGGTGGGTGAGGAGTTTATGCATTGAACTTTAAGTTGTAATTTGGGCCAAGGCCTGCCCAAACTCTGCTTGAGATGGTCAATCTGATTGTTGCAGTTCGACTGTAAGCAGTGTTTCTCTGAGGGCACTTCAAGGGAATCTGTCAAAGCTATAGATAGGCAGAATAGCCAGGGGATGTAGCGTTGTGTTTGTGTAAATGGTTTTTTCCAGGATAACTGCCCATCTTTCCACCCTGCTTCATCGTCCTGGTGTTTTTTTAAATGATTTTGTACGAAGAGAAGTGTTCTTGGGTAATGTTTTTTTGGTTCTTTTGGTGGGCCAATTTTGCAAAATGTTTTTATTGAAGTGGTTTATATTGTGTTGGTTTTTGGGTACTTTCTTGTGCTTAGGGATTGTGTTCAATTTAAGACCAATTAAGCACACTTTTTGATGGGGTGGTTGGGCAAAAAAAATCATTTTCTGAATTTAAGAATTCAGTATTTCTCTGCAGGTCGCAATTTTGGAGTGAGTTTTTTTTTTTTTTTTTTTTTGGGGGGGGGGGTTTGTTTATGGTTCTTAAGCCTGTCTGATTCTGTATGCCAGATTCAACGTAAAAGCTTTGTGGCACTTGATTGTTTTAAATTGTTGAAAGGCATGAAGCCTGATCAGCAATTTGCGCATGAAACTTGCTAAAGGCATGAAACTTGTTAAAGGCATGTGGATGGCTCTACCCATTACGTGCCATTTGGCCATTCTTGTGTTGTAATGGAATGCAAACATTTTCCATTCTGGCAGTTCTTGATTTATTGGCTTTCTGCCATTATGTGGTCTGAATTTGCTGTTCTGGTGCTTTAAAGCTCCAACGAGAAAAGGAGTCGTCAAATCGTGACAGGGAAAGGGAGAGAACTGCCAAATCATCAGAGAGGAAGAAAGATAGAAAGAAGGAGAGGAAGGAGAAGAAAGAGAAGAAAAGAGAGGAGCGAAGAGCTAGTTCTGGTGGTAACAATGAAAAACAGAAACCTGTCGAGAAGCTGTATCAGGGTGATAAATCTGGAATAGAGCCCAAAGGCAAGTGCAGTCTGCAGAAAGATGAAGCTGAGCTGCTTGAGAAGAGCAATGTTACTGAAGAGCATGGTCGGCCTTACTTGCAGAATGTTTCTTCCTCCACCGATAGCACTGGTAATAGCTGCAAGAGGAAAAGGCCGCCCATACCTCCAAATGGTATTCAGAGTAATGGTGAGTTCTCCCTACCTTAGTGTTGTGCTAGGAGCTTGATTGTAGTTGCTTTATTAATCCTGTTGTGTTCATGAAAAGCAGGTAACATCATCCGTATTTGCTTGTCATCCTCACATAAGAGAGATGAACCTAGTACCTCTGGCAGTAAAGACCGAGAAATCAGTGCACCATTGCAAAGTAGATTAAACCATGTTTCTTCATACAGCAAGGTGCAGCCTTGTTCTAACATTACAAGAACAGAAGCCTCAAATAGAAACAGGGATGCAAATGTCAAGGCTCCTCCAGATTTCTCCCATCTTCCTTCTATGAGTAATGCTGCAATTCAGCCTGTCTTAAGGCAGGATAAAGCAGTGGTCAGCTTGCCTGGTGGGAAGCCTGAATCTGTGCTCCCCAAGGAGAAATTCTCATCCCGTGAGAAGAAATTGCGTAGGAAGGAGTCAAAGTATAACAAGTTGTTTGACAGTTGGTTGCCTCTCTCGGTAGAGAGTGAGCTAGTGGTTGATGAGGATGATGCTGATGACTGGCTCTTTGGTAATAATAGGGGTGAAGACTGGTCGACCAAAAGACTGAAGAGTGGTGATCTTGAAACGTGTGGAGATAATCTGCCGAGCTGTGCATCTTCTTCATTGCAGCCCCGGGCGCATTTCCTACCTGATGCAGACATATATGCTCTGCCATTCACAGTGCCATTCTAGACTTTGCAAAATATCCCCAATTTAATGGAATTTGTCATGGAGAACTGTGATGATCCTGGGGTGCCTGAATTAAGAAAAACCCAGGACATCTGAGGCAGTGGCAGGATCTCTGGGTGCAACTTTGGTTGTTGAAAGTGAGTAAATGAATACCTAATGAGATGGAAGGTCAAATTCTTTTTGGTGATGCAGACATCAGGCCTGCACTTGTACAATGATAGGGTTTTGAAGTAGGTGGGGATGGCAAAAAGACTTGGTGTACGGGTGCTGGTACTGATTTTTGGTTTCTTTCGGGTATTTTGGAGTTGTAAATATGTTGAACTGGATTAACACCCTTTGACTGAGAAATACAAATATTTCTTGCTAGTGTGTGCGCTCTGTGAATGGGTGATTTAGCACTTGTTGGCGATTGGTGGTGGTGAACATGGGACCGCGCTAGATTGTAGAAATGGGGTGTGATAAAGTTGTTAAGCTGTTAGTGGTAAGTGTCCGTGATAGCTGTTGGTAATGTTTGGGGAGCTCTTGTTGAGTACTTACTTCGATGGCTCTTGACTTTAAGTGAAAGATGGCCTTTCCAAATTGACATATATATTCCCTCTTAACCACTGTCTGTTCCAGTTGGGGTTGCTTATTCACCCTTGTAGAAAAGAAATAGGTAAGACTATTGATGATAGGTTTTGGTTTTTGTTCCTCAAATGTTTTTGGTTAGGTTTTTTAACTCTCAATGAGTTGAGTAGTGGATAGTTTTTAGGAGTGCAGACGTGCCAGATATCTTTATGAGGCCGCTCTGAAGTTTGAGATTGCTCATAATGCTTGTAGTATTTTGAAAAAAACAATGAAGTATAAGATGGGCTACTGAGCGGTGCGCACTGATTTCATCTGCATTTGTAGAACAGCGTGTAGGGATTATGCGGCATTAAGAGCTTATTTATTTTTAGCACATTGTATTTTTGATCTGCTTCAATCTGTTCCAATTTTCTTTTAAAACTGCTGTTAATATACTCATACCTGCTTTAATATGTTTTCTACTGCTCAAATTCGTGGCAACATTCTAATTGCTTCAAACTGCTGAAATTGAACAGTTCCGAAACGGTTGTTTAGAAAAATCGTTCGTTGTTATTTTTAGCACAATCCAATGAATGCTTAACTCGTAGGTGGCTCATAGGAAAACAGCAAATTGGTTTCGTTTTAATTTGTTTTGAGGGTTAAGAGGCTAGTCCTTCATACTTGGATTGTTTTGGTGTGGTTGATCACAATTGCGTGGACGCGGAGCTATAGATCGTTGGACAATGGTTTTGTAAGCAGACCAACCATGAGCCACGATGCATGAGCTGTAGGGGGAATTGCATGGCTGACGAATCTCGCTGTAAGTGCCATTGATGTCAGTGCCCAGTGCTTTGTTTCTGGTATGCATTTGAAATCTAAATAGGACTGTCAAATACGTCAGGTCAGGTTGAATTCGTATTCGTGTTAAATTTAAACGGGTGTAGAAATTCTCAACCTGAATCTAACCCATCCTCAACTTGAATCTAACCGGTTTATTAAACGGGTTAAAAACATTGATCTGTACCCGTTTATTTTTTAAATGGGTTGACTTGAAATTTACCCATTAATCAATTTAATATAAACGGGTTATGTTCAGGCCGGTTATCAGGTTACCTAATTACCCACTTAATATTTCGACTAAAGTATGATTATGGAACATTATAAATCATTATTTTGAGTCCAATATATTATCACAGTGAAACTATCCAATATATTATCACAGCGAAACTATCATCTAGAATCTGCAAGAACCAAGACTCCAAAAGATAGATCGACTAATTAAATTCTACTTTTTCATAATTTTTTCCCAAAAAATAAATGTTAATCGGGTGAACTAGTCAACTTATTTAACCTATTTAATTAAATGAGTTAAATAGATATTTTTTCGTGTCAAAATTTTCAACCTGAACATAACCCAATTAATTAAACGGGTTAAATGTGTCAACCTATGTAATTAAATTGGTTGAAAATCTTTATCCAAACCCACTTAATTTCGTATCCGATTCGAATAAGTAATCGTGTCGGATTAATTTTTAACGGTCCTGAATCTAAACAAGGACTACAGATGAATTTCATCCTATATAGGCCAATTGAGGATAATGCACTTCAACGTACTGAACTCAGAGCGCATCATGTCGATCTTCATTAGTATTTTCACAAACTGTACCCTGAAGTGTCGATATCCAGCATCAAATGAAGTTCGTCATTGGTCCGCCGTACTACTCTTGCATAAAATCAAATGGGCATAGTTTATTCATAAGGGTACCTTGCACGCACCGTACATGTGGAAGTCTAGGGTTTCCAGACTAAGAATAGTGCTCCAATAACTGTCAGCAAAAAATTTGTTAAAATTTGTGGGTGAAAAATCTTTGAAAATAAAAATTATTGAATGGTTAAACTAGACATGTATAAAAAATTAATTTAATATTGAATAAATTTCCCAAAACTCTACTGCTTGGCACTACCAAGAGGCTCTTGTCTATATTGTTTGGGATTAGTACGCAAACCCACCAAGGAAAACAAAAGGGAAGGAAATTTTCAGAGTCAAGTTTTGTTGAAATGTTCGACTCCAACCGTACTCCCCTTTTGGTGATTAGGCTGTTGCCTACGTACCCTTATCAGAAGGCTCATAGATATATTAACCCTATCTGTCCACTTTGTATGGAACATAAATTAATACACCACTTATTCAAAGAATGCCATAGGATTAAGAAAGTTTGGTAATTAGTAGGAAAACATGGGTGGCTTCCAATTGATGCTTGCTCTAGTGGAAGCCAAAATGTTTAGTTTTCAGAAATGAAATTTCAACCCTTTAAGATGTTTGATTTGAGCAAAAAGTCGTCAAATTGAGAATTCGAACTTATATGCCAGTTGAGTATTATTGTAGAGGTCTTCTTCTCCCTCTTCCACTCCTAACCACTTGTGAGGTGGCGCCGTCCTCCAACAAGATCCGTCAAAATCAATTTAGACGGAATAACTCAACAACTCTTCAACAGCGAGCGGATTTATTGTACACTATTGGATGAGCAAGCTAGTTCAACTAAGAGCACCTTACTTTGGAGATACATCTATTGTTGTGGCAGAAGTTAGAGCTCTTAGAGATGGAGTTAGTTTCGTAGTTCCAACAAAATTGTCATTGAGGGCAATAGCTAGATTGTGATTCAAGTTTGAAAAGGGAACATTCAAATCCCTTGGCCAAAATATCTAACATTATTGAAGACGTTTGCGCTTGGTTGAGCTAAAGTTTTCACTTTATTATCAATCACATCTTCTAGGAGGCAGATATAGTTGCATACTAGTTGTTAGAATTTGGGCATTCTATTACAACATCATTCTCCTTGGAATTTGCTTTTTCCCATTTCTTCGGTCAATCCTAACTGATGACGTAATTGACCGAACTTTTGTGAGAAGAGGTGTCTAACATTCAACTCTTACTATTTACCCTTGTTAAAAAAAAAAAATTGTAGGTGGTCAGTGACATGCCTTTTTTTTCTTTTTTTGGGTCTTCAAGGCGTAGCTTATGATCTAGGGCGACCTGACAAGTTTTTATTTTATTTTATTTATTTATTTTTAAACTCACATTACAAAGTTTGCATAGCTTTTCAGGCAACACTTAACATTAAATACCTGGGACTATAGTCCTGGCTGGAGTCAAGAGGATGAAAGACAGATGTATTCGGCACTCCTGCCGCATAAATTTCAAATGCACCAAAATTTCTCCAAATTGCTAGTAAACTATAATTCACTGTCTATAATCACTGCTAAGGGTGGGCAACGGACCGGACATCTATTGAATTAAGTGATTGATCCGTTTAAAATAGGACTCATAAAGGGTCGGGTCAATAATGGATTGGGCCAATAATGGGCCAGCCCATTAAGGCACATTAACGGGCCAGACTGGGGTGGCCCATTAACGGCCTGTTTAGTAACCGTTTATTTTTTTTAACTTAATTGACACATTGATTTGCATGTTCCAATTAGTTAAACTTATTACCAAAACTTTGTACATAACGATACTTATTGTACACCTTTTTTTGCGCAAGTTTGTTTCGTTTTTAAACGGGCTGCCCATGGGCTGACCATACTTTACCCGTTTAGTAGCTTGGTTGTATATTTTCTAACTTTGAATTTGGATTAATTTAGTTTGGTTTAAAAATTAGAGACATTAGTTAAAAAATTAACTCACCAAAAACACTCCTTAGATGGTAATGGGCGGGTCAGGTTCATTTGGTTCATAACCCAACCCGGCCCATTAACAAATATGCTGGCCCAGACCGGCCCATTGAGTTAATGAGCTGACCAAGTTCGGCTCAACTCAATCTGTTGCCCACCTCTAAATTCACTGCAATTAATATCTAGATCAAAAGTTTTTAAGGTAGATGTCCAAAGTTGTCTCACTTAATGATATAAAATGAATCTCAGTATTTTAGTAAACATTTAATACCACTAGTCTAAATGCTCAATGCTATATAGGAGCTTAAATGCTCAACAACCTGTCTTTGTATTTTGACAACTAAATGCTCAACATAATTAAGCTAAATGTTCAAGCTTGCATCTATAGACTAAGGCGTATGATATAAATTGTACTTTTTTGTTCTTCTTAGAATTTTCGCCCTTCCATGGAAGAGGCTCGGGATTTTTTTTTTTTTTTGGGGGGGGGGGGGGGGGGGGGGGGGGAGGGGGAGGGGGTGCTGTTTGGGATTTTAAGACTCCTAAATCACGTGATTATACTGGACTTTTACTAATTATAAAAACCATCTTTTTAACTCAGATGCCGATGTTCACGGCGCCCTGCAGTATATATACACTTAATTTTTTCTCCATTATTGAGTTGTGATCGAAACTTTTTGTCACGAAATAATCAAATAAACATGAAATTGGAACTCCATCCCCATTTGTATATACATGTGTCAACTTTCGATCAATAAGGACCTATCGCTATAAGTTGAAGGCAAGGCATCTTATCATGCTATTACTCAGTTCGTTGAGTGTGTCTTGCATGATTTTCCTACTTGTGTCGGGGTCTTGACAAAAACGCAAAGGCTAAGTTGAGCTTTGAATCTCCTAGGAAAGTTAAATTTTAAATTTCCTTCGCAGCTAAATGGCAAGAATGAGGGTTTGTTTGCTTTCTTCATTTACCATTGAGTTCTGTGACAACATAGAATCACATTCTTTTTCCGGAAAGTAAGAAGAAACAAAAAGTCTCCCAAGGTGGTGGCGGTGGTGGTATTAATAACAAAAAGACCCCCCCCCCACACTGTTAGAAGACTTAACAAGAACAAAAGCAAACTGAAATTTCTGGAGAGAGATATTATACGATTCTACGAAAGGGTGCAAAGGCTTTTGGCAATATAGTCTGCAAAGTCTCTTGATTTGTCAAAGAATGCATATACCAATGATATTACTGAAAAGATTTATCAATTCTAGACATGAAGTTACCGAAAAGGCGGACCGCAATGGATTGGTGGCTTGTGTTAGTCGCACAATTTGGCTATCGACGTGGTGGATGTTTATCGTTTTTCTATAAATTATGGGCTTGTTTTGTTCCTTGATTGTGCGGGGTAATCACAATTTTGTTTTATCGGGTCCTGGAGTGAGAAAACTCTTCTTTCCAATCCACCAATGTAGTATGAGGGACATGAGTTTCTACTTCACGGTGGCGTGGAAGTTCGATAACAAATATCCAAGATTTTCCTAGATGATCATCGATATATAATAGTATAAGGGGAAAAGTGGCCATATGGCTGTAGAAATGCTAACATTGATTACTATTGTGATGAAGGGTTTGGTAACTATATTGTGTACATATCTTACTCTTTTGTGGTTACATGAAGAGAAGCTTCAACATCATTACGAAGGATGGTGAATGCTCTATAATCTACATCATCTCTCAAGAGAACTCTAAGAATACACACATAATATGAAATAAAAAACGTACAAAACTATAATACAAAAATGCATTACAAATTTTATAATGAAGAGTACACTATAGTATAAGAGCACATACGGCACAGTCTTTTTGAGTTAAATTCCCTTAACTTGATACGTACAATGAGGGAAATTCCGAGCAGATATATAAAGATTGACACTATTTTCGAAATTAACGCAAAGATCACATACCATTACGAGGATAGATGTTACGGAAATATGCAAAAATGTGAAAGTATCTCATGTGTATATACTAAGCTTAGTATAAAACATTACATGTGGTTGAAATTTTGATAAATGCATGAAGTTACTGAATGTGAGTGTTTATATAACATTTGGCATATCTGAGGGCTTGTTATTTTCGACTTTCCATAATTACTTATTGATACTTATTGCTGAAAGCTATCGAAAGTTACTAAATGCTTATGCAAGTTGCTAAATTGTATTGCGTGTAATTATTAACTAGAGCCTGGCAATATCCAAAAGATAATAATTAGAAATTAAATCTAATTTAATGTGTAGACAAAGATTGGTTCAAGTGGTTTGACACTTGTTCCTTTAAGCAAGGTCTTGGATTCGAGTTTTGTGAATGGAGAAAATCTGTGATGGGAGAGCTCTATCCTTTAATTGGACCAACAGTAGCGCTCAATTCTAGTGAAATGAAGAATCCAAGACCAAAAAAATAAATTGCTTATTTTTTAATATGTGTAATATCTACATAAATCCATAATTTGCGTGAGGCAGTAGTATGAAATATTTATCAACTGTCTGTGGTCTATTCTCTTTGCTTAAAATAAAATTTTGCTCTGTTGTTAGATAATCAAATGCATAAACGTTTTCCATTTTCGAAATAGTTCTAAACGTCATTGGAAAAATTTGAAAGTGAATGCACAAATATTATAAAACAAATATTATGAAAGAGAACAAGTCCACTTTACAACACATACTAAACATTCTATAGAATGTTAGCATAAGTTCAGATAAGAAACGAAACTACAACGCAGGGCTCGAAAATTATTAGGTGGGCGGGGGTAGTTAGAATATTAATTTTCATGAGAATTATTTTTTGAATAATATATATATATATATATATATATATATATATATATATATATATATATATATAAAACCAAACCTCCCAAAGCTAAAATATGTCACATGTCAGATTTGTAGAAATTTGGATTTTTTAAAACCTAATTCTAAACTTGGCTCCAAATCACATAAACAGTTATTTTTATTAAAATAATAAGTAATAAAAGATATTTACCATTGTAAATAAGAAATATTAGAAATATTAGATTACATTATGTGATAGCTAAAGATCCTATTTACTAAATACACAATTATTAAGAAATAATAAAAAATTTCTGATTTCTCCTCCTCCTCCTCCTATTATTATTATTATTATTGTTGTTGTTGTTGTTGTTGTTGTTGTTGTTGTTGTTGTTGTTGTTGTTGTTGTTGTTGTTGTTGTTGTTGTTGTCATTATTATTATTATTATTATTATTATTATTATTATTATTATTATTATTATTACACCCATGCAATCTTACCACAAATAATTTATTAAATAAATAATAAATCATTCATTAATCACGTAAAATTGTTGTACCAGTTAGCTTTTTTAAAGGTGGTGGAAAATTTACAATTAGTTTACGATATTGTAAATTGATTTTTCTTTGTTTTCTTCCACAAATAATTTTGGGTTCGAGATTTTGCACTTAAAAAAACAATTACATTTTTTTTAGAGGCTCAAATAATTTTTCTACAAATTACACAAATTAGGAATACAATTACTTTATTTTTTTACATATAGTTATTACATTTAAAAGCACTCAAAAAATTTTCATGCATCATATGAGTATAGGAAAACAACACAAAACTTTCTAATCTTTTAACACATGTCACTCAATTTTTGAAAACTATTAACTAGTTGAACTAGTATAAATGAAACAAGTATGACGGTATAATTATGATTAATGAACTAGTATGATTTTCCCGTGCATAGCTTTTGAACTTTTGCTCGTAGTAAGTTTATATCATTTACAATATTAGATGATTTATTAATTAGTATATAAACTTACTACGAGCAAAAGCTCAAAAGCTATGCACGGCAAAATCATACTAGTTCATTAATCATAATTATACCGTCATAATCGTTTCATTTATTTTTAGTAAAAAAAATGCAACTTTTTCTAATTAAATAATGTAACATTTATTTGTTGAAATGATATAATTTACACAATCATAATAAGGTCTCATATTTTTATTATTAACAAGACCGTCACCAATTTTTTTTTAATTTTTTTTTTGGGGATAAAAAGGGAGATTCATTAATGAACACCCATACCAGATCTAAAATAAATCATCTAATAAGAATATATCTAAATCCAAATCCAAATCCAATATCCCTAAAATTCGAACACCAGGTGAGCTGTGGGAGGTCTTATATAGCAGCCTTATCCTTGAATTGTAAAATTACAGAGAAACTGGATCCGCTTGGCCTTAGATTTAAAAGCGTAGACTACCTACTACTCTGCGGAAATAGAGCAGATGAAGTTTAGAAGCGTATTTTGCTTTAGTCCGTACAATCCAAAATGAAAACATAGTCCAAACTGACTTTTTCCAGCAATACAGATGTCGGACACGCTAACAAGAATATATCTAAGACATTAAAATAGATTCTGATCTCCAAAAAGTTAGTTGTAAATATACTGTAGACTAGCTCGAAACTTATAACATCCGCTTGGATACGAACTATGTTCTTACATGTCATTGCATCTTTCTTGAATGTCAGCAGGTTGCAATATTACTTCACGTAGCAGATATTTATTTAACATAATAGACTATGCTTGAAAGCTAGATTGTCATGATGGAGCTATACCAAATTCCATTGTCGATTTACCCTACGATAGAAGCAAACATGCCTCATACTATAAGCTTTAGCCATCTTGTATAATCTAATACTCCTATGTATACGAAAGCTGCATCCAGGCAAGAAGAAAAACAATACCAAAAGTTGCACCAAGGCGAGAGACACAACGCACACAGATGAGGGAATCCTCATTCCCACACAATGGAGAGAATTTATTGAAAAAAAGATATAAATCAATGGTAGATCCACTTGTAAACTCAACAAAACGTTGAAAGAGTAGAAAATTGGTGCTTAAGACCAGTAGCCATGGATGATAGAATTCCCATACCAGTAAGTGTACAGGTGGCTAGAGTTTTTTCCCTATGGGATAGGATGAGAGATAGGAGAGGGCAGGAAAAGGAAGATTCCTAAGTATGCACCAAAAAATATTATTAATAAAACATTTTTTATTATTGATGAAAAATTATGTAATTTGCATAATACATTCTAATATATTAAGCACTTAATTATAGGTGCTGAACAGTGTTGACCTGTTGTTTGCTATTTAACCAGGATGAATGGTGCTGAATAGTGCTGGATGGTGCCAAGTAATGATGATAGCTATTTATGGTAAGCTGAAAAAGCAGGCCCTGAGTACTTTTTGATTGTAATTTCCCAGTAACAAATGATTTCTTTAGATGAATAATTTGTAACGTTCTCTAACATATCAAATAAAATTTGTCAATCACTTTTTGGGTCCCAGATTAGCTACTACATGCAGTGATATGCATTAGTTTATGTTGAACAACTTGTTTTAAGCGGACAAGGCGTAACTGTTAGGTCGAAAATACTGTGACTTTATAGCCTTGGTCAACTAGCTTTTGCTTAAAAAAAAAGATTTTTATTTTGTTTTATCTATCCTTTTGGCAAATAAAGACTATCACTTAATTGGAGAAAATCGGGATCAAATTGCATGGGAAAATTGGAAGTCCAAGCCTTGCATTCCATTATCATCTCAAACATTCAAGCCTTGGCTTCTATAAGCCTAAGATGAACCTTTTGCTAATGCCTTGGAGCATTCAAACCACCTAAAGAATTTTAGCCACGGTCCGATGAATGCATCTAAGGCTGTGCATAGACATGACCAAATTGTGTCTTCTTGACACTATTAGGTCATATACATTGCTGGCTTGTTTTACACTATGCTGCTCATTCATCTAGGAGGCGTGACACGACCTATCCTTCTCACATAAAATGGCTACATCATAGTCGACTCTCAGGGCCTATTTGGGTGCATCCGTGGGCATATTTAAAGGATGCTTCTATTTAGGGGTTTAGTTTAGCTAATTAAACCCACTTAGCATTTGTTAGGTTAGTTTAAGGTAGACTAATATTTAAGAATTTGAATTTCTAAGGTCTCAAGGATCAATTACTTGGCTTTCTCTTTCATTTATTTCCTTATTTCATGTTCATCAACTTGTTTACTCGGCTAGTTTTAAAGCTTGAAATTTGTTGTGTTTTTATGTCGATTTGTTGTTAGACCAGTTAATTGATTTCACTTTTGAGTTTTATTTGTTTATTTATGTGCTCGTATAGGTTGATTTGTGTTAGCTTGTTTGTTGGTTTGATTGTTTGGTTCAATTGAGTTTTGTTATTAGTTTGTTGATAAATTAGTCTGCTTTGGTTGTGATTAGCACTTGTGATTGCTAAATGATCTTGAATTTGGTGATGCCTGACCTTGTTTAAGTTTGGTGTTTTATTTCTTGCTTAGCCTAATTGTTCAGTGAAAAAATCCTTAGAAGGCTTTAATCCTAATTTTTTGGTATTTAATTTGCACCAAAATGCCATAGAATCCTAGCTAGACCTTTTGGTTGTTACCTTATTATCCAAATGTTCTAAATCCATTAAAATAGGAAATTACGACATTTAGATTAGCCCTTAAATTTGAAAGAGAGCTTGAGCTACTTAATGGAGTAACTGACCATCTCTATATTCAAGCATAGACTTAGGAAGGTTGGGCAAGACCTTGGCTGGTTGACATGATAGGTAGTAACATCACAACCTGAGCTCGTTTATATACTTTATATTCTTCTTTCACTTTTCACAACCAAAACTTTCACTTGCATAGCTTGAGAGCTTGGGTTGGCTGTGTACTTGAGAACACGGTTTGTTGAGGACAATCTGCTTATCGGCTAGCAATAACTACATCAAACCATTGCAAGTTGACAGTTTTCAATATCAAAGCTTACTTAAGCATTTTAAACTAGACTTTCTGGTTTTTTTTTTTTTTTTTTTGGGGGTGAAAAACACACAAACGTTGGACAGTTAAAAAAGTGCTAAATTTGCATTTCGTTCAATTTAAGCCTAAGCCATTTTTGAGGTAGTCATATAGATTGAATGCTTTTCATTCACAACATGTGGTACGCACATATGAAAGTGGAAAATATGTGTAGTTGTGCTAAAGGGAAATAACCCATAAGACTTGGCTTTGGATTCCATGTGTTATTGTGGTATCTGTTCTAGAATTGTTGATGCAGTATGAGACTTATTTGAATCTTTGGTTTGGCATTAATGGGAAATATAGAATGCTACTAAGACTAAGGTACCCTTCCTCACATTCCTAAGGTTTACCATTGTGTCATGATCAGCGTAGGCCTCTAAGAAGCCATGTAATCACCAACCTTGTTTTGCTCTTGTTGCGTGCTCTTATTGTTAATCATTTGATCATGATGTGAATTATTATCCTCATATTGAATATCTCATGCTTGCTATTCTGGACTTGAAAAAAATGATGGGAGTAATGAATGAGAAACGTGCATAATTTGTTAATGACATAAGAAAGCATGATCAATTACATGAGATTGTTCTTGGTCTAAGTTAACTATGGTGGACTTGAGGCTAGTTAGTGTGATGATTATGCACCTGCTTCGCTTCCTTTAGGGTCTAACTTTTTTAGTTAACATACCTTTGACCAACTAGGAGGAAGAGATTAACCTACCCTCAACCTTATGACCTTTATTTTTCCATCCTTATGTAGCATACCTAGGGACAATATGGAGATTGTCGTAACCTACCTAATCCATCCTTTCCTTTAGCTAAATTGTTGCCAAGGATGATACCTTTGATGCTTAAAAGTGTATTGTTCTAATAGGGTAATTTTTTTTTTTTTAATAATGAGAGTCCTTTAGAGGAGTCATTTGTTGATGATTTGGTTGAGGCGAATAATCTAATCTTATACCTATGGATCTCATTTCATTGAATCACTTGATTTAAATCCCCAGTCATGTCCCTCATACCCTCCACCCCCTCATGTCTTTACTCTCTTATAGAGAAGGAGGCTAAGAGCTCAAGCCACCTATGAGTTTAACTTCTTTCAGTTGTTTTGATAGCTTGACCTTACTTCCTGATGCATATACATCATGATCTTCAAGGGGAATGTGCAATCGAAGGCAAGGACACATCATGGTCAATTATTTCGTCTACGTTTAGCGAGCTTGAAACTAGATCATTTGAAATTGGCTTGGACAAAGCTCTACATATTTAACTCCTTGGTGAGTCATTTTTAAGTCATGAAGTAATTTTAGTTCATGGTTTGGTTATTAGGAATGAATTATATCAATAACGCTTATTAGAACAAGCTGGCTATAATTTCCAATTTTTAGAATATGTTTTTATGCTAAATTTCATAGTATCAAATGAAGTCCAAGGAAAGCATGTTGGTTATGATTTAAGAGTTCCATAATTCTAGTTTTCAATCCTATGAAACCTCTTGGTAACTACAAGTAATGAGAGTGAAATTCAACAAAGGAGCCAGACTGCTAGAATTTGGACTTCCACTAGTCAGCCTTGGAATGGAGATTGAAACCTAGGTCTAAGGCCTCTAAAATTTTCTAGAAAGGTGGGACATATCAAGACAAGATCCTCCCAAATAATTCTTAAAGTATTCCCTGCAGGGAAGGTATAAGAACTTCCCTTGTACAACTAATTTGCACCCAAAGTTTAGCACAAAAGGACCAGGAATATTGGTATTATTTTGTATTATTTTTCTTGTAATTTGAACATGCTTATTTGTTGCATCATCTTCATTGGTTTGTACAAGTGAGACAATGTTGTCTCAATCCTATTAGACAATTTTTTGTTGTTTACTTTCTATTGTTCATATGAGGAGATTTTAACATCTTTTCTTTTCTTCTCATTTTTTTGGAAGAAGGTTAAGGTTTCATTTTGATTTAATGAAAATCTAGGTTGCATAAAAAATAAGCATCTAGCTAAGAGAGCCACCTTCTACGAAGGGTTCTCTTTTTGGTGGACTTTATTAAACAATATATTTCTTCCAATCTATTTTCTTTTTACCACAAGAATTCCAAAACTCTAATGTAGCCTCCAACCCTTCCTTAATGCTTCCACTTCTACTTTAATTTTCAAAACTTTCCCATGACATATAGCCTCATTTCTATTCTGCCACATCTGATAGAAATAAGTTGTTAAAATATAGATGATAAATGTTCCATTGTCTTTATGCCATTTATTCAAAGTTAGTTTCGTGCACCAATAAATCACATTATGTGGTCCGTCTTCCTTTTACCCAGCACCAAATATTCCCTCCCAGCTCAATAGTGTAACGCCCCCAAATGTACAAAAATCACTGTTTACGTTCCTTTCAATAGTTTTCCCAATCAGAAATAATAACTCAAATGATCAGGCGTTACTGCCGTCCAACAAGGACAAGGCTTTGCTTATATATGAAAAACTTAGCCATAATAATCAATGTTTACCATCAAAGGGCATTCACACCATCACAACCATTCAGACCATTCAGATAAATATAGAAGCTGTTCTAACATCAAAACCATTCATTCATCTTAAGGATTACACCAAAATAAAGAATTCTGATAAAATATACAGTTTCAACATCAAAATATATCACAATATGGTGTTATAAATATCTCAACGCTAATACACCATCATTCCATACAGACTTCCTGGCTCACTTATCATTTTCAGCAGTCCTGCCCGCCTGAGGTCGGTTCACTGAACACTTTCCTAAAACAAAACATGAAAACATTTCAAACTGTGAGGCGAAGCTCAGTACATGCATTCCTGTATTGTTAAACGATCAATGGAAAGATGATTGGGCCCGCATTGTAATTCATTTTAACTAAAAATAGGGAATGAGATAAATATGAAACTGCATTGTCAATTATTATCTGATAGTGAACCCCCAGTAACGGTTACGATATGAAGATAGGTGTATACCTGCCAAGTCGATCGGGGGACTTGGCCTGAAACCACGTAGGTAACTGAAGGACAATGCCCTGTAACTGATAACTGATGGGGTCACTTAATTATGTGGTAAATTACTGATTAAACTGATCCATTGATGTACTTAGCAAAATATTATAAATTTTGATAAATATGTGTTGATTTTTAAAGATACAGGCAACGAACGTACCTAGAACTTTTAAATGTAAGCTCACTAAATAATATTATGCACAACAGTGTAAGGAATGATAGATTCGGCCCTAATTTTTATTTGAAGATAAGTAGAGATGGAGGTGGTGTTTAGTGGTTTTGATGATGAGGATGGTGGCTAGAGGTACTAGGATGTCAGGGGGGTCGGAGTTAACAAGGGCTGGTCGGAAAACTGGCCGGAAACACCGCACAGCTGAAGGGGGTGCTGGCCATGGAGAAGAGAGAAAGGAGAGAGAAAATGAGTTTTTGGGTTGAGTTATGTTTTTTTGAGTAATCCAACTCTTGGCTGAGTTTTTAACTAGAAAAGTAATTTTTTGGGCTAACAATGGTTAAGCTTAATCATGGTAATTAGTTAGGTTAATAAGCAAACTTGTTGGGCTTCAAATCGATCGAAATAAGTTGGGCTCGGGAATAAAACGTTTCATAACCATAACGTTTTCACGAAACTCAAAATTAAATTTTTGCAATGTTACAGAACACAAAATAAATTACTTAGATTAAACTTGTTAGAGCCTACTATCAATTCTTTCAAAGTTTTCGTTAATCAATTAAATAAACAAATAAAATCCGAATTGCCAAGTGAGGGCCTAACTAAATCTTTTCCCACCGGGGTGAATAAATGCGATAAATAAATATGAGGAAAAAAATCGTGAACATGAGGTAATTAAATTAATAAACATAATTAAATAATTTAGGGTTGGGCTATTACAGCATTTCCCCTTAAAGAGTTTCGCCCTCGAAACTTATGACTATACCATGTAATGCAAGATCACCTCAAATAATAGTGGGTATTTGGCTTTCATTTCTTCTTCAGTCTCTCAAGTAGCTTCTTGGGAGGTACGATTTGACCATAGCACTTTAACTAGAGGTATCTGCTTGTTGCCCAACTGCTTAATCCTGTGATCTAGTATTTGGATCGATTACTCTTCATATAGTAAATCCGCAGCGATTTCAATAGGTTTAGATATAGTGGCGTGGTTTGGATCTGCGGTATACTTTTTAAATTAAGAGATGTGAAACACATTATGCACGTGTTCTAGCTCTATCGGCAGATCCAATCGATATGCTACAGGATTTAACTTTTTAATGATTTCATATGGTCCAATATATCTTGGACTCAATTTGCCTTGTACCCCGAACCTCTTGATATCCGTGGTTGGTGATACTTTCAGAAAGACTGTATCGCCTACTTGAAATTCCGAAGGCCTCCTTCTCTTGTCCTCATAACTCTTTTGCCGACTCTGGGCAACCCTAATGTGCTCCCGAATCCTTCTTATTGTTTCCACGGTTTCCTGGATCATTTCAGGGCCTATATTCAATGCCTCATCCAAATCACTTCAACACAGTGGGGTTCTACACTTTTTCTCACATAGAACCTCAAACGGGGCCATTTTGATAGTGGACTAGTAGCTACTGTTATAAGAAAACTCCACCAAAGGTAAATCGTCTTCCTATTTCCCTTGGAACTCCAACACACAAGCTCTTAACATGTTCTATAGAATTTGATTCACTCTTTTAGTTTACCTATCTGTCTCAGGGTGATAAGAGCTGCTAAAGTTCAATTTGGTCCCAAAGGCCTTTTAAAGTGCTTGCCAAAAACGTGCTTGCCAAAAACAGGCTTAGAATCTTTAATCCCTATCTGATACTATATCTAAGGGGATTCCATATAGTTAGATTATCTCTTTAACAGACAACTGGGCTAGTTTTTCAACTCCCTAGATATCTTTGACTGGCAAAAAATGGGCCGACTTGGTAAGCCGATCGACTATAACGCAGATAGTATTCTTCTCCGAGGCAGAAAGGGGTAAACCCATAACAAAGTCCATTGAGATCGAATCCCACATCTAAGTGGGAATTTCTAGGGGTCGCAATTCACCCATGGGACGCTGATGCTCTGCTTTAACTTGTTGGCAGGTCAGGCACTTGTCTACGTATTCTGCAATTTTCTTTTTTATATTATTCCATCAAAAGTATTGCCTTAAATCTCAATGCATCTTGGTGCCTCCTAGATGCACCGAGTAGTGAGTATTGTGAGCCTCATCTAGGATTTATTTAATTCCTCATTTCGAGGTACACATAGGCTATTCTGGAACGGCAAGGTCCCATCCTCATGTACTACAAACCTGAGAGACTCTTTTTTCTCTAAGTTTTACTTTATTCTTTGGAGTTTAGGATCACTTTGTTCATGCACTCGAATTGCCTTCACTATGGAAGGCTGTAAGGTAAGTGCTGATAATTGAATATGTGCTTGCCTATGGGACACTAGTTGAATTCCCAAGTCCTCAAGCCTTTTCAAGAGACTCAAATTGAGTAATCACCACAGTATTTGAGCTATGTTGCACTTTCCTCCTCAGGGCATCTACTACAACATTTGCTTTTCCTAGATGATATTAAATTTACAAATCATAATCCTTAAGCAGCTCAAGCCAGCACCGTTGCCTCAAGTTGAACTCTTTCTGGGTGAAGATATACTTTAAACTTTAATGGTCAGTATAAATCTTGTATGGTACTCCATATAAGTAATGTCTCTAAATTTTCAGTGCAAAGACCACAGCTGGTAACTCCAAGTCATGGGTAGGATAGTTTTTCTCATAGGGCTAGAGCTGTCGAGAGGCATAAGCTACTACCTTATCTTCCTGCACCAGAACACACCCTAATCTGTTCTTTGAAGTATCAATATAAATGGTATACTACTTACCTTCTATTGGTAGCGTTAGGATTGGGGTGGTAGTTAGTCACTACCTTATCTCTTGAAAAGCTTTCTCATATTTTTCGGTCCACTCAAACTTGTTTGCTTTCTTCAGCAGATTGGTCAAGGGTGAAGCTATTTTTGAAAATTCCTTGACGAACCTTTGATAATAACCTGCTAAACTCAGAAAGCTTCTAATCTCAGTGATGTTAGTAGGCCTTGACCATTCCGTGCTTGCGTTCATCTTCTGGGGGTCAACTTTGATTCCTTCTTTTGTAACCACGTGACCAAAAAACATCACTTCTTCCAATCAAAACTCACATTTCTTTAATTTACCATAAAGTTGACGCTCCCTTAGGATTTGTAACACCATCCTTAAATGATCAGCATATTCATCTCTGCCCTTAGAATAGATAAGAATGTCATCTATAAACACCACCACAAACTTGTCTAAGTGGGGTCTGAAGACTCTGTTCATAAGATCCATGAAGGCTGTGGGAGTATTGGTGAAGCCAAATAGTATCACTATAAACTCATAGTGACCATACCTAATTCTAAACGCAGTCTTAGGGATGTCTTCAGATTTAATCCTAAGTTGATGGTATCTTGACCTCAAATCAATCTTAGAGAAGATTCCTACTCCTTACAATTGATCAAACAAGTTATCTATTTACGGCAAAGGGTACTTGTTTTTGATGGTGATCTTTTTCAACTCCCTGTAGTTAATACATAACCTTAAGATTCTATTCTTTTTCTTTACAAACAACACTAGGGCACCCCATGGTGACACACTTGGCCTAATAAAGCCCTTCTGCAACAGCTCATCTAATTGAAGTTTCAGTTCCTTAAGCTCAGTTAGGGCCATACGATATGGGGCTTTGGAAATAGGTTGGACATCAGGGATTAATTCAATTCCAAAATCAATTTTCCTCTGCGGGGTTAATCCTAATAACTCTTTAAGGAAAACATCCTCAAATTCACAGATTACAGGAATATTTCCAACTTTCTCTTCCTTTAATTGGGTGTTAATAGCATTACACCAATGTCTAATACATGCTCGACATAATCGCTTACTTGCTTTCATAGCAGAAATTAAGGAACAAGATTTTTCCTCTTTCTGCCCGTAGAACAGTACTTCTCTGCCTTTTTCATCCTTCAAAATAACTTTAAGCTCCTCACAGTCAATCTTATCTCCATAGGTGTGCAACCAACTCATTCCCAGAATGATGTTAAAATCAGATAAATCAAACTGAATCAAATCCATAGGGAAGATGATTCCCCCAATGGTAATGGGAACAAGTTTATAGGAGATAGGGCATTCAATCACAGAATCATTAGGTAGCTTGATCCTATAATTGGTTCTCGTCCTCCTATCCTCCAACTTCAATTGCATGGTAAATCGGGTTGACATAAATGAATGAGTAGCACTCGAATCAAATAATACACAAAATGGCTTTGAATTTAAAAAGAAAGTTCCAGTTACTACTGTACCAGAGGTGGCAGCTTCCCTCTTGTTCATTATATATGCCCGTCCTACTACTGCAGGCCTTGGTGGTGGGGCCCCTTGGCGAGGTGGGGCCAAGGGTTTTGCTGCACCTTTGTCTATGTTTTTAATCCTTCGGGGGCATGCAGCAATAAGGTGTTCAGGCCTTCCACACCACATGCACTTATTAGTTCCTACTCGACATTTAGGGGTGGTGTGATTTGTTCTTTCACATTTTGCACAGGGCGCTGTCAAGCCTGCAGGACGGCTTTTAGGAGGAGCAGGAGAAGGCTTCTTCTGGTTCACACTCTCACTCGGAGTTCCTCGCTCAAACCCCTTTCTGTTTTGGTTGATTGGATCCAGTGCTCTCAACTCTATCTTTACTCGCTCCACTTCAGCCGCTCACTCATATAGTTCTTGGTAAGTCAAAATTGATTGCCCAGCTAACTGATTTTGAATATAGAAGGTCAAACCCTCTTCAAACCTTCTCATCTTCAACCTTTCAGATGATACAAACTTAGGAACAAACCTGGATAATTCTGTGAACCTACTGGCATACTGCATCACAGTCATGGTGCCACTCATCTTTAGCTCTATAAGCTCTTTCTCCTTTTGCCTTTGGAGCATAATTGGGTAAAATTTTACCGTCAACTCATTAAGAAATTTACTCCAGGTGAATTCAAGCCCTATAAGCTTATCCTTAACAGTATTCTACCAAATATCAGCTTCACCAATCAAAGTATACGTCCAAATGTTTACTTTCTTTTCTTCTAATACTTCTACCACGGTAAAGATTTTCTCCATTCCCTTTATCCATTTCTCCAATACTACTGGATCATAAGTTCCATCATACACCTTAGAGTTGCATTGTGCTACCCTATCCGCTAATTTATCCTCTTTAGGAGGGGTTTTAGTAAGCACTTGGGGAATCCGCTTCATCAATTTAGCTACTAAGGTAGGCCAGCAGTTTGGGTCCCTAATATTATTAGCTAACTCAGAAGAAATTGGTGGCATTTGGCCAAAATTTGGTGGCATATGATGGGAGGCTTGATCACTCGATCCTTGGCTATGTCTGAGATTTCCTCTATATGAACCTCTGCATTGTTGTGCACTGATTCGAACATTCTAATCATACATTAAACGAGATAATTCAATCACTGGAATACTCAAACATATAAAATAAGCATGCCTAACAAATACATTTAATATAACTCAAAGATTATTGAAAACAAACCCAAAGTTTCATTATATCACTTCTTAACTACTTATTTACATACATAACTGCCTGTTTATATACATGATCAGCAAAACATATCACATCTAACTAACTTGGCAAAGTCAGTTTTAACTCCCACCTCAACCCCAAATACTAACTAGCCCCAAGACACTAGATCCATCACATGACTAAAAAGAGATTTGACTAACTATATACAATACCATATGCTACGTAAAATACAACTATCCAATTAGACCATACCATATACACATACAGGACTCAAAATGAAAACTATTAACACCAACCCCTAGAACCACATAATGATCCCTAGACGGATCGTAATCTGGGTCGGACTCATCATCAGGCTCCTTGCCTGAATAGAAGCTGCTAGTCGATGCCTCTGACTCAGCATCACCAACCTCCTGCTCAACCTGTTGCTCTACTATCATCTCCTTAATCTCTTAATCCCACTGTTGCTCCACCACTGCCTCATTAATATCCTGATCCTCCTCGAGATCATCCTCCTCCTTCGGATGACCCTCGTCCTCAGAACTAACCACCACTATCTCTAGTATATTAGGGAGGTCTACCACCACATGGGCCTCCCCAGGACTATCGGGCATCAATGGGATACTTGGTGTGGGTGGAAAAGGTGGTCCCTGTGCTGGTGCTGGGGCTGCAGGCGAGGATGTGCCTGATGCAATAGAAAGATATGCTGAAGATTCTCCATGGTAATCCCCCTATACTTAAACTTCTCTCTCAACAACAACTATGTAGTAATAGTCATCCAAGCCCCCTGGCCTGAAACCTAGGCTCGTCCCAACCTGGGTTCCCTGTTATCATAAACTGATGATAACACAGCCTGAACTCCACCCACGGATCAACTGTGGATAAAGACCAGAGCAGTCTATGTGTATGGACTGTAATACTATGAAACTCAAAGAAAGGGTCCTGTGTATGAGCCTCTATACAAGCATGTAGTAGTGTGATGTGAGCAGCCATAGATGCACCCGACATCATGTTAATGCCATAAGGGTCCATCTAATAATGAAAACGTATATAAGAGGCATATGTAACCATAATTAAGGAACATGCAAATGTAAGCAACCTGCATTTCTAATATCGTTATTGAACTTCTAATATCACTCTAGCAGTCACTACCAACCGTTCTCACCCTTTTATTTCTAAACTCCACATTCCACAAAGAAAATCTCAACCTAGCTTTGATACCAAATCTGTAACCCCCCTAAATGTACATAAATCATTGTTTGCGTTCCTTTTAATAGTTTTTCCATTCAGAAATAATAACCCAAACGATCAGGCATTACCGCCGTCTAACAAGGACAAGACTTTGCCTTTATATGAAAAACTTAGCCATAATAATCAATGTTTACCATCAAAGGGCGTTCACACCATCACAACCATTCAGACCATTTAGATAAATATAGAAGCTGTTCTAACATCAAAACCATTCAACCATCTCAAGGATTACACCAAAATATATAATTCTGATAAAATATACATTTTCAATACCAAAATATATCACAATACAGTGTTATAAACATCTCAACGCTAATACACCACCATTCCATATAGACTTCCTAGCTCTCTTATCATCTTTAGCCGTCCTGCCCACCTGAGGGCGGTTCACTAAACATTTTCCTAAAATAAAATATGAAAACATTTCGAACTGTGAATCGAAGCTCAGTACATGCATTCCTGTATTGTTAAACGATCAATGAAAAGCTGATTGGGCCCGCATTGTAATTCATTTTAACTAAAAATAGGGAATGGGATAAATATGAAATTGCATTGTCAATATCTGATAGTGAATCTCTAGTGATTGTTATGATCTGAAGATAGGTATACACCTATTAAGTCGATCGGGGGACCTGTCCTGAAGCCGCACGGGTAACTGAAGGGCAATGTCCTGTAACTGATAACTAATGGGGTCATTAATTATGTGGTAAATCATTGATTAAACTGATCCATTGATGTACTTACCAAAATATTATAAATTTTGATAAATGCATGTTGATTTCTAAAGATACATGTAATGAACGTACCTAGAACTTTAAAATATAAGCTCACTGAATAATATTATGCACAAAAGTGGATGGAATGATACATTAGGCCCTGATTTTTGCTTGAAGATAAGTAGAGATGGAGGTGGTGTTTAATGGTTTTGATGATGGAGGATGGTGGCTAGAGGTACTAGGATGTCAGAGGGGTCGCAGGTAACAAGGGCTGGTTGGAAAACTCACTGGAAAACACCACACAGCTGAAGGGAGGTGCTGGCTATGGAGGAGAGAGAAAGGAGAGAGAAAATGGATTTTTGGGTTGAGTTGTACTTTTTTGACTAATCCAACTCTTGGCTGAGTTTTTAACTAGAAAAGTAACTTTTTTGGGCTAATCATGGTTAAGCTTAATTACGGTAATTAGTTAGGTTAATAAGCAAACTTGTTGGGCTTTAAATCGGCTGAAATAAGTTGGGTTTGAGAATAAAATACTTCGCAACGATAATATTTTTACGAAACTCAAAATTAAATTTTTGTAATGTTATGGAAAACAAAATAAATTACTTAGATTAAACTTATTAGGCCTACTATTAATTCTTCCAAAGTTTTTGTTAATCAATTAAGTAAACAAATAAAATTCTAATTGTCAAGTGAGGGCCCAAATAAATCTTTCCCCACTGGGGTGAATAAATGCGATAAATAAATATAAGGAAAAAAATATGAACATGAGGTAATTAAATAAATAAGTATAATAAAACAATTTAGGGTTGGACTATTACAAATAGCATAGTCATACTTAAAAAGCAAGTGTTCCATTGTGTCAACCTCTTAACAGGCCCCACATTCAGCTAGAAATACTTGAATAAACTTAGCTAACATATAGTATATTGGAAGTCTATATGAGAAAACAAGCCACAAGTGCACACTATGTTTAAGCAAAGCACTTCTATACCAAACCACCCTAGTCCATCCAACCAAAAACTGCTTATCCAAAAACTTTAAATAACCTATAGCTGGTTGGTAATCATCAATTTTAATTTCACTGCTTGAGCATTGGTTTTGAACACATCCATAAAACAATGCTTGAGTTTACATGTTCTCTTCTACTACCAACATATATCTTGCTTATGATCGCACTCCCTCAAGTCAGACGCTTTTAGATGATAGGAATGCACCTATTTCACCTACAAATTATGTTTCTTGGAATGCACAGCCGAATGATGTTCAGAAATATGAGCTTTGTTCCACACTAATGTTTTTCATTCGTAAATGCCTTGATTTCTTAGGCTTGCATAAGTATTTCAAAGCTATGTATAAATATAAATTTTGAGTCTAAAATAAATTGGATAAGAAATAGAAAAACAAATTTAATTTTTGTATTTATATCAAATAATTCGTACAATATTTGTATAATTGTTACAAGAACAAGTAAAATAAATATTCTGATTTAATCTTCTTGAATAGTCTTGAATGAATTTGATCTTGAGAAAGGGCCTAAGAGGCTTAATCTCAATCCAAATATGAGTGTGATCTTCACAAGTAGATGACACTTGTTTAGAATACTTGTTATCTTCTTTCAGAGAAAATTCTTGGGCTCTTGTGACTTCTTCTCAATGTTGACCCCTAAATGGGGGGGGGGTAACTCCATATTTATAGAGGAGGGGGGCTAGGTTTAGCCTCAATTAAGGAAAATTATTTTCCCACTTTTAAGAAAATAAATAATTTCATATTTTTGCATCATTTATGACACATGGTACCTTTTAAATGGGCAATATATATTTACAAAAATTTTTTAATTTAATGAATAGCCACAATTAATTTGACACATGGTAGGTTATTAATGGCCAGTATCAAAGTACTTAATTCTCCATATGGTAGCTCTTGATTGAGTTTTTAAAATTTGCATTCTCCAAATGTTCGCTCGAGGGTTGCTCGCATCCATAAGTTTGGGGTGTTTAAGCGCTGCCAGGTCTCGAAACGTAAATGTTGACAGAGGAATCTTGGTAACTTAGGCTATCGTAACGTCCAAGTTGATCTTCTTGATTTGATAGAGTCTTCAATTAGGATTTTAAATTAGCCTTCTTTTTTTTTTTGGGTTGGTCCCATGTCGTCTCGACATCCAAAAATTGCGCTGCTATCAATATGCTAGCTTGAGAAGGTTGTCAAGTTAAAGAATAATGCTAGGATTTTATTTCGTTCCCTTTACAAATTAGTCACCCTTAAATTTAGCAAGGATATATGATGATTTTGAGAAAATATTCTTCTAGCCAAATTTTATAAAGCTGATGAAATATTCCAAGATTTTGTACATCTAATATTTTGCATTTAAAAGGCCAACCCATGGAGGTATTATGCAGCAAGGGAAATAAGACGTAGCATTCGGCACAAAGGTATGCCCTCTTAAAGTTTGGTCGCTGTCTTTCTTCTCTTTCCTTTTTTTTTTTTTAAAATAACGTTTACTACTTTTCAATAAACAATTGGAGACTCCATATATAATTATGAGTGTTGTCCTCGCACAATTGTAATTCACCTCATCATGTTGTATTTTATAGGCATCAAGGATAAGCTTTGTTGTGGAGCACCTGCAGACAAAAAGAAAAATCCATTGCGCATAACCTTTTGGCGCAACACTCTGGGGTAACTGATTGTCCCTAACATTCCCATCCAATGCATAGACCTTCTGCCTTCTTTTTGTTTTTCATTCACTTCCTTTTCCCCTTTCTTTTTTTTCTTAAAAATTTTTGCTGCTTATGTTCCTACATAATTATGTGATGATGCTTGATCAATGCCTTGATGCAATATAATCTTTGTGATCTCAATTTTCATATCACGAAATCGATTATGCCATTTTCTTTTTTTTCAGTTTTTCTTAGATAATATAAACTTAAGCCAAAATTTGCATCTTTCTCACTTGTTTGCCTCAACCTACCTTTTTTTATTTTATATGAAGGTCATTTTGCAAGTTTATATAATATTGCTAGTGTAATGCCCCGACCCCTCCTAGATTGCGGACATTTACCATTAACGACTTCAAGGATTGTCGACTGGTCCCACAAATTACCATAAGTCTTTCCAGCGTGCTTCGTCCTTGCTCACACGCTACCTAAGAAACTTCCCAAGAGGTTACCGATCCTAAGATTCCCAGCAAGCACGCTTAACTGTGGATTTCTTAATAGTGGGCTTTCCGAAAAGAAAGGTACACCTTTGATGATATAAATAGTCACTTCGTTCCTTTTTAACCACACTAGGGGTGTTCCAACTAGTCTTTGTTTCCTAATGGAATCTGTAATAATTCATTATGGTTAGCCTTTAAATGCCATCTCCAAGTGGGTATATCATCGAGTTAATCTCGAATTCTCATAAGGCGAATTTCCTCAAGGATAAAAGTTTTCCACGAGGCATATTTTAGCTGATTGTAGGTTAACCTTTGAATGTCTTACCTTTTTGGGTACATTAACCGGGTAAACTTGAATTTCCTCAAACGAGCTTTCTCAAAAGCGAGAATTCTTTAAAGGTGAATTTGATTTAATTATCGGTTAACCTTTGAATGTTTAACCCTTTTAGATGGACCAAGGGGTTAATCTGAAATTCCCTCAAGGCCAACTCTCCCAAAAGGCGAACTTTGATTTAATGTTGGTTAACCTTTGAATGTTTAACCCTTTTGGGTACATCAATAGGTTAACCTGAATTTTCCCTAAGTCGAATATTCCAAAATGCGAGAATCCTCCAAAGACGAATTTGATTTAATTATCGGTTAACTTTTGAATGTCTAACTCTTTTATGTATATCAACGAACCTTAAATTTTCCGAAGCTGAACATTCTCAGAGGCGAGAATTCGCCAAAGGCAACTTTTGATTTAATTATCAGTTAACTTTTGAATGTCTAACCCTTTTGGGTACATCAATCAGTTAACATACTTGCTCAAGAGCCCTTGCTTGCATTTGCACATGTCTCTCTGTTTTTTTTGGCAGTTGTTCCCCACCAGTTGTACGTCTAAGTTTCTTTTAATTTTTTTATTATTAAATTGCTATGACTACCCATGTATGAAGTATTACAATTGAATCTTTATTTATTGCTATTGCTGTACGGTCTATTCGAAATGGTCACTTTTATGGACAAAACCACTGACGGTCGTCGTTATCTACATAACCAACCAAGTGAGAACGGCGTAGATGGAGAGGAGACAAAGTTGCCCATTCACAGTTCTATAACATCGTTATGCAAGTTCGATTGCGTTGGAGGTCCTCCAAGCCTTCCTTGGTGGTCTGAAAAGAATTTGGAGAAAGCAAAACATTCTTGTTGTTTAGTCATTCTAAGATCAAA
Organism: Carnegiea gigantea; assembly: GCA_029747015.1. NCBI lineage: Eukaryota > Viridiplantae > Streptophyta > Magnoliopsida > Caryophyllales > Cactaceae > Carnegiea > Carnegiea gigantea. The sequence continues at coordinate 397,247 of JAKOGI010000151.1, forward strand.
GAGAATCTCCCTTCTTACCAATTGTGGCATCACGACATGGAGTCCGGGCTTAAGTCGTGGGCTAGGTTACCAGTACATGAGGAGTTTACTTTCAAATCACTTTATTAGAAGTGGTTAGAAGATGTCCTTGTTCGTTGTAAAGAAAAACTCATAGTTCTTCATCTATGGTTCTTTGTATGCCTCACTATTCCTTTATGATTAGTGTTCTAATGTTATTCGAGTAGTATGTGAGTACTGGTGCCCAAAAACAAACGCTCTACATACTTCTAAAGGCAAGATGTCTCTATCTATCTTTGACATCTATAGTTTTCTTGGGCTACCATTATCAAGGTGCCTTTACGATGAAGTTGCTCCTACCTAATGAGAACTCACAAATAAGCTTTCCCTGAGTTGCATTTATTTATTTATTACTTACCATAACCTTATGCATGGTCGCAAGGGCAAGCTGGCTATAGAGCAATAGATTGTCGTATGGTTTTAAGGTCCCAGCAAGTACCATGTTTCTAAGAAATCTGACATGGGAAACCGAACCCCTCACCCAGGAATACCATCCTCTATCATCAATGCAGGAGCCTATGAGTGGGGTGATTGTCAAGTCATTTTTGATGAGCTAGGAGTGGCTAAAGGCTAACATACCGAGACCTTTTTAGCAGCATTTCTCTTCTACTAGTTGTGCACATTCATCTTGCCAGCTAGAGACATTGGTTGTATATGTCCTGGTACTTTCGACGTTTCATCATTCATGGCGTCAGGTATAGGGTATTGCCTACTGATGACAATCCTTATGAGTATTTACAAGGGACTCAATGAGATTTCTCGTTCTTTACATCCTGGTAGAGGTAGGGGCCACTTTTCTGCTTATTTTCTTTATGCTTGGTTAGCCAAAAACTTTGATATATACAAGCTCGATGGTGAGCCTTCTTCCAATCCATGCATGGTGAAGTTTAGTGGCCTTGATCAAGCTAAATCATTTTGGCTAAAAGAAGCCCGAGGACCCCTTGGCTCTTAGAGGGGCTTTTGCTGACATTCATCCATAATCAACTGACTTAAGGAGACTCTCATAGACGATGACAAGCTGTCAAGAGCTAACTGTGCTTATTTTGTCAGCATCCATTGAGTTTTGTCTTTTATCATTGTGAGGACAACCTTATCATGGAGCGATACTGCCCTGATCAATTTAGAAGATAATTTGGTTTCCATCAGTATGTTCTTGCTGATTTGGACTTCAACAATCTTCCTGATATGGAAACAATGCTTCATTGTCACCACATGCTCACACGCTATAGAACAGGGTCCCAAGTATTTCTTCCTGGACGATGCAATTCACTCGAAAGAAATACCACTCGTGCATTTCATGAGTGGTGGTCTAAGATTTTCATTTCCTCAATTTGAAGGCAAACTTGATTCTAAACCCAAGTTGAAGATTGTTTGTTCTGGGAAGTCCTTAGAGCCTTTTGTTCCGCCAACAGAGGATGATTCTTCCCGTGTCAAGATCCCAGGAGTAGATGTTACCATCCCAGCAACACCTTTCCCTGCAATCACCATCCAAAGCATTGCTATGTTACCATAAGTAATAAATGAGATTAAGAAACATTTCAAATCTTCATTTGCTGAGATATATAGACAAAAGCTTAGGCCTAACATTAATCACACTAATGACGGACATGACAAACTAGCTCTCGAAGTTTGTGAGCCAAGTATCAAAAAGGTAATCAAGTTACCTCCAGAAGGTGCCAAGAATATCAAGGATATCCTTGATGCTGAACCTAACCCCACTGAGTGCATGATGATTCCTCTTTTTCCTTTTTTTATTGCTTTTTTTTTAAAATACGCTTTCTTTCCAAATGCGTATCTCACTTTCGCTGTCTCACCATATATATATGTGTGTGTGTGTCTGCGTCTATGTATATGTGTGTGTGTAAAATAGGGAGAAAGCGATGATATGAACTTCAAGGAGGAATTGTCATGCGTTCCTCTGCCATCGAGAAGTCAGTGCTTTTCGTCGATTGAACGAATACCATCATTTGGTAAGGATTTATTTGACCACAGATCGAGACTAGATGGTTCAAAAGGTATTTATTCCCCGAACGATGATGGGTTGAGTCCATTCATAGAGCCAATGCTCCTTCACTAGTACCCTGCTCATAATGTCCTTTGAGAGCTCCACAAGGGGGACTTTCATCTTCAACATTGATGCCGTTATAAAAGTGGCAGATAAGAATGTTGCATGGGTGTTCAGTAAAGCCATACTCGACTAGGTTTCTCGCACCCTTTTTGATGGACTTTCTTCTCTTAAAGGTGATTTTGACAGCCTTTATGCCACCATCCTTCAAAGAAGTGTGACTTTAAGGACCTGCAGTAGAACTACCTACTCCGGTGAACATCTGCTGAAGAACAGGATAGTTCTTGCATGGAGGTCCAAGGTAAGCTTGATAAGGCCTCCCATCGGCTAAACACGAAAGGCGCCCATTATGAAGCAAAGGTAGCTTCACTGAAGTAGGTTGAATCGAGGAATGAGGAGCTGGTGAAAGAGCTGCGAGCGAGCATTTGCTTCAAGAGACTTAATAGGAAGTTATTGATTTGTAGGGCCAAATTGACATAATTAATGCTATTAAAGTGATGGATGCAGCACAAAATCTAGTTTATAGAAGATTGAAGCGTACATGAAGGAGTCTTTTGAAAATTTGAAGAATTTCCAATGGAATCCATACTTAACTCCTTTTTCTTTTTTTCCCCTGAAATGGACTTGTAATGCACGTTGCACTTATGTGAGGTAATCTTGATATTTGTTAAGTAAAGCTCATATGAAATTTTTTTTAATTCATCGTTGCACATGTATCTTGGTTCATTTTCCTTGTGATTTGGATTTCACCATTATTAATTATGACAACAGATGAATTTATACCAAGCTAAATCTCTATATTTCTCCTTTAAATTCACAAGTGGTACCAAACTCACAATCAGGTGAACCTATAACTAAACTAAATCAACTTCTTTATTTAACATCAACAAACTTCTTTTTTTTTTTTTTTTACGATTGTACTTGGGTGTATACTAAAGTTGGCCATGTACCTGAAAGGAACCTAAAGGATTAAGTCAGATGTAGTTCGAACAATAATATATATATATATATATATATATATATATATATATATATATATATATATATATATATGTTATATATATATTGTTTAGTCATTCACAGTTTATACTTTTAGGCTAGGAGTTGTGCAATGGAATTTGACTTGAAAGAATGATCATAGTTTAGGCTCATGTTTAGGAGCTTACATGTATCAACACATTAAGCACAGTAAAGCTTTAGGAACTTTCCATTTATCAGTCCAACTCAAACTTCGTCAGTACCAACTATCCTATAAGCACCATTTTTGTAGACTTCCTGAACATGTAAGGGCCATCCTACTTGGAAGTGAACTTGCTTCCAGTTTTGTGCGGGATTGTACAACCCTGGAAATTCATTTTTGGGATAATTGATATTTATTGTGGACCGACTTAGGATTTATGACTTAAATCAATCCAGGTCAACACAAGATTGCTTCTTTGCAAATTTATTTTTTCTATTTTGGGAAGGAAGAAGGTTTAATATTGTTTTTTTTTAAGGTTTTAATCTTTTGAATGAGTATTGTCCCTCCCAAAACCCTAAACCCCAACCCTAGAACACTCTCCCTCTCTTCCTCCCCTCCCTCACACGGCTCCCTTACCTCTCCCTCTCCCTCACCAAGTAAACCCTCGGTTCCTCCCTCTTCTTCTTCTTCCACTCAAACTCTCCCTCTCCCTTTTTCTCCCTAGCTCTAGCCCCCCTCGTGCTCTCTCTCTCTCTCTCTCTTTTCTGTCTCCTCTCACTCGTTCTTTCTCTCTCTCCCTCTTGCTCTCTCCTTCCTTCCTCACTCGCTCTCTCTCTCTCTCTCTCTCTCTCTCTCTCTTCTCTCTCTCTCTCTCACACACACACACACACACACACACACACACACACACACACACACACACACTCTCGCCCCTCTGTGGCACCGCTACCACATAGCTGCCACCGACCGCTGCCGCCCACACTCTCCGTCTTCCGCCTTACTTTGGTAAGTATTAGATGCATAGTTCAAGCCCTACTCCCATGCATTTTTCATGCACACAAAAGAATAAAAGTAGAGTCTTTTTCATTATTTTATGATCTTTACAATCCAAGAATACAAGCTTGTAACTTTTGATGCATGCTTTATGAATTTTCATATTTAAATTCGAAGTGGGTGACAATTCAATCATCCCTCCTTTTCAAAACTTGATCAAGGTAAGTATACTGATGATGCTTCGATATTTGTTTTGAAAAAATTTTGGTCTGTTGCTGACTTGGATTGGTGGGGCTTTACAAATCGATAAGATGGATGTGGGTAGCTGTGTGACCAGACGTGGTGAAAATTTGGGCTAAAAGAACACCCTTTAGAGATAGAATATTCGACTAGAATGCCACTAAAGGGAGGCCAGAACATACCCTGATGTTAAAATTTGAACCATGATGTTGTAGTGATTCAAAAATTACGAAATTTTTGTGGAAGTTAGGCTAAGATGTCATTACCATTATAACATTTGAATCAAGGGAATCGGAATTGAATTGAGCAAGTTATAGACTGATTATCGAGGACTATGCAGGTCTAGCCAGATTTTGGAGAAACATCAAACATAGAAGTTGTAGGGAACGGGTTAACCTTTCCAAAATGGATAAGATCTTTGAGTTTCAACATCGAAAATGTAAGTTGTGGCCTCTGGAATTTGAGCCTAGATTCTAGCTGGAACTAGAATCGGAGTTAGCTGCGATTCGAGATTCCTAACGTTGCCTAACAATTGTAGAAAAATTATTCTAAGCTAGGGTTAGATAGGGGATGTATCTTGTACAAATTTGGGAGCTAAGTATGAGTGTTGTTCTGGTCCAGGTGCAGATCATTAGGCTGAGCTAGGAAACTAAGCCTATAAGATACGGATTATTAGGTAACAATCATGCTCTAACCCTTCCAAGAAATTACTTGAAAAATATGATTTGTCAGTATGTGTAAAGGCTGTTTTGAATGTATTTGGTGTTGATATTCAGGGAATTTTCCCAGGCAAATGTGAAAGAAATATTTTGTGTGGCATATGTTGAAACGTTTTGCTAAATCAATAAATGCATGAGTTATTGGAATGACAGTGTTGCGAAAATAATGTGGAAATGCTTTGGGACCAGGATGGGTCGGATTGGGATGTGTATGTTGGTTAAAAATCAAGGTCAAGTATAAATGTGTAAATAAATGGTTGAATGGGTGAGACTGAGAAGTTATGTTCTTGTGTTATTGAAGGCCACTAGCCCTCCCCGGGTAAAGTGCATGCATGTGAGTGGCCACGTGCCCCTTTGGGATGGAGATGAGCAAGGGTAGCGATAACCATCCATATTGGAAATCAGCCAGGATATGATTAAGCGGTAACCATCCAAGTTAATGGTAGGCCAGGTTAAGGTTAAGCGGCTATGTTAAACCCTAGTGCAGGTCATGAGACCCAGTGGGGTCGCTCGCCCTTGTGAAACTGCAAATGAATAAAAGAAACTTGGATTACTGTATGCTTCTACTGTGAATGTATATGGGCGATCTACTTGTTGTCCCCCACCCCTAAAATGATTTGAAAATGAATTTGTGTGCGTGTTTCGGTTGGACTTGTTAAAGATTGTGTTTCGGTTAGTCATTGTTACACTTATTGTCAGGACTTGAACTGATGTTATAATTTAAGAATGTATTTGCATTAATGTTTTGGTTGATACTCAGCCTGGTATTTCCAAGAAGGAAATACGGTGATAACACCCCACTTAGATTTTTTTTTCCCCTACTACCACATAGATTAATATTAGTAATAAAGAAGAAATTAGAAATTCAGGATGATAAAGGGATAAAGATTGGTCTTCTTACCCTGAGCACATAATCTAACCTTAAATGAACGCGGTTATAATTGTTGAATGCTCGTTATAAGCGAGCTTGATAGCATTGTAACTTTTATTGCACTTGAATTCTTTTTTCATCAAGGGCCTCGAGCTTAACCAAGCGAAACTTGTGATTTTTATATTCGGTCAAGCCTTCCTGTATGGCAATACGAAGTGAACGGATTTGAAGTTCTAAAGGCAATACCGTGCCAATTCACACCCGAGCAAAAGGAGTCAATTGAGTTGGCGTCTTACACGTGGCTCTGTATGCCTAAAGAGCCTTTCCTAGCCTATTGTGCCAATCCTGTTTTGACTTTCCCATCACTTTACTTAATAAGTTACAAAGTATCTTATTGAAAGCTTTAGCAGCCCATTTGCAGGTGCATTGTACATTAAAGATTCGTGCTGGACAAACTTAAACTTTTCGCAGAGGGCGGTCACCAACTTGTTGACAAATGGTTTCCCATTTTTAGTGATAATATATCGAGGCATGCCATGTCGGTAAATCATATGCATTCAAATAAAATCAATGATAATTTCTTTTTTGACTTCTCTTAGTGGGATTGCTTCTACTCATTTGGAAAAGCAGTCAGTTGCCGCCAAGATATATGAGTGGCTAGTAGAGGACTTTGGAGTGATAGGACTCACAATATTAAGCCCCAAGCTTCAAATGGCCAAGATGCCACAGTCGGATGAAGCGGTTCTGGGGGTTGATGAGTAAATTTAGCATGGAATTGGCAAGCCTCACACCTTTTTGCATAATCGATGTAGTCTTGCACCATAGTAGACCAATAGTAACCCATTTTTATCTCAATATAATTTCGGTCCTACTTGATGTGTACCATATGCTCCTAAATGTGCTTCCTCCATTGATTGCCTGGCCTCTTCTTTATGTAAACATTGTAACCAAAGACCAAGGAAGAAGCGTTGATGAAGAACCCAATTGAAATAAAAGAAGTGGGGAGCTCTTCATGGAATTTCTGTTTTATGCCTCAGATCATTGGGAAGCTTCCCATATTGTAAATAATCAGTGAGTGGCTGGTTCCAGCTTTCTTCCTCTACTTCTTAAGCACTAACTATGCTGACCTCTTTCTCAAGCTTTTTATCAAGGGGTGCAACAACCAACTGATCACCAACAGGGACATTCATGCTTTCTTCTAACCCCAATGCCAAAATGGCTACAAGATTTGCAAGCACATCATCCTTCTTGTTGGCATTCTAGGAACATGATGTAACTTGATGGTTTCAAGCCTATCAAGTAATTGTAAGGCATATTTGTGGTATAACATGAAGGTGTCCTTTTTGACTTCATATTCCTCGAGAAATTAATTGATGACCAATTGTGAATCACCATACATTTCAAGGTTTTTGATTCCCATTTCAATGGCCATTTAGAAGCCTAAAATCAATGCTTGATATTAAGCTACATTATTAGAACATAACTGAATTAGCACGAATGAATAAGTGAAAATATGTTTTTCTCAAGAAACAAAAATTACTCCTACACCAGCACCATCATGTCTCGCAGCTCCATCAAAGTATATTTCCCAAGGCAGGAGGATATCAGCGAAGAACACATCTTCACCAAGCAAGTCATCCTTTAGCTCCTAAGTATTGGGGATTACATGATGTACCAAGAAGTCTGCCAATGCGTATCCTTTAATGGCCTTTTGTGGCACATAAACAAGGTCATATTATTTTAAGATTATAGCCCACTTTGCAAGTCGCCTACTTAGAATTGGCCTTGATAAGATATATTTGATGAGGTCAGCTTTAGAAATCACCTGCACTGTATGAGCTTGCGTATAATGCCTTAATTTTTGAATGATGAACATGAGAGCCAAACACATCTTTTTAATCAAGAAGTAATTCCGTTCGGCCCCAACCAAAATGAAACTCAAGTAATATAGAGCTCTTTCTTTGCCTTCCTCATTTCTTGGGCATATGATGCCCCTAAAGACCTTTCTTAAGCTATAATGTACAGTATAAAAGATTTCCTTGGTATTGATGCCCCTAGAATGGGTGGATTTGACAAGGATTTCTTGATAATGTTGAAGGCTTTTTGGCATGGATAGTCCCGTTCAAATTATACAACCTTTTTTATGAGGTGGCTGAATGGGTGGCAATGATCGACTAGGTTGGATATGAATGTTCTAATATAAGCTAAATGACCTTGAAGACCCTGTAGTTTTTTAAGATCTTTCGGGGCAGGCATCTTATATTGCCTTGAAGTGACACCAAATGCACATTTAAGTAGTTTCATCATTAGTTGACATCTCCTCAGCCTATTAAAAATTGAACGAAGGTTTTGTAGGTGGTTTGATCTCCTTTTTGACTTGACCATAAGATCATCAACGTAGCACTTCACTGTTTGGTGCAACATGTCATCAAATATAGTTTGCATTGCTCTTCGGTAAGTCACCCCGCGATTCTTTAAACCAAAGGGCATTACCTTATAGTAGAAGATGCCTTTGGGCATGCAAAAAGCTGTGAGTTCTTGGTCTTCTAGTATCATTTGGACTTGATCGTACCTTGCATTACAATCCGTAAAGGACAAGGCTTCGTGTCTATGATTGAATACATCGTGAGCTCGATGAGGGACTTAACAGGAAGTCATCTTTTGGGCAAGCATTGTTGAGATCCCAGAAGTCTACGCGGATGCAAAGTTGCCCGTTCTTCTTTCTTACAGGGATAACATTTGCAATCCAAGTAGGGTATTTACCTTATGAATGAATCCTGTCTCTATGAGTTTGTTGACCTCTTTTTTGATTTCATACTAACTCTGGATGAAAAACTCCTTGAGGCTGCTTTTTAAGTGAAGCACCCCTCCCGAGGGATAAGCAATGGACTACTACTTTGGGATGAAGCCTGGCATTTCGCTGTAACTCTATGCAAACACGTCCTTGTACTTCGAGTGGAGATTGAAGTACTTATTTTTACCTCGGTTGTAAGTAATGAACATACATAGATGGGGCGGGGTTCCTTAGCAGTTTCGAGATTTAATTCCATCAAATCATCGAATGTTGCTTTCCCCCGTCTTTAAGAGTTTCAGGAGTCTATGTAAGTTCCATTTTTGACTCTGAGTCTTCACATTCTTGGACTATGATATGATTGGAAGAAGTTACTTCTTCTTGCTTATCTCATTTATTAGTGTCAGAATTTACTTGCTAACCAGTGAAGACCACAGTGCATCTTCACATTAAGGGTTGAAAATCGCTTCATGCGAGAAGGGACAGAACTTCATACTTCATTTCCATCACCAAGTTGATTAAACACTGAATCCTTTTGCTCCTGGGGTAGTGGATTCGATGATTCTTTTCCTTTCGTGATTTTGTTGAACATCGAAGGCTTTGGTTGCGCATGATTCTTTACTCTCCAGAACACATAAGACATAGGATTTTGACCTTCCCCAAATCTATTGAAGATGGATGAGCGTTTCCTTAACGCAGATGGTTGTAACCTGTTAAATACAGAAGGTTTTGTAGGAGGTTGAGCATTTTCATCCTTACTCTCATCTACTTCTACAGCAGAGATATGTTGAACCACATATTGCTTAGCATTGCGTCACCCCGATATCCTGATCAGTTGTAATAGTGTATAATTAAGACCCACTTTTGAGACTTCTACTAGACAAGAGATAAATCTAGGAAAAAGGGATCTGCTCACATTCGGCTAGTACATGTTTCGTATTGCCAGTGTGACACTTTCTTTAAAAGTGCTTGGGCTAGCCTCACTATCCTTCTTTATATCCTTGCCCCCAACATTTCTCCTTGTGCATTCATTGTAACGCCCTAAAAAATACATGATTCATTACTTGCATTTACTTACTTAAGTTCACCAATGAAAAATAATAACCCAATGAACGGGGCGTTACCGCAGTCCGAAAAGGACAAGGAGTCCTTTATACATGAAAACTTAGCCATAAAACCAAAGTTTACCCTAAAAAGGGCATTCACACCATCACAACCATTCAAACCATTTAGTTATATACGAAAACGATTCTAACATCCAAATCATCTCAAGGATTACACCAAAATACATAATTCAGTTTAAATATACAGTTGTAATACCAAAATACATCATAATATGATATGATAGCATCTCAGCACTCCTACACCGCCAGTCACATGGACAGTCCTGGCTCACTTATCACCTTCAGCCATCCTGCCCGGTTGAACTAAACACTTTCCTAAAACAAAATATAAAAACATTTCGAACTGTAAGCCAAAGCTCAGTACATGCATTCCTATAATGTTAAAGCTACACTGAAAATTTGTTTGAGCCCGCTTTGTAATTCATTTTAATTTTAAAACTGGGAACGAAATGCATATAAAACTAAATTGCTAATTATTATCTGTTAGTTCGTAACTATTACGATCTGTAAATAGGTGTACACCTGCCAAGCCGACCAGGGAACCTGCCCTAAAACCGCGTGGGTAACTGAAGGACAATGCCCTATAACTGATAACTGGTGGGGTCACCAATTATGTGATAAAGTACTGATTAAATTGATTCATTGATATACTTACCAAAATATTATGATTTCGATAAATACGTGCTGATTTCTAAAGATACAGGCAATGAACGTATCTGGAAGTTTTAAATGCAAGTTCACGGAATAGTAAATGCACAAAAGTGGAGAGAATAAAAGCTTAGGCCTTGATTCTACTCAAAAGATCATTATAGGAACATGAGGTCAGAAACGAGCTTGTTCTTATAATTGATGCCTTTAAATAAAACTGGCTTATGAAGAATCTTTACAAATCAGTTAATAGATTAAACTAAAATGATGAAACTATATAAACCATAGAAATGTGATTTAAGGCACGGTAGCAAGTTCAGAGCAAAAGGGCTCATAAAGAGGGTATAGAAAGAATAATTCACAACTTATACTCCCGACCTCGAAATGAGACCTAAGACTCCAATATGAAAAGCTTAGGAAATCCTCTAAAACTTTCATTAAGGAGCCATAACATGATTCCCACGATAGGGTTCCTAAAATGAGGCTAAAACACCAACGTGTTAGTTTTGAGTCCATCCTGCACAGGTTTAGTAAAGTGACCATAACGTTTTCCACAGACCTGAAATTGATATGATTCAAGAGCCATTTTAAAGCTAACACATAGACCTATCTATCCACAAAAAATCATAATTTTTGGCTAAGCTAATCATTACCAGTTTCATCTCAAAATTTGTCCTATTTTTCTGGAAATTTCAGCCTCACTGTTTGAGTTTGTTCCCTCATTTTTCACACAAATCCTCAACTTACACCATTCCTTAAAAGCATGTAAACACACTTTGGTCCATCTCAACATCACACAAAAACACCATACTCAATTTCACTTCATATTCATATCCAATAAAGCTCATTTTCTAGTCACATATACACATACTTCAAATTTAATACTAGTTTGGTCCCAACCATGCATTCTTGGATAAAACCCTAACTTAAAGTTAACTTGAACTTACTCCCATCATTTCAAACCACAATAAACATCATAATAAACTTCGATAGATTAAAAGATGATCAAAATCAAGGATAAAACAATCAATATCCAACACTTTAACGTGAAGCTTGCATGATTAAGAACTAACCCTAATCCTAGCATCATCCAACTTCAACTCCACCAAGATTCATCACCAAGATAACTCTTAATTCAATCAAAACAACATGATTCACCATTTAAACAACCAAAACATGAAGCAAAAACTAAAAATCCAAAGAACAAGATTGAAACCACTTACTTTGAGCTTGAAAGAAGTGGAGATGGAGATGATATTTGGTGATTTTGAGGGTGGAAGATGGTAGCCGGTGGAGGGAGATGGTTGGAGGTTGCAACCCTTGCCGAAGGCTAGCCGAAAAGTGGCTGGAAATCACCACAAAAGGGCTGGGCTATACTGTTCTGGTGAGCCATGGGGTAGAGAGAAGGAGGAGAGAAGAAGAGAGAGAAAATTGCTTAAATTTACTTGGTGCAAAAACAAGCTCATGTAAAATAAATACTTGGCTGAAATTTTCCTTTCAAAAGCTAGTTTTTACTAAGTATAATTAAGGCCTAATTAAGGATAATCAGCTAAACAAATAAGGTCAAGTCTTGGTGGACCGAAATGGGCCTTAAATAGGCTCGGGTTTAAAAACTAGCTCAAACCGAGTGCGCTTGAAAAAGTTTTTTTTTCCCCCCAAAGCTCGAGATTAAATGTTTGTGGTGTTATAAAAAATAATTGAACCGCTTAATTCATAAATATCAAGGCCTAGTATCGATCTCCAGAATTTGACAAGAACAAAACCCTGAATTGTAAGGTGAGGGCCCATTTAAATTCTTCCAATTGAACTAACAAAAAAAAGCGATGATTTAATGCGATGAAATTAATCACATGGATTAATGAAATGAATAAACATGATTTAGAGTCGGACTATTACAGCCTTCCCCCCTTAAAAAGTTTCGTCCTCGAAACTGATGAACTTAACCATAGCATGCAGGATTACCTCGAATAAATGTGGGTATTTGGTTTTCATTGCCTCTTCGGTCTCCCAAGTGGCTTCTTGGGAGGTGTGGTTCGCCCACAGTACTTTGACCAATGGTATCTGCTTGTTGCGCAGCTGCTTGATCCTGCGATCGAGTATATGAATAGGACGCTCCTCATATACTAGATCTTCAGTGATTTCAATAGGTTCAGATACAATGGTATGGTTCAAATCTGGAATATATTTTCTGAGCTAAGAGATATGAAGCACGTTATGCACGTGCTCAAGTTCTACAGGCAGATCTAGACGATAAGCGACGGGATTTAACTTTTCGATGATTTTATAAGGTCCAATGTACCTTGGACTCAATTTGCCCCGTACTCCGAACTTCTTGACACTTCTGGTTGGTGAAACTTTCAGAAAAACCTTATCACCTACTTGAAATTCTAGAGGCCTTCTTCTTTTGTCCGCATAACTTTTTTGTCGACTTTGGGCAACCCTGATGTGTTCCTGAATCTTTCTTATTGTTTCAGTGGTCTCTTGAATTATTTCAGGACCTATAATTAGTGCGTCGTCCAAATCACTCCAGCACAACGGGGTTCTATATTTTCTCCCGTATAAAGCCTCAAACGGGGCCATTTTGATGGTGGACTGATAGCTGTTATTATAAGAGAATTCCACCAAAGGTAAATCGTCTTCCCACTTCCGTGAACTCTAATACACAAGCGCTCAGCATATCCTCCAAAATTTGATTCACTCTTTCAGTTTGTCCATCTGTTTCTGGGTGATAGGAGCTACTGAAGTTTAGTTTGGTCCCAAAGGCCTTTTGAAGCGCTTGCCAGAAACGTGCTTGGAATCTTTGATCCCTATCTGAGGCTATGTCTAAAGGGATCCCGTGCAGACGGACTATCTCCTTAACATACAATTGGCTAGTCTTTTAACTCCCCAAGTATCCTTAATTGGCAGGAAATGAGCCGACTGCGTGAGTCGATCAACTATGACCCAGATAGCATTCTTTTTCGAAGTAGAATGGGGTAAACCCATAACAAAGTTCATTAAGATTGAATCCCATTTCCAAGTGGGGATTTCTAAGGATCGTAGTTCCCCCACAGGACGCTGATGCTCTATTTTAACTTTCTGGCATGTTAGAGACTTGTCCATATATTCTGTAATATCTTTCTTCATATTATTTCACCAGAAGTATTGTCTCAGATCTCTGTACATCTTGGTGCCTCCTGGATGCACCGAATAACGAGTATTGTGAGACTCTTCCAAGATCTGCTTCCTCAATCCTTCATTTTTAGGCACACATAGACGATTCTGGAACCGCAGTGTCCCATCCTCGTGCATTACAAATCCCGGAGACTTCCTTTTTTCTAAATTTTACTTTATTCTTTGGAGTTCGGGATCATTTTTCTGGTTCAGTCGAATTTCTTCCACTAGGGAAGACTGTACGGTAAGTGCTGATAATTGAGCATTTGTTTTCCCGTGGGACACTAATTGAATCCCAAAGTCCTCAAGTTCTCTCAAGAGGTTCAATTGAGTAATCACCACAGTGTTTAAGCTATATTGCGCCTTCCTACTCAGGGCATCCGCCACCACATTTGCTTTACCGGGATGATATTGAATCTGCAAATCATAGTCTTTAAGCAACTCAAGCCAACACCGTTGCCTCAAATTGAGCTCCTTCTGGGTGAAGATATACTTTAAACTTTGATGATCAGTATAGATATTGCATGGTACCCTATATAAATAATGCCTCCAAATTTTCAATGCAAAGACCATGGCTGCTAACTCTAGGTCATAGGTAGGGTAGTTTTTCTCATACGGCTTGAGTTGTTGAGAGGCATAAGCTACTACTTTGTCCTCCTACATCAGTACGCACCCTAGTCCGTTCTTCGAAGCGTCACTATAAACAGTATACTCCTTTCCTTCCATTGGTAGCGTTAGGATTGAGGCGGTAGTTAATCACTGCCTTAGCTCTTAGAAAGCTTTCTCACATCTTTCAGTCCACTCAAATTTGTTCGCTTTCTTTAGTAGATTGGTCAGTGGTGAAGCTATTTTCGAAAAGTCCTTGACGAACCTTCGGTAGTAACCTGCTAAATCCAGAAAGCTTCTAATCTCAGTGACATTGGTGGGCCTTGGCCATTCTGTGATTGCTTTCACCTTCTGGGGTCAATTTTAATTCCTTCTTTTGTAACCACATGTCCCAAAAAATACAACTTCTTCCAACCAAAATTCACATTTCTTTAATTTGCCATAGAGTTGATGCTCCCTCAAAGCTTGCAATACTGTCCGTAAATGATCAGCATGTTCCTCCTTGTCCTTAGAATAGATAAGGATGTCATCTATAAACACTACTACGAACTTGTCTAAATAGGGTCTGAAAACCCAGTTCACAAGGTCCATGAAGGCTGCAGGAGCATTAGTGAGACCAAAAGGCATCACTGTGAACTCAAGCGACCATACCTGGTCCTAAATGTTGTCTTAGGAATGTCGTCAGTTTAATCCTAAGTTGATGGTACCCTGACCTCAAATCAATCTTAGAGAACACTCCTACTCTTTGTAGTTGATCAAACAAGTCATCTATTCGTGGCAGAGGGTATTTGTTTTTAATGGTAATCTTGTTCAACTCCCTGTAATTAATACATAGCTTTAAGGTTCCATCCTTCTTCTTGACAAACAACACTGGGGCACCCCATGGTAACACACTTGGCCTAATAAAGCCCTTCTGTAATAACTCATCTAGCTGAATCTTTAATTCCTTAAGCTCAGTTGGGGCCATACGATATGGGGCTTTAGAAATAGGTTAGGCTCCAGTAATTAATTCGATTCCAAAATCAATTTCCCTCTGTGGGGGTAGTCCTGGTAACTCCTCAGGGAAAACATCTTCAAATTCACAAACTATATGTATATTCTCCGCTTCCTCTTCTTTTGTTTGGGTGTCAATAGTATAACACCAATATCCAATACACCCCTGACGTAACAGCCTACTGGCTTTCATAGCGGAAATTAAAGAACAAGATTTTGCCTCTCTCTGCTCATAAAAACACACTTTCCTCCCTTTTTCATCTTTCAAGATAACCTTAAGATCTTCACAGTCGATTTGGGCTCCATAAGTGTGCAACCAATTCATTCCCAAAATGATGTCAAAATCAAATAAATCAAATTGAATCAAATCCACAGGGAAGGTGGTTTCACCAATGGTGATAGGGACAAGTTTATAAGAGAGGGGGCACTCAATCACAGAATTATTGGGTAGCTTAATTCTATAATTGGTTTCCATCCTCCTGTTCTCAAGGCTCAATTGTATAGCAGATCGGATAGATATAAATGAATGAGTGGCGCCCGAATCAAATAATACACAAAATGTTTTTGAATTTAAAAAGAGAGTTCCAGTGACTACTATACCAGAGGTAGCAGCTTCCTTTTTGTTCATCACAAATGCCCTTCCTACAATTGCAGGTCTTGAAGGTGAGGGTCCCTGGCAGAGCGGAGCCAAGGGTTTTGCTGCGCCTTTGTCTACAACTTTTAGTCATCGGGGCATACAGCAATGAGGTGTTCAGGACTTCCACACCAAATGCATTTATTGGTACCAACACGGCATTCAGGAGTGGTGTGATTGGTTCTTCCGCACTTCCTACAGGGCTCTGCAAAGCTTGTCGGATGGCTCTTGGGAGGAGCGAGAGTGGGTTTCTTTTGATTCACACTCTTACTGGGAGCTTCCTACTCGATCTCTTTCCTCTTCTGATTGATCGGGTTCAAGGCCCTCAACTCCATCTTCACACGCTCCACTTCAGCGGCTTGCTCGTACAGCTCTTGGTAAGTCAGAATTGATTACCCAGCTAACTGATTCCGAATGTAAAAGACCAAGCCCTCCGCAAACCTTCTCATCTTCAACCTTTCAGATAACATAAATTTAGAGACAAACCTAGATAATTCTGTAAACTTACTAGCATACTGCATCACTGACATGCTACTGCTCATTTTCAACTCCATAAATTCTTTCTCCTTTTGCCTTTGCACCACAACTGGGTAAAATTTCGCCCTCAACTTTGCTAAGAATTTAGTCCAGGTGAATTCAAACCCTACGAGCCCACCCTTATAGTGTTCTACCAAATATCAGCTTCACCTGACAAATAATACGTCCCAATGTTTACTTTCTTTTTCTCTTGTACCTCAACTATTGTGAAAATTTTCTCCATTCCTCTTACCCATTCCTCCAATACCACTGGATCATAATTCCCATCATACACTTTAGGGTTGCACCGTGCTGCCCTATCTGCCAATTTATCCTCTTTAGGAGGGGTTTCAGCAGGTACCTGGGGAATTTGCTTCATCAATTCAGCAACTAGAGTTGGCCAGTAACTCGGGTTTCCTAAGTTGCTAGCTAATTCAGAGGGCAACGGTGGCGTGTCACCATGTTGTGGCTCCTGGTATGAGGCTTGATCACCCGATCCTTGCCCTTGCTCCAAATTATCCTCTACATGAACCTCCATGTTGTTTTGCACTGACTCAGACATTCTGATCATATATTAAATGAAACAATTCAAACATTGGAACCTCCAGACATATAAGATAAACATGCCCAATAAATACATAGAAGATGGCTCAAAGATTATTTTATAACTCAAAGCGTCATCATTTCATTTCATAACGGCTTACTTACATACAAAGCTGCTAATTTATATACATAAGCAACAAAAGCATATTACACCTAGCTGAGTAAGCAAGTCTAGCTCTGACTCCTACCCTAAACAGTAAACACTAAATAGCCCCTAGACACTAGATCCGTCACATGACCGAAAAGAGGTACGGACCATGTCATCACAGTCGGAGAGGATTGGACTAACTATATATAATGTCAGATGCCACACAAAATATAACTATCCTATCCAACCATACCATATACACATACAGGGCTCAAAATGAAAACCACTACACCAATCCCTAGAACCACTTAACGATCCCTAGATGGATCGTAATCCGGGTCAGACTCATCATTAGGTTCTTCACCTAAATCGAAGCTGCTAGTAGATGCCTCTGACTCGACATCACCAATCTCCTGTTGGACCTATTGCTTCTGCTCATCCTGTAATTCCACCATTAACTCATCAGCCTCCTGTTCCCATTGCTACTTTACCCCCACCTCGTCAATGTCTTGATCCTCTTCGGGATCATCCTCTTCTCCCTGGTGGCCCTCATCCCCAGAACTAATCACCACTAAATTTGGGGTATCGGGGAGGTCTATCACCACGTGAGCCTCCCCAAGGCTATCGGACATCAGTGGAGTACCTGGTGTGGGTGGGAAGGGTGGGCCCTGTGCTGGTGCGGGCAGAGAGGGTGGCCCCTGTGCTAGTGCTGGCGGGAAGGGTGGCCTCTGTGCTGGTGCTGGGGCTGCAGGTGGGGGAGGCGCCTGATGTAGTGGAAAAACATGTTGTAACGTCTCCATGGTGATCCCTCTCTGATCAAACTCTTCCCTTAATAACAACTCCCTAGCAAGAGTAGTCCATGCCCTCTAGGCCTGAAACCTAGGCCCGTCCAAGCCTGGCTTCCCTGTTATCATAAAGTCATGATAACAAAGTCTAAACTCCACCCATGGATCAACCAGAGGTAAGGACCCAAGCAGTCTCTGTGCACGGACCGTAATACTGTGGAACTCAGAGCAAGGGTCCTATGCATGTGCCTCTATACTAGCCTGCAGCAGCGCAATGTGAGCAATCATAGATCCACCCGATAACATATTAACGCCATAAGGGTCCATCTAACAAAGAAAACACATATATGAGAGGCATACATCCATAAATAAGGAATATGCAAATGGAAGCAACTTACATTCTAATATCGTTACTATACTCCTAATATCACTCTAGCAGTATACGATAGCCCCCCACGATAACCATTCTCATCCTATAATTTTTAATTCTCCATTCCTCAAAGAAAATCCCAACCTGGCTCTGATACCAAATCTGTAATGCCCCAAAAAATACATAATTCATTACTTGCATTTACCTGCTTAAGTTCACTAATAAAAAATAATAACCCAATGAATGGAGCATTACCGCCATCCAAAAAGGATAAGGCTTCCTTTATACATAAAAACTTAGCCATAAAACCAAAGTTTACCCTAAAAAGGGCATTCACATCAACACAACCATTCAAACCATTTAGTTATATACAGAAACGGCTCTAACATCTCAATCATCTCAAGGATTACACCAAAATACATAATTCAGTTCAAATATATAGTTACAACACCAAAATACGTCACAATATGATATGATCGCATCTCAGCACTCCTACACTGCCAGTCACATGGACAGTCCTGGCTCACTTATCACCTTCAGCCGTCCTGCCCGCCTGAAGGTGATTCACTGAACACTTTCCTGAAACAAAATATAAAAACATTTCAAACTATGAGCCAAAGCTCAGTACATGTATTCCTGTAATGTTAAAGGTACATTGAAAATTTGTTTGGGCCCGCTTTGCAATTTATTTTAATTTTAAAATAAGGAATGAAACGCATATAAAACTAAATTGCTAGTTATTATTTGTTAGTGCATCCCTTCATAACTGTTACGATCTGTGAATAGGTGTATACTTGCTAAGCCGACCAGGGGACCTGGCCTAAAGCCGCGCAGGTAACTGGAGGGCAATGCCCTATAATTGATAACTAGTGGGGTCACTAATTATGTGATAAAGCACTGATTAAATTGATTCATTGATATACTTACCAAAACATTACGATTTCGATAAATACGTGCTGATTTCTAAAGATACAGGCAATGAATATACCTGGAAGTTTTAAATGCAAGTTCACGGAATAATAAGATGCACAAAAGTGGAGAGAATGAAAGCTTAGGCCTTGATTCTGTTCAAAAGATCATTATGGGAACATGAGGTCAGAAACGAGCTTGTTCTTATACTTGATGCCTTTAAATAAAACTGGCTTATGAAAAATCTTTACAAACCAGTTAATAGATTAAACTAAAATGATGAAACTATATAAACCATAGAAATATGATTTAAGGCATGGTAGCAAGTTCAGAGCACAAGGGCTTATAAAGAGGGTACAGAAAGAATAATTCACAACTTATACTCCTGACCTCGAAATGAGACCTAAGACTCCAATATGAAAAGCTTAGGAAGTCCTATAAAACTTTCATTGAGGACACATAACATGATTCCCACGACAGGGTTCCTAAAATGGGGCTAAAACACCAACGTGTCAGTTTTGAGTTCATCCTACATAGGTTCAGTAAAATGACGATAATTTTTTCCACAGGCCTCGGATTAATGAGACTCAAGAGCCATTTTAAAAGCTAACACACTGAACTATGTACCCACCAAAAATAATAATTTTTGGATGAGCTAATCATTACCAGTTTCATCTCAAAGATTGTCCTATTTTTCTGGAAATTCCAGCCTCACTGTTTGAGTTTGTTCCCTCACTTTTCAGACAAATCCTCAACTTACACAATTCCTTAAAAGCATGTAAACACACTTTGGTCCATCCTAACATCATACAAAAACACCATACTCAATGTCACTGTAACGCCCCCAAATTGACAATGCCTGATTAGTCTAACGTAATTGCGTAATTACCATCAATTTGCAGCGGAAGTCTTGTGAATGGGGACGCTACCGCCGTTCCTTGACGGAACAAGGCTAATTGAAACTCACATGCATTAGAACACCATTAAACATACTTTCAACCACTAACAGTCCTTGGGACATATGGGTATACCTGTTAACTCAGCGTATGGCTAACATTTACCAGCTAACTAACATACAGTAAACTATGGTCCCAGCTCATTTCTTACGTTCCTTCGACTAATCAGAAAGAGGGCTCCGCACTGATCCTTCACCTAAAACAGAAAATATGAAAACATTTGAATAATGAGCCGAAGCCCAGTACGCACATCTCTATGCTGTTAAATAAGTTTTGTATGTAAATGGTTGGGCGCCCGCATTTCAAAACATTTTGGTTTGCAAACGGGGGGAGAGAGAGTGTATATGTAAAACTGATTTGCTGATTATTATCTGAAAGTGAACCCCTGGTCGATGTACATCTTGAAACGATCATACTTTGGGTGCTCACCCCCCCAGGCCGATCGAGAAGCCTGAGTTGACGCCGCGCGCGGGTATATTGATGGGCATAAGCCCCAATGCTTGGTCGCTGGTCGGGGTCACTTGTTCATATGGCAAAACACTGTGAAACTTGGTTCATTGAATGAATCTTGTGTTACTTTGCTTTGCTGAGTAATACGTGAATTTTCGAAGAGCACAGGCAGTGTACGTACCTGGTCTTTTTGAAATTCTCTCCCTTTTATCATGGAGCATATGTGCTGGCAGCTTGAAACGACCGATGTGACCTCATTCCTGCTTTAAATATTATATGTGTCCCCATTAGTGCAAAATTACGATGTTTATTAGATTTCTCCACTTAATAGATTATTTGTAGTTGGCTGTGTGTTTATAACTAACGGGGTTGTTACCCGTGTTTTACGGGAACGATGGAAGTTCATTACTGTCATTATTTCATTGCGCAATGCACATTAAGGATCCTGTAAACTGTTATTATTGTTTTAAATCTCGATAAGTGTTTAAGCCTTGTATCCTAGTAGTCTGAGCGTTAACTTCAAAATATATCACCATTTACTTAATGCCATCTATATAGAATAGTCCTTTAGAAATCTTATCACATTAGTATTTACTGAGTGCTTCTACTTTTGCTATTTATATTGAACGGAGGACGAAGACAAGGAAAACCCCGAACCTTTATCACACTAAACTATCAGGATAAGTACATTGGGACATTTATAATAGCAATCGAAACATTTTACATGCCTTAGACTTTTGTTCAATGACAACCAAAGACTTATTAGCTTACCCTTCACTCTACACATCGAACTTTGTATCGCTATCACCTCCAACTTATAACATCCTAGTACCCACTTGTATAATTTCCTTCAATGACCCCTTTTGTAATGCGCGTGGCCTCATAACTCCAACTTTCACACCTAGGTCACTTTTCTTTGCTACTCACTAAAATTCATGAACAATGCATGGCCATTAACTTAATAAAACTTACTTGAAGCTTTAATTAGGGTACAATCCTATGACTTTAATCGCTCACCCAACGTTTATCCCATTCTAGGACCCTGCGAATATCGTATCCGTAACATAACCAACCTTGCCATAAGGCTTTCATATTCTTCTTCGTCGATTATCCTAAATTTGTTAAATCCACGGCTATGCGAAATAACCCCCAACAAGTTAAGACGAATGTCACTTAATCCTTCACGGTTATAAATCATTACAAAGCCGTGCAAATGACTCCCATGGCCATTCAAATCAAGCTATAATTTCACAACCTATCCAAATTACGTCAAATGCTTTCGAACTCCATGAATTCACAACAGATAGCCAAATAACATGAAACTTATGCCATTTAGTCATCAGGCATTAAAATGCATTTGGAATTCAATGAATTAAATGAACAACTAAGACCCAAATCAATTACAATTCCACTTTGACTCTCTGCCAACTTACCCCATCGACAATCCATTCCAAAGGACCACACTCAATTTCCGAATTTGCAAATAAAATGAATACCAAGGCCGATGACATCATTTAAGTCATGCATTCACTAAGGTGAGCAAGTTCGATAACTTATCGCAAGCACAAACAAATGGGAAGGTAAACATATTTCATTAACCGTGAAATTAGTTCATTTGCTTGCATTGGTTAATTAACTCGAAGTTCATATAGGAATCGAAGCTACGTACATTAACACAAGTTCGATTCTAATTCTTTTTCATACATTAACAAATTCACTTGAATCGGGGCTAAACACGTTAAACTAACTTCGTTTTTAATTCTTTTTCAGGCATTAACTAATTAACTTGAATCGATGCTAAACGCGTTAAACTAACTTCGTTTTTAACTTGAATTGATGCTAAATCTTCACAACCTCTTACCCTTACTTTCGGTCACTCAACCCGGACAACCCAACTTCACCACTTAATTCCAATTTCACTTCCACCCTTTGTCAAATTTACCGAATTGATATTCCACCCCAAATGATCCCACAATTGCCGAAATTCATACATATAGATAGGTACCAATACTAATTACATCGTTCAAGGCATAAATTCAATCTCAAACAACCCAAGAAATCAAACTAACTTCGGTTTCAGGTTTTACCTTCTCACTTGGCGTTTGGGGCTAAACCCGGGAGGAGGCTGGAGGTGTTGGTGACCGAGGGTAGTGGGCTGGCCGGCGACCCTCAGCAGGGCGGTGGACGGCAGAGCGAACGACAACAACCGGCGCCGAGGTGGGGTCGCAGGACCGGGGAGGTTCGAATGGCTAATTGAGGGTGGCCGCGGCGATGGGGCGACTGAGGCCGGCACGGTCGGTGTGGTCGGCAGCAGCCGAACCACCGGTGGCCGGTTGTTCCCCAGCGAGGAACGACACCGAGAGCAGAGGAAGAGAGAGAGAGTGGTGTTGGGGGGTGTCGTGACGTAGAGAGAGACTGAGAGAGAGAGGGTGAGTGTTTGAAGGTTCTGGGCAATTAACGTGTGTTAGATTTTATTTATTTATTTATTTTTTCCTTGTCCTTGTTATGTCGGTTTGAGGTTTGGTTTTTTTTTTTCTTTTTTTTTTTGGTCTTGTTATTATCACTATTTTTATTATGCTTATGATTATTATTAACTGGTTTGAGGTCACGTCGTCGTTTCAACTTGCAATGCACAAACAAAGATATATACATATAGACATGCATATAAAATGCTGATTTGAAATGCGGTGCCCAACCGACTTAATTGGGGATTAACATGATTCAAACTAACGTTAAATGAGTATTAGGTTCGGGCCGTTACAGCCTTCCCCGCTTAAATTAAGTTTCGTCCTCGAAACTTGTACTTGAAAAGGAACGATCTAGAATTCTTTTGAAATTATGAGATGCACAAATGTTTTGTATATGCTCGAAACTTGCTGGTAAATCCAATAGGTGAACCACATGCTTCTGTCCTTATGTAATATACTCTGCCTTTAAGCTCGAAGGGTTAATGTTTCCTTAAATCCTAGGGTGAAACGGGCAGAATTTCCCCTGAAAACTGGACGTTTCCCACGCTTAAAGCCTTACATTTCAATCCCTGCATTGACAATAAGTACAGAAAGAGGCTAAATCAAGATCAACGGCCACACGCCGGAGATCACCACTCTACGGGCCACACGCCCAGAGTAAATCATCCAACAATGCACAACAGAAGAAAATAATGAAGGGTACAACTCAACGGATCACACATCCGGAGTAATGGGGTTTACATCCCAAAAATAACAATGATTTGGCCCACATGACCGTACAAAATAACTTTTAAACCTTAATTATGTCATAATACCTTGTTAACTTTCAAATTATCATACCGAATGTCTCATCCCACTTCTCTGCGTGTACATGTGACTCCTTTTTAAGCGACAGATGATTCAATCGTATCTGGGTTCAACCAATGTGGTACACATGAGATAATGATCATGCAGTTAAAACAAGGTGGTCATCTAAGTGCCATCAACATGACAGGATCGATAGATGATGTTGGATTGGCCGAACAGAGTATAAAATAGGCGCTATACAAGACGGCATAGGGGAAGACTAGGTCTATGTGTTAAGGACTCAAAGTAAGGCTTTTAGTATGCCATGCAATCGAACCATTTCCTTATCATACAATGGTGCTCGTCTCTCTATGCCCAAATAACATGAAGTGGTATAAAATGAGCAGATTCAGTGAATTCGTTTATAATAGCCAAAACAATGTTCTGCTTAAGAGCAGAAATGAATAACCCCATAATAAAATCCACTCAAATTGAATCACTCTTCTAAGTAGGACTTTCTTTAAAGGTCTCAATGTGCCTATGAGGCACTGACATCTGCTGTTTAGCTTTCACCCTTTACACGTCAGACACTTATCTACATATTCTGCAATGTCTCTCTTTATGTTGCACTACTAAAGAATTACTTTAGATCCCTAAGTCTTTTGTTCCTCCTGGTGCCTCGAGCAGCGAGTCTTACGGGTTTCTTCTCAAATTCTTCTTTAGCATCCCGCTAAACCCAACAACTTCTTACTTTTGTGAAAGCATTGGACCTAGGTTACTCAGTAACTGCGTTTATCCTTTGAGAACTCTGGTTCCTTTCTCAAAAACCTCATGTCCCAAGCATATCACTTCAGTTGATCAAAAGTCACTCAACTAGGTTTTCAATTCCTTGAGCTTGGTTGGGACCATCCTATAAGAAGTTGTTGAAATATGCTTTGCACCATGGATTACTTCAATTAAATCACAAATATATGACGCATCTTAGCAACTCACTGGTTCTCATGAGTGAAGTTATAGAATACTCCTTCCTAAGTCTTTCCTCGTAGAAACATACTTCTTGAACTTCCTGACTCATTAAAGCAATCTTAAGGAATGAATTTCCTCAATCTAAGATAGGAAATGATAGGAATAATAGCATTAGCGCAGAGGACACAATGATCAGCAAGGTTTCGTATGCAAATTAAGACCATTTAGGCACTGCTCGGTGTCGAGAGGGGGGTGAAATAGCAAAGACAAGACCTAAGTCGAAATGATTAAGGAAGAAGTTGCTTAATGACGAAGAATATTAAGTGGTTGATGGAATATGCTTGTGATAGGAACGAAATGAAGTTAACTAGTAACGTAAATAATTTGGGAGGGAAAGGCAACAAAAGTAAGGTACTTTCAATCATTGATTATGTAAGAGCCAACACGTTGTGCATAGAATCAAAACCAGGCTAGTAGTAAATTAGCAATTTATGTAGTGATTGGATGTTAAGGAAATGAAAGATTACGTTACCATTGAAGTAACGATTGCCGAAAATAAGCTGCGCAGAGATAGTTAGTGGAAACATGAGAGAAACGCAATCCATTACAATGATAAGGTCTCCTTATAAAAATTAAAGTCACGAGGAAATTCAATGAAAGAAAGGATATGTAATGAAGTATGGATGAGATGGAATATGTAATGGAGTATGGAGGCAGCAACAATGAAGAGGTTTGCAAGCTTAATATGAATGAAAAGGAATGACAAATTGAATTATGTTATCGCATAGCAAAGGGGGTAGTCTTAGTTAATAACCAAAGAGATCAATGAGAAAGTGAAATTATGCTAACAAAGGGGGTTTCATATTAGTTGACAAAAGGTTGATGTGTACTCATTTGGGATCAATACAAGAACTCATGCAGACGAAGTTCAAGAATTTAACATGCTCAAAAGAAACTCCCCTGGGTTTCACTCGATATGCTATTAATACCTATATTACTATCCCACGTCTCCACATTGTGGTACTTGAAGTCGTGTTCTAATAATGGTCTTTTCCTGGTAATCCTTCCATAAAGTCCACGCCATATATATAGATATACTCTCAACCAACCATCACTTCCCAATTCCTTACAAACACAAACTGTAATGCATCACAGATGCTCTAAGTCTCATCCCATGTAATCCTTATACTTATTATCACTCTTCACGAATTATTTCGTTCCCAAAGTCTCTTTTACTCTTAATGATGGTGTAAGGTATGACTTCTACAACTCCCAATAGACAAAAATAACGAACCCATTGACGCATTTAGCATTCCCTCAAGCCTCTTGCATGTAACTCCCCAATATTGATTATTATCATTTCCTTTTTCTTTTTTCCCCCCGCTTCTTTGATGGTTCCAATGCTCCAATGCCCTTTTTAATCCCCCCTTCTTCTTTTTTTTTTTTTTTCCCAATCCAATCCTTGCCAGTCTCGAGACACTTGGTTCTCGAATCATCTTATGCTCCCCAAAATAAAATCATGCCCAATAACTTTGTTTTACACCATTGAATTAGTATAACCTGACCCAGTAGCACACATGACCTAGTCCATTAAGGTAAGAGAAATTCTTTATATTAGCTCCTTAGAACCTCATATGGGTATCTTGGAGCTAAAATTCATACATAGAAATCGCCAGATGCCTATAGAGTTTGTTTTAACCTCACGCTATCCAAACATTAAATGTTTCAACACATCTTCATAACAGCTCTAGCTTAAAGTATCCTGATAACTCAAATGGGCAACTCAAAATTCCACAAGATTTGCTAGGAACTTAACATACTTCTTTAGCACACCAACATGCCCCAAAAAGTGAACTGAGTGCTTTCCTACTGTTTCACTATGTTATTGGTCTTAATACCCCAAAAGATGATCACCAGATAAATGTCTACTAAAACATCCTTATGATGCCCGTATATACATATGAATTTCTCGTCAACAAATGCGTTTCGCTAATCCAGCATAACTCATAGCTATCCCTACAGCTCATAATGATTCTCAACCTGGCTCTGATACCACAACTGTAACGCCCCCAAATTGACAATGCCTGATTACTCTAACGTAATTGCCTAATTACCATCGATTTGCAGCGGAAGTTTTGTGAATGGGGACGCTACCGCCGTTCCTTGACGGAACAAGGCTAATTGAAACTCACATGCATTAGAACACCATTAAACGTACTTTCAACCACTAACATTCCTTGGGACATATGGGTATACCTGTTAACTCAGCGTATGGCTAACATTTACCAGCTAACTAACATACAGTAAACTGTGGTCCTTGCTCATTTCTCGCATTCCTTCGACTTATCAGAAAGAGGGCTCTGCACTGATCCTTCACCTAAAACAGAAAACATGAAAACATTCGAATAATGAGCCGAAGCCCAGTACGCACATCTCTATGCTGTTAAATAAGTTTTGTATGTAAATGGTTGGGCGCCCGCATTTCAAAACATTTTGGTTTGCAAACAGGGGAGAGAGAGAGTGTATATGTAAAACTGATTTGTTGATTATTATCTGAAAGTAAACCCCTTGGTCGATGTACATCTTGAAACGATCATACTTTGGGTGCTCACCCCCCAGGCCGATCGAGAAGCCTGAGTTGACGCCGCGCGCGGGTATATTGATGGGCATAAGCCCTAATGCTTGGTCGCTGGTCGGGGTCACTTGTTCATATGACAAAACACTGTGAAATTTGGTTCATTGAATGAATCTTGTGTTACTTTGCTTTGCTGAGTAATACATGAATTTTCGAACAGCACAGGCAGTGTACGTACTTGGTCTTTTTGAAATTCTCTCCCTTTTATCATGGAGCATGTGTGCTGGCAGCTTGAAACGACTGATGTGACCTCATTCCTGCTTCAAATATTATATGTGTCCCCATTAGTGCAACATTACGATGTTTATTAGATTTCTCAACTTAATAGATTATTTGTAGTTGACTGTGTGTTTATAACTAACGGGGTTGTTACCCGTGTTTTACGGTAACGACGGAAGTTCATTACTGTCATTATTTCATTGCGCAATGCACATTAAGGATCCTGTAAACTGTTATTATTGTTTTAAATCTCGATAAGTGTTCAAGTCTTGTATCCTAGTAGTCTGAGCGTTAACTTCAAAATATATCACCATTTACTTAACGCCATCTATATAGAATAGTCCTTCAGAAATCTTATCACATTAGTATTTACTGAGTGCTTCTACTTTAGCTATTTATATTGAACGGAGGACGAAGACAAGGAAATCCCCGAACCTTTATCACACTAAACTATCGGGATAAGTACATTGGGACATTTATAATAGCAATCGAAACATTTTACATGCCTTAGACTTTTGTTCAATGACAACCAAAGACTTATTAGCTTACCCTTCACTCTACACATCGAACTTTGTATCGCTATCACCTCCAACTTATAACATCCTAGTACCCACTTGTATAATTTCCTTCAATGACCCCTTTTGTAATGTACATGGCCTCATAACTCCAACTTTCACACCTAGGTCACTTTTCTTTGCTACTCACTAAAATTCATGAACAATGCATGGCCATTAACTTAATAAAACTTACTTGAAGCTTTAATTAGGGTACAATCCTATGACTTTAATCGCTCACCCAACGTTTATCCCATTCTAGGACCCTGCGAATATTGTATCCGTAATATAACCAACCTTGCCATAAGGCTTTCATATTCTTCTTCGTCGATTATCCTAAATTTGTTAAATCCACGGCTATGCGAAATAACCCCCAACAAGTTAAGACGAATGTCACTTAATCCTTCACGGTTATAAATCATTACAAAGCCGTGCAAATGACTCCCATGGCCATTCAAATCAAGCTATAATTTCACAACCTATCCAAATTACGTCAAATGCTTTCGAACTCCATGAATTCACAACAGATAGCCAAATAACATGAAACTTATTCCATTTAGTCATCAGGCATTAAAATGCATTTGGAATTCAATGAATTAAACGAATAACTAAGACCCAAATCAATTACAATTCCACTTTGACTCTCTGCCAACTTACCCAATCGACAATCCATTCCAAAGGACCACACTCAATTTCCGAATTTGCAAATAAAACGAATACCAAGGCCGATGACATCATTTAAGTCATGCATTCACTAAGGTGAGCAAGTTCGATAACTTATCGCAAGCACAAACAAATGGGAAGGTAAACATATTTCATTAACCGTGAAATTAGTTCATTTGCTTGCATTGGTTAATTAACTCGAAGTTCATATAGGAATCGAAGCTACGCATGTTAACACAAGTTCGATTCTAAGTCTTTTTCATACATTAACAAATTCACTTGAATCGAGGCTAAACACGTTAAACTAACTTCGTTTTTAATTCTTTTTCAGGCATTAACTAATTAACTTGAATCGACACTAAATGCGTTAAACTAACTTCGTTTTTAACTTGAATTGATGCTAAATCTTCACAACCTCTTACCCTTACTTTCGGTCACTCAACCCGGACAACCCAACTTCACCACTTAATTCCAATTTCACTTCCACCCTTTGTCAAATTTACTGAATTGACATTCCACCCCAAATGACCACACAATTGCCGAAATTCATACATATAAATAGGTACCAATACTAATTAGATCGTTCAAGGCATAAATTCAATCTCAAACAACCCAAGAAATCAAACTAACTTCGGTTTTGGGTTTTACCTTCTCACTTGGCGTTTGGGGCTAAACCCGGGAGGAGGGCTGGTGGTGTTGGTGACCGAGGGTAGTGGGCTGGCCGGGGACCCTCAGCAGGGGCGGTGGACGGCGGAGCGAACGGCAACAACCGGCATCGAGGTGGGGTCGCAGGACCGGGGAGGTTCGAACGGCTAATTGAGGGTGGCCGCGGCGATGGGGCGACTGAGGCCGACACGGTCGGCGTGGTCGGCAGCAGCCGAACCACCGGTGGCCGGTTGTTCCCTAGCGAGGAACGACACCGAGAGCAGGGGAAGAGAGAGAGAGTGGTGTTGGGGGGGTGTCGTGAGGCAGAGAGAGAGAGAGAGAGAGAGAGGGTAAGTGTTTGAAGGTTCTGGGCAATTAACGTGTGTTAGATTTTATTTATTTTTTTTTTCTTGTCCTTGTTATGTCGGTTTAAGGTTTGGTTTTTTTTCTTTTTTTTTTTTTGGTCTTGTTATTATCACTATTGTTATTATGCTTATGATTATTATTAACTGGCTTGAGGTCACATCGTCGTTTCAACCTGCAATGCACAAACAAAGATATATACATATAGACATGCATATAAAATGCTGATTTGAAATGCGGTGCCCAACCGACTTAATTGGGGATTAAGATGATTCAAACTAACGTTAAATGAATATTAGGTTCGGGTCGTTACAGTCACTTCATATTCATATCCAATAAAGCTCATGTTCTAGTCACATATACACATACTTCAAATTTAATACTAGTTTGGTCCAAACCATGTATTCTTCGATAAAACCCTAACTTAAGGTCAACTTGAATTTACTCCCATCATTTCAAACCACCATAAACATCATAATAAACTTCAATGGATTAAAAGATGATCAAATCAAGGATAAAACAATCAATATCTAACACTTTAACGTGAAGTTTGCATGATTAAGAACTAAACCTGACCCTAGCATCATCCAACTTTAACTCCACCATGATCCATCACCAAGATAACTCTTAATTCAATCAAAACAACATGATCCACCATTAAAAGAACCAAAACAAGAAGCAAAAATGAAAAATCCAAAGAACAAGATTGAAAGCACTTACTTTGAGCTTGAAATAAGTGGAGATGGAGATGATATTTGGTGATTTTGAGGGTGGAAGATGATAGCCGGTGGAGGGAGGTGGTTGAAGGTTGCAACCCTTGCCAGAGGCTGGCCGAAAATTGGCCAGAAATCACCACAAAAGGGTTGGGCTGTGCTATTCTAGTGAGCCATGGGGTAGAGGGAAGGAGGAGAGAAGAAGAGGGAGAAAATTACTTGAATTTACTTGGTGCAAAAACATGCTCATGTAAAATAAATACTTGGCTGAAATTTCCCTTTCAAAAGCTACTTTTTACTAAGTATAATTAAGGCCTAATTAAGGATGATTAGCTAAACAAATAAGGTCAAGCCTTGGTGGACCGAAATTGGCCTTAAACGGGCTCGGGTTCAAAAACTAGCTCAAACCGAGTGCGCTTGAAAAAGTTTTTTTTTCCCCCAAAGCTTGAGGTTAAATGTTTGTGGTGTTATGAAAAATAATTGACCCGCTTAATTAATAAATATCAAGGCCTAATATCGATCTCTAGAATTTGACAAGAACAAAACCCTGAATTGCAAGGTGAGGGCCCATTTAAATTCTTCTAATTGAACTAACAAAAAAACCGATGATTTAAATGCGATGAAATTAATCACATGGATTAATGAAATGAATAAACATGATTTAGGGTCAGACTATTACATTCACTGAAGGGTGTTTTTACTTCCTTGCGATGAGCTTTGGAAACATATCTTAAGACCACGGGCATGTGGAAACCACCACTTGCTTAACAACTTGTTTCGCACGTTGGATAATACCCTTTTATTCAATGCCCCTCTTATAATGTTATTCTTGTTTCATGCTATCATGCCTTAGTACTCCTTGGGAATTCTTTGTAGCCTTCGGCTCGCCCCTACCTACGGAGGACATTATTGAGGCATAGACTCCTTAGATGCAGTGCCTTCTTTAATGAATTTAGACTCAGCAAAATGCAATTCTTCCTTTGTAAATGGCTTAACATCATTGTTGATCTTCTTCCAAGAATTATGGAGGGTAAAAGCTGCTATTGCATACTCATGGAGCCACGAGCATCTAAGTAAAATTTGTATAAAGTTTCGGAGTCAAATATATGGAAGATTGAAGATGTTGATAGATCTACTATTGTTATATATAGGCAAATCACGTCGATCGCACAGTGACTCTCCAAGATAAACCCTTGAATTACCATACGACTTTTAGAAAGCTCTTTTACCATGATTCCCAGTGCATTCATTGTAGACTTAGGCATAATGTAAATAGCTAAACCTCCATATACCAACATGCCCTTGATTTTTTGCAACCTAATATAACCAGTCACAAACAAAGGATAATTGTGAGATTTAGAGCATAGCAAACAAGTTATCATCAGTGAAAGTGATAGCTATGTTGCAAATGGCGTACTAGGCAAGGCCTTTTGAGAATTCTCCAACATCTTTGACCTTATAAGCATAAAAATCTGGCAGTGAAGAGCAGTAGCAACACACTGACGCGTCTCTTCCGATACACAAAAAATTTATCTCCAACCCATATTTGCTAGTAAGGCCTCTAAGACAGTTAGAGTTTTATCATGCCCTTTTGGAGAATCTTCTTGCTTTTCTTCTTCTTCATCTTCCAACTCAGCACATGAGGTCATGTTAAGAGTAACTCTATCAACAAAGCCCATTGGGAACAACTCTTCCAATGTGACAAGAATAATTAGCTCCTGCTCAAGTAGGTCTATAGGTTGAATGTCCTGCTTCTTGTTTGTTTTCGAGCTCCTCTTGCCTCTTATACGCTGAGGTTTCTTCTTCATCCCTTGTATCTTCCTGTGACGTGGGGGCAGTTGTTAGTCCTGTTTTGTGTTTCTGGGCCTTCGCTGAGTAACAAGGGTCCACCCTCTTCATCATCATCTCGGATATTAATAGTGGGTTTGATTTCTAGAGGAGATTCTTGTACCATCAGCGGTATAATAACTGGCTCTAAACTTTCGACCTGAATTGTGAATAACTAGACCCTTAGCGAGTGAGTCAAATTAAGTCTTCCCTCCTGGTAGAGTTAGACATATTTTTCCCACCATGAAGGCGATGACTCTAATTAGTGCAAATATAATTGGCTTTTGCAATATCGTCCTCCTATCCTCAGCTAGTTGCATGATACCCTCTTTAAGAGCAATGCACTTTTCTAAAGAGTGGCTGATGACCCTGTGATAACGACAGTACTTCAGATCATTTGTCCTTCTAGCGTTTTCTGGCCGCTTTAGTTCAATAGAGTTCAATGATCTTGTTTTAAGCAAGTCATCCAACATTCCTAACAAGTCTAAATCAAGGAGCGGGCACTTCCTTTCTTGAAGCTCTTTCAATGTAGGGCGCTTCTTTATTGGCTCTTTAGAGAATGAAGTCCTTTTCCCTTCTACCTGGACTACCTTGAAATCCTTACGAGCTCTCTAGTGGAAACAATTCATTGAGGAGTTTGGAGGTTTAGAACTCTTCTTGGAATTGCATTTGTCCTTCTTGAACTCACATGAAGAAGATGACTTGCTGCGATGGTTTGCTATCGTCATTTCCATATCATGTGCCTTTGTAGCTAGCTATTGAAAGGTTCCAGGATTGCTCATTTATAAGAGACAAAGCAAGTCCCACTCTATTCGCTGAGCGTATATGTCGACAGGAGAGGCCTCGGACAAATGATCTTTGCACTTAAGGCTGAACTCTGATAATTGATGTAATCAAGGACAGATTTATCTTTCCACTGCTTAATATTTATCAGCTCCATCATACTAATAATGTGTTGAGTGTTGTAGAACTTGTTAAGGAACTTATGTTCCATCTGTTGCCAGCTGTTAATGGACTCGGATTCCAATTCTATATACCAATCGAAGGCGACCCCTTTAAGAGATCAAACAAACTACTTCACTGACCTATCCCCCTCTATGCTAGCATTGTTTTACGCCTCACTGAAATGAGCGGTGTGCTGCTTAGGATTGCCCTCACCATCAAATTGTTTGAATTTAGGGGGTTCACAGCTGTGGGCCATACAAAGGACATCATCCTTTTTATATAAGGCTTTGTACACAAATGTGTCTTGTGATATCCTCCCCCTAATTGAGCCTTAATAGCATTCGCAATTAGGCTTTAAATATGCTCAACAAACATTGAGCCTAATGAAGACTCCTTCTTTTTTATGTGTTCATCATCAAAATCTTCACCGTGATTATACTCCTTGTCAGAATCTTCGCCACCCAAGCCTTTAATAGAGGACTCAAGTGGTCGCTTTTCTAGCTTCTTCATTAGACCAACAATCTACTCACTTTAATGCTTGATTTGACCATCTTTCTCTAGACTCTCCTTAGCGTGCCTCTCTAATGTTGCCTTCATGTTTGCAAGCTGTTCTTATACATTGGTTGCCTTTGTTACGATGATACGTATAATGATATAATTAAAGGGCTTAGTCTCTGATTAAGCAACTGGCTCTCATGGAGATGTCGATGAGGAGTCACTCCTAGTATGGCCATGATCTTTTGCACCAAACGGTTAGAAGGTGGAGCTGGCCTAGGCTTGGAGCCCATTCTTCCCTAGAGGAATTGTTTGCTGCATTTTAAAGCCAACAACAGATCTTTGATTCAAAGGATTCGAAGTGATTTTGTTGTCTCCTTTAGGCAGGTTAGAGCTAAGGCTTTGGATCTTACGAGATTACAACGTTACAGTCCCAACTGATTGTTTTGTGGAAATCATAACAGTAGCTTTTGTTATACTTCTAATCATGACTCCGCTAGATGTAATAGTAGCAGCTACTGATCCTTAAGATACAGATTAGACAACTTTTCTTGAAGATCGGGGGGATGACGTTCTTAGGTGTCATGTCATCTTTGAGGGAATGTAGAGTTCGTATTTTGGAGAAAGAGATGAGAGAGAGAGAGAGAAGGTCCAACTGGGCATGCCAAAAATTTGTAAATACAAATTTTGAGCCTAAAATAAATTAGGCAAGAAATTGAGAAACAAATTTAATTTTTCTATTTATATCAAAGAATGGATACAATCTCTGTATAATTGTTACAAGAACAAGTATAATAAGTCCTCTATTTCAATATCCTTGAATAGTCCTCAATGAATTTGATCTTAAGAGAGGGCCTAAGAGGCTTAATCTAAATCAATATATGAGTTTAATCTCTACGAGTAGACAACACGTGTTTGGAGTATTTGTTATCTTCTTCCAGAGAAAATTCTTGAGCTCTTGTGAGCTCTTCATGATGTCGACCCCCTAAATGAGGGGAATAACTCCATATTTATAGAGGAGAGGAGGCTAGGTCTAGCCTCAATTAAGGAAAACTATTTCCTCATTTTTAAGGAAACAAATAATCCTATATTTTTTGTATCATTTGTGACACATAGTACCTT
Organism: Carnegiea gigantea; assembly: GCA_029747015.1. NCBI lineage: Eukaryota > Viridiplantae > Streptophyta > Magnoliopsida > Caryophyllales > Cactaceae > Carnegiea > Carnegiea gigantea. The sequence goes on from JAKOGI010000151.1 coordinate 432,180, forward strand.
TTAACTGGATAAATATATTTACAAAAATTTTTAAATATAATGAATAGCCAAAAATAATTTGACGCATAGCAGGTTATTAATTACTAGTATAAAAGTACTTAATTCTCCATGTGAAAGCTCTTGATTGCTCCTTTAACATTTTCATTCTACACTATCAAGGGTCCTCTTTTTGATGTAACATTAGAGCTCCATAAGAATACCCTATAGATTTGTTTTACCTTCAAAGCATAGCTTAAGGCAGCAAAATTATGTTTGCCAAATTAAGAATAACTCCTAATAATGTAGAGTTGGTAAGTGTACTGCTTGTAGAATAAGAAAAGTCTTTACTCCTTCAAACCTTAATTTTATAGATTATTTGTTACTAAGCTTAGGTAGTCCATTATAATCAATCTAGAGGAGGAATAGGAACAAGATATTTGAAGGAAATAACACCTTCAACAAACCCGGATTCTGTAATAAGCTCAGTTTTCTATCCGTAGTCACACCACTAAGGATCACATGTGATTTGGCTTTGTTGATGGACAATCCAATAGTCTTGGTAAACTTAACGAAGATATGCTTAACCCATTTAATGGATATCTATTGAACCTTCATTTGGATGGATTGTTCTCTTATTATCCCCTAATTTCTTTGCTATTTCCCTTTTACTTATGATGTTTTGGAGGTTTTTACCTCCTTTCATTTGTACATGTCCTATCTGAGAAATTCCATTATTTATAGGTGCTTTAGACCTTCAAATTTAAAAAGTTGAGTTCATGAGTTGATTTAGCCAAGAAGAGGAAGGAAAAAGGTGAAAGAGGCTTACGGAACCAAGAAGCTGGCAACCCCCAGTCGTCTATAGCTTGTAGTAGGACCTCAGTGGTAACCAAAATCTCAGTACAAAGTAGCTCCCATCCATGGCTACTAATGGCGGATGGCTCAACTTTAGCCACCCTACAGCACGTTTTTAGCATGGGTCAATGGCTAGCCATACCCAGACTCATTGGTTGTGTTCCTCTGCGGTCTTAAGCCTTGGCAACCATGGCTACCCGTGGTAAAACCCACTGCCGTACCTTTGTTATGTTGGCTGCAACTTGCTTTTTAAAGAGCTTGGTTGTTTTGTTAATAAACATCAACTTCTACAAACTTTGTTTCAAGTTTTTAATTAGGTTCAAGGGTATACTTAGCATATTAATACTTTGATGATTTCAAGCTTATTATTGCTGATTTAAAGATTGGTGCTTCTATAATATTTCAGTTTGTGAGTTTGTTTCCTCTATCTCTCTCTCTCCTTTTATTATTATTATTAGTTCAGACTTTAGTAGTCGTTAGCTATGATGTTTGGCGACAACTATTTTGTAATTTCCATCATGTTTAGCCACTAAATCTCCTAACTTGGGTTGGGGTTGGTGCCTATTATGTTTTGTTGAGCATGAATTAGCCCTAATCATGCTTGTTACATACTTATTTTCATTGACTTCTAGTATGCTCACCACATATTCGATGAATTGTTTGAAAAATATTCATCTATTTTTATCTAGGTATGGGAGAACATTGAAAGATGAAACCTTTGCCTTGTGCGACTTGGTAAACAATTAGGATTTTGAATCCTAATTAGATTTAAAATTCTGTATCTTGTAATCTTTCGAATTTTAGTCCTATGACAACAGAATGCTATAGTTTAAGGTTAGTCTTCGACCTTTGAAAGAAGAACGGAATGGGCTTTATTGATAGTCTATCCATTCATGTTGCATGCTTGGATGAGTTGGATGGGGTGAGTAATTGATTCTCAAGAATAATTGTGTTGTTGGTTCCAGCTGAGGTGTCTTAATTATTTGATTCCTAAAATCTTGTTCTTTGTTGTTTATTATATACTTAGTTCTTTGTTTAATCTCTTGATTTATTTAACCTAGCTTAATTGTTTTAATTATCTTTGGTAATTGAAAGCAAGCTCTGTGTGGGATTAACCTATATTTATTAATTCTAGCTATAACTACATCGTCAATCTTTGGAATTGACCTAACAAATTTTTAGCGTCGAATGTCGAAGAGCTTATGTCTTTCAATATCAAAGGCCATTAGAATACTCTAAACTAGGTTTTTCTTTTTCTTTTTGTAGTTTTAGATGTTATTTTATTCATGCTTTTACACTGCTTAACTTAATGTAGTGTTTGTTTTGTATGCATGAATGGCACTAGGGACACAAAACCTTGTTTCTATTATCTTGAAATCAAAGCAACTGCTTATAAGTGAGACACAAAAGCAAGAAAGAAGAAGAAAGTAATAAAGATGGTGGAAGACGATAGACTGTTGCAGGACTATGTCGTCCTGAATGGATATGGAGTGGCATCTTCATTTGTAACGCCAGAAGTAGAAGCTAATAACATTAACCTTAAGCCTATTCTTATACGCTTTGTGGCATAAAATTAGTTTGGTGATCACCCCATAGAAAATCCCAAGACAAACATTCACAGTTTCCTGGTAAAATGTGACACTATACGGGTCTTCAATGATGCCATTCGACTTAGGCTTTTTCTCTTCTCTTTGACGGATAAATCCAGCGGTTTATTATAGAATGATGAACCACACTTATTATAAACTATGATGCATTTGCAAAGGCTATACTCAGCTTGTATTTTCTAGTTGCCAAACTACAAAGTTGAGGATGAACATTGATGGAAAGTCCCTTTACGAGGCCTGGGAGATATTCAAATATCTTTAGTGGTAGTCTCCCTATCATGATGTTCCCAACGGGCTTCTAGGCTAGGTTTCTACTATTGATTGGAATAGTTAGTGAGGATTTTAGTAAAAGGCTACAATTGGCATTACTTTCATGGGGAAGTCAGCAGAGGTGATAAAATCTTTGTTGAAAGAGGTGACTTTTCAACAATTATCACTGGTCGAGTGAGAGGGCTACTCCCAAAAGGAATGACAATAAGTATGAGGTTGATGGTATGATATTTTTGGCTAGCATGATAGATGCTCTTACACAATATGTTAACAAGTTATGTGCTTATATTACTCTTAGAGGTTCTCCCAGTTCTTTAGTTGAAGTATATGCTATATGTGACACTTGTAGTGTGCTAGGGCACACATCTATTGAATGTCATAATGATCCTTCTACCATTAAGCACACCAATGCCATGGAGAGCTTCAACCCATCACCACAGAATAATACCTACTCTAACACATACAACTCCAGATGAAAGAATCACTCAAACCTTTGTTATAAGAACCCCAATCTTTAGCCTCAAAGCTCTGTTTAGCCATTAGGTTTTTAGTACCATGCTCTTTACACCCCCCAACCTTAGCCTCTTCAGTAGAAATCACACCTAAGGATTCTTATGGGACACTTCATCAAGATTTAAATGAAGACTACTGAGCACTTGAACAAGTTTATTGAGCTGATTGATTCCAAGTTGGGCACTATGGCTTCTTATTAGAAGATGATAGACAACTAAATTAGGCAAATAACTTAGCAGGTTCTTTACATGTCATGACTTAGGGACATCTACTAGGCCAACCTAAATCAATAGTGGGGTTGCATCAATGCAGTTTCTATGAATGAGGAGCTAGTAAAAAGTGTTATTATGGCACTGCCACTAGAGGAGCATTAGGCTGATATTCAAGTTGAGTATGAGAGCTGGGTTTTCAAGGAAGAGAAAAAACCATTCACCTCTAGCTCGCACTTACTAGCAACCTATTTCTTTCCCACAGAAAGTAGTTAGGTCACAGTTAGAGCCACTTTTTGTCCAGTTCCTAGACATTATGAGAAAGATTTAAGTTACTATTTCGTTCTTAGAGGCGCTTAAGGGAGCACCCTCCACCTGAAATCCTTGAGGTAGCTTCTCTTCGAGATGGTCAAATATAAGGAGGTTTGTAAGGTGCCAATTGGAGAGTTAAAAAAAGTGTCATGCTTCCATGCTTATGTAACCAAACATATCTAACTGTGGTGTGGAAAAAAGTGGAATTGAGTGCCGAAGACTATCTCCACACAAAATAAGTGAGGGGAAAAGATATTCACTCTTATAACAGTGGTAGTATGTTATTAAGGTATGTCCACACACATTAAGTGCAGTGAGTTCTCTCTCACAAACAAAGACTTATCTCCCATGGATATTAAGCATGGAAAAAAAAAAAATATTTATAAACTCTTTTATCATTAAGTCGGATTCCTTCAAGAAAACAATACACAAGGTGCATTTTTCTTTTAAAAAAATTTTCTAATATGACAACCAACGTATTCATCACTTGCTTTGAAGTGTATCCCCAACCCTAGCTTTATTATAAGGAAACTAGGGCAACTTTGGAACTTAGGCGTCAATGTCATAGGCAATCTAGTGTGGCAAGTGTTGGATTGATGGTGCTGTCACAAACGGACAAAATAAAGAGGTCAAAAGTCCTAATCTTGTTTCCCACAAGTTTTCTAGAGATTGAAACTTAATATTCAGAACGGTCGCTCCCCCTTTCCCCTGTGCATCTTATACCATTAAAGCATATGTTATGATTTTAATAAAGACGCATTTAACCCGTATGCATACGACTCTCATCGTAACACCTAAGGGTTGATGCACAGGGATACATTGTAAAGTTAGGTCACTAACTGCTCCAAAATAAAAAGAAATTTCTTATTGGTTTCTCTGAATTTTAATGTCTGAACTACTAGTATGAAAACTGGAAAGATTATATGCCACCAACTTCAACTAGTACATTCAAATAACAGAGCTATGCCCTCTAATTCATGTACAAAATAGCAATATTCTGTTGAATTTTAATGCCACAAAAAATCCAACCAAGGCAAAATCAATAATTAGAACAACAAGTAATTCCACATGTTAATTATTGAAATTCAATTACTTTGTGAAATTTGACTAAACAACGACATTATCCTAGTAGCATCGTTCAACAAAGATAAATGAGAAATAGAGAATGATAGAAATTCAAATTTCTGCAAACGAAATAGGGCCTCGACGGGGGAAAGAAAGCGACTCTCAGCACTAATCCACAAGATGTCCCAAATTAGAACTGTACCAAAAACCTTGTGATTACAACGCCAAAATTCCAAAATATCACTCAGATTAAACAAGCTAGCGTCTATTACACCAACTTTGTGAACTAAAACCTAGATATGAAACTTAAAAAAGGGAAGCCCAAAAATGGAATAAAAAATTAACTACTACCCCCCTCTACCTTCTCAAATTGATCTTCCAGCCCCCAATCATAGCCAAATCCTAGCTTTTTACTACTTCAGTTAAGCCTTGAAATGAAATCTTAAAACTGCCAAAAATGGAACATCCAGTTGATTGCCTAGTTGATGAGAGGGATGATGATGGAGAAGATCATAACAACTCTTGATTAATGAGGATAATTATAAGATTAAACAAAAGTAGTAAAGGATGAGAGAAAAGGTTGAGGCGATGCTTTAGTTATGGAGGCATGAAGAAGATAAAGTAGCAGAGGTGAGGGGGGCACTTCTTTCCGGCTTGCTAGGCGAACAAAGGAGAGAGAAATAAGAAGAAGGGGGAGTTTGGGAATTACATGACTGTTATGTGCAGAATAAGTCGAGAGAGGGAGCGAATTCGGCTAGACTAGAAGGAAAGAAGGTTGGGAAGAGAAGAAAACGGGCCACGAGTGCTGTTGGGCTTCATTGTCACTGGGCTTCGGCAAAGAACGGGCCTGCCTGAGAAACAAAAGAAGGAGAAGGGGAAGAAAGTTGGTGAGGGAATGGGGCCAGGGCTAGGCCTTGGGCTGTGTAAAGGAAAGGAAGAAAATGGTAGGCGAAGGGCCCGATCTACTTGAGGGAACAGGAAAGAAGGAGAAGAAAAGGGAGAGTTACACTCTAGTCATGCTACAGTTAGGGGCACCAAGACTTCCCTGGTTTATTTTTCCCTAGTCCACCACCTTTTGCTTCAACTTCTTTTCTCTTTTTTAAAAAAAAAATTCATTCATCCTCAAAATTTCCCAAATTCCTACAAAACAAATAAAACATATTCAAATTCTAATTTAATTAATTATTTTGAGCAAATAATATATCATAAAACATATAAAAATGACATAATTTCAGGTCGGACATCCTACTACAACTTTTCTAGAGATTGGCTTTGGAGATAATTACGAAATTCAATTTGCGAACACCAATCTAGTCTCCTCAATGCCATTTCTGATGTTAGAGAAGAATCAGGCACGCTCTTTTTTCCTTCCTCTTTTGAATGAATTCTCTACTTTTGCTTTCCCATTTCCCCTTTTCATTTCATTTATCATCCTAGAAGCCAAAAGCTTGCTCAATTAGCCATTGTGAGGGTTAAATGCCGCAAGCTTCTCTCACCCATCCATTGACATTGTTGACATCACCCCCTTTTACATATAGGATGCCATCAGTTGACCATCCCACAGTTGGTTGTTTCATAAAGTGCATTATTGTTTCCTTCTTCTTCTTGTTAGGGCTCCATTGCTTTGCTAATTCTTTCAATTTAAGTACTTCTCACATAATTCTTTAGGAATTTAGATTATTAAGTGAGAATGATATAGGTTATGGGTTCTACTAACTCAATTCTCTGTAATTTTAGTAAAAAAGTGAGAAAAGGGGCATAAATTCTATCTATTTTCCTTTCAATTTAGCTTGCTTGTGATCTGCAATAGAGGTTTGCACTGATCAATTTTTTTAAAAAAAATTGCATGTTTTTGCATATTAGAGATGGGAAAAGAGAGTGGGAGAGACTGAAAAAATGAAAGAAGTGGTGATATCACTTGAAGGGGTACGGGAAAGGCACATAATGTAGCTAAAGAAGTTTAAACTACATTGCCAAGCATTATGCCAACATTCTTGCGTATGGTGAATTGACTAAATTAGTTCTTTCTTCATTATGCTTTGGCATTTCAACTGGGTTCTCAGCATTTTTCTCCAGTTATTTGATTAAATCTGTGTCTTGTATTGGGTATTCATAGAATACTGTGTTGGTTGATTCACTTGAATTATTGCTAGTATGTTGGAGCTATAGTTAGTCTTTACTCTTCAATTCCCTCCCGAATACAACCTCTCTCCCACTTATCATATAAGTCTTTCTTCTTGTGATGTGTTTATATTTTGCAACAACTATGGGATGTGTTTATATTTTGGGTGCATGATTGAATCCTTATGTTACAAATATATTTTGAAAAATTTTGAAAAATTTGTAGCAAACCCAACTTTTTATCAAATGTGAATTTGGTCTTCTGGTTGTTTGGAATAACATCCTTGTTGTACACTTTAGGGGAGTAAAGTTGTTATTGTAATAGCAACATGCAAGAGTGTTTTTTGAGTAGAATTGTATTATGATTATCTAATTGTTGTGTATGCATATTAGATAAAGTGCAACTGGCGGGCTTTGGGGGAAAGTTTTTTTAGTAAAGAAGCTTGAATCGCTCGGTTAACCAAATGGCACAAATGCATTATTAATGTGTGTGTTGAATTGAAGAGTTACCTACTGTGTTTCAGGTGGACTATTAACTCAAGGTTGTGATTGAACAACATGAAGTAGCACCAAGAGCTATCCAAATGATTGTACTCTCTCTTGTGGATCAATCGTGAAGCTATTTGAGGACTTTGAATTAACTATAATATGCTAGTCTGAACTTGTGTCCTTGAGACAGGTTTGAGAAATGTTATACTAGATTTTTGTGTGTCATGCTTTTCTTTGTAATGGATACAGAGTATTTGGATAGCAATGATACAACTTTTTAGATTGCATACGTTATGACGAAGTCTAATTTTGTTATTTTTGTTAATTAGCAAATTTTTATTGTTTTATATAGGCATAGATGATGATGACGATGATGATGATTTCTAAGCAAATAGATAATACAAATAAATCATTATGTCAACACAGATAATTATGTTAATGGCATAATGACTATAGCCATGCATATAGCTATAGGGGGGACCCACAAGTATTAAGGTAGTGTTTGGTTGGAAGAAAAATGATCTACTGGAAAATCATTTTCTGTGAAAAATATTTTTTCAAGGAAAATTGATTTTCATATCACATTTTCCGTTGTTTGCTACAAGATATATTATTTTCCAGAAGAAAAAGCTAAAGGAAAACACCAACCGAATTGTTTAAATTGCAAAAAATATCGATTCAATTGTCATAGTAGAGATAAATATTGATCAAATGAAGGAATTTTGAGTTTAAAATTTATATTTGAGTCTTTTTGATACTTCACCTGGATAATCAAGTGTCGATCTAAATTGTTGAAATTTTTTTAGTGACGAAAAACATCAACTGAACTGGTTAAATGGCAAAAAATGTCAATTGAATTGTCGTGGCGGAGAAAAATATTGACCAAATGAAGGAATATTGTACTCAAAATCTAGATTTCAACATAGTTAATCCTTTCTATTTGATAATCAAGTTTCGATTTAAACTGTTGAAATTGTATAAGTTGTGAAAAATATTGATTGCATTGTTTAAGTAGAAAAATATCGATTGAATTATCATTGTGGAAAAAAAAATACTAACCAAATGACAGAATATTGAACTCAAAATCTGAATTTGAACCTATTTCACTATTTTCTATTTGATGATCAAGTTTCGAACCAAATCGTCGAAATTGTTTTAGTGGCGAGTCAACTGAATTGTTTTAGTTGCTCAAAATGTTGATTAAATTATCGTGACAGAGATAAATATCAACCAAATGAAAAAAAGTTGAGCTCAAAATTTAGAGTTGAGGTTATTTTAATATTTTTCATCGGATAGTGAAGTTTTGATCCAAACTGTTGAAATCAAATTTTGTACCTAAATTTCAGCTGACCACATTGTCAAAGAGTTCAAGGAAGAAAATTAAATTCACATCTTCTCAAAACAAAAATCATTTTCCCTCATTGGGGGGAAAATCATTTTCCTTAGAAAATAACCTTCCATCCTTTATTGTGCCCAATAGCAGAAAATAAAAAAATTATTTTCTGAGAAAATCATTTTTCCCCCAATCAGACACTACCTAAGTGTGGCAGGTGACTACCCTTTCCGCAGATGTAAGCATAGAGTGGATGATTATGCCTAAACTTATTAAGGGTGACAAATATTTCTTCATTGTTACCCTTTATATGCTTAGGTTAAGCATGGTAAGCACCTATTACCTAGTATATATGTGTGGTTAAAGGTAATTTTAGGCATGGAAGGAAACTACTTTCTTGCAGTGGAGGCATGCAACGTGGTTCTTCAAAGCAAGTCACCACTATCATCCAAGCTGCAGGATCTTAGTACTTTCTCCATTCCTTATTTAGTTGGGACCTGCAAGTTGAGAGAGCTCTTTCTGATTTGGGAGCTAGTGCGAGCTTGATGCCTATGCCTACCAATAGGGAGCTTCAGCTTATCTATCTAAAACCCACCACCATGACTATTTAGTTGGTAGAGAAAAGGCATCTTGTGGGTATTTTAGAGACATTCCGGTTCAGGTGGGCATGTTTATCATCCCGCGTGAGTTTGTGATTATGGACGTTAATGAGAGGTTACAGTCCTGATCATTCGGAGAAGAGCATGTCTAACCATTGTAGGAGCTTTGATTGATGTGTTTGCAGAGGGTAGATTTCTATTTCCCTCCAACCACAACATCTCCAGTTCCTATAGTTCTTATAGTTCCCGCTATTCCTACAATTATTTGTAGGATTTGGGGATAGGGTACCCTAAGGGATCTTTTACCTTATTTGTTCTGCCTACATCACTCTTGACTAGTTTTGGTGGCACTTTTGTTTGTATTAGGGAGGTAGTGGATACCAAGCTACTATTCAATGTTTTAGTTTTTACCAGAGGCAACCCAAGCATGTATTATCTTTCAAAAAAAGTGAGAATGTCACTCATTCCCCTCCTCTTCCTTCTCCATTTCATTCATTGCATTATACGTGTCTACTCCTCCCTTGTTCCCTATTGCATGTCATAATAAAAATCTCAAGCGTGGAAGGGGGTGAGCTTGTAGCTCACTAGGTGGAATCGTGGATTTTGAGGTATGGTTTGGTTGAAATCTCTTGACTTTATTTCAAGTACATAAATTTCATGTAGTCATATTAGATTGTTTTTACATTTCTTATTTAGTAGAGCATATAGGTTGGAACATATTAGTAAGATGTTGTATTACAAGAGGGAAAAAAAAATTGAGTTGAGCATTCATATGCTTTTTGGGTAATCATTCTTATCCTATCCTCTATGTGTTTTATTGCTTTCTTTGTTAGAATTATTTGCCTTTCAAAATTAAAAACCGAAAAAAAAATTAAAAAATTGAGAAAATTTTGAAAAAAAAGTTCTTAAGAAACTTCTTCTGTGGTGACGATTCAAGATGTAATGGTTGATTGCTTAGAACAATAGTGTTTCAATGTGTGGCTTGTCCTGCCGTAAATTTCGTGAAAATATCTATATCAAATTTGCATAACTTTTTGGGGTTGCATTTCCTTGTGTTGTATGCTAATTCCCTTAGATTCATATAGTTTGATTTAGTTGACCTTGATTAGTGCGACATATCTTAGAATAAATTGCATGGACTATGCGAATTGTCTTTTTAGACTTTTGTGACTAAAGACTATTCATTACATATGGTCTCATTATGCCTTTAATGTGTGACTGTTCTATAGTTACATTTCTAGAACTTGGCTTGGTTATCCTTGAAATCATATTTGATATGTGTAGATGTTGACATGATTGAGGCATTATGTGACTTGTATAGTCACATGAGCCAAAAGCCACCATTGATGTGCGTTTTACCTTTTTTTTGTCCCTTTGTGCATTTGCACGCCCTTCTTGTTGCACCCATTTTCGCAACAACCTTGGCCTAAGCATAATTCCTATACTCATGCCAAATTCTAGGGGAGCAATACTTTGATATTGAGTTGGGCATGTTTTGGAGGTTAATTATCATGGGTTGTTTTTTTTTGGGGTTTGAGATTTGAGATACTGTGAGCTAAAATTGTGTAGTTTTCATGCCATTCACATGCCTCTTAATTTGTTATTTTAAAAAAAGAGAAGAAGAAAAATTGAAAAAAAAAATGAAATGGGAAAAATTAAAAATTTTACAAAGGAAAAAAAAAGTCGAGAACAAAGTACTTTTGGCATGGTTATTAATTCAATAAGTGTTTTTCAACTTCATTCCCTAATGGCCTTCTATAGGGTTTGTGCTTATGTTATAATTGAAGTGTGAAGTTAGAGGTTTAGCACTTGATGTTGCGAAAGTGTTCTTCCGCCCTAACTTTTTGGCTAATAACTCCAGTTTTCTCGAATTGATTCTCCCACTCACCCTTAACCCTGGTCCCATTATAACCCTTTGGAAGTCCTCATGAATGACATTTTGTATTTGGCCTCTAGCGGTGGAGAATTGAGAACTTTATCAAGCATATGGCAGTTTGCATAACTAGATTGAATACTAAGAGCAACCATGTTATATACCTAAGCACATTGAGAGGAGTGCTCCACTTGATCTTAAAGTGAGGTTCTACCAAGCACACTTGCTCACCACTTATTGAGGAGTGCCTTATTTTACTATGTGGTTTGATATGGAGTGATCAATGTGTTGCACTTGGGTAGCGTGATTTCTGGACGGTGCTATATGTGTTTTTAGATACGTGTTTTGATACCTTGGCTTGGTTACCTTTGTAATGATTGTGTCTAATTGATAGATCATAGTTTCCTTGACTAAGGAGGTTGGTATTAGAGGTTTGTGTCACTTATTAATCGTTCAAGGGTTAATCATACTTGGGCACAAGTAAGAGATAAGCATAGGGGGTTGATAAATCACTTTTTTTGGATTTTTCTCTCCTTTTTTTTTCGCTTCTTTGCTCTTTTCCCTTGACTTGGTGATGTTCTGGAAGCTTTTACCTCCTTTCATTTATATCTATCTTATTTGAGAAATTCCTTTATTTATAGGTGCTTTAGCCCTTCAAATTGAGAAAGTTGAGCATTCATGAGTTTATTTAGCCAATAAGAGGAATGGAAGAGGTGGAGGAGCATTGTGGAGCTAAGGACCTATAATGGCTATGAATTTTCACTTGTTATTTTTAGGATGTAAGACTAATTAGGAGAGATTTAGTTGGATTATTCCTTGAATTATTAGAAGTTAAGTGTTAATCTATTTGTTGTTGTGCCTAGTTTAACGCCAATCTCTTATTCTATTATGCCTATTTTATATGTCATCAAATAATAAGGGCTTAAAAAGTATTAACTAAATAATAAAAAGAGAAACTTAAAGAGTCCCAAAAAAGAAGGGAAAAAAAAGGGAAAATAAAAGGGGACTACCCTTTTTTTTGGGCTCTACAGAAAGGAGGGTTTCTGTCTTCCTTCTTCAGCAGCCACGAGAGCGTTTGGGGTGATGAGAGGCAGTAGCTAGGGCTTTTAGCCAACATCTTCCTGTAGCCACAAGCCAAATCATGATTGTTCTTTGTATCAGTCTGGTTACATTGAGAAAATATTAAAGAAATTTAACAAATTTGATGTGACTCCTATGAGAACTCCCTATGATCCTAGCATACAACTTAAAAAGAATAAGGGATCTAGTATTTCCCAACCTGAGTATGCTAAAATCATAGGAAGTGTAATGTTTCTTATGAACTATGCTCGACCTGACATTGGTTGTGCTGTTAGTAGGTTAAGCCGTTATACTCATAACCCTAGTAAAGAGGATTGGGATGTATTATTTCAATTGTTCAAGTACCTGAGAGGTACTATGGACTAGTGTTTGCATTTTAAAGGTTTCCTGTTGTGTTAAAAGAATTTTGTAATGCAAACTGGGTTTCTAATAATGATGAAGTTAGTTCTACTAGTGGTTATGTGTTTACCTTAGGTGGAGGAGCTATTTCATGGAAGTATGCCAAGCAGACTTGTATAGCTCACTTTATCATGGAAGCTAAATTCATTACTCTTGAGCTGGTAGGTCAGGAAGCAAAATGGCTAAAAACTTTACTAGTAGATATACCACTATGGAAGAGGTAGCCTACGACTATTTCCCTTCACTATGACTCGCATGCAACAATCAGAGTTGCATACAACAATGCGTATAACAGAAAGAAGAGATACATTCGCATTAGACATAGTGTTATGACATAGATGCTAAAACATGTTATCATCTCCTTAGAATATGTGACATCTAAGAGAAATTTAGCGGATCCACTGAGCAGAGGCTTAACCAGGTGAATAGTTCTCGAGACGTTGAGTGGGATGGGACTGAAGCCCATGGATTGAGGTAATTTGGTGACCCATTTGTGGTCAAACAAAGCCATATTGGTCTCAATATGCACTACATATCCATTCCTATGGCATACAGTAGTGCTTCTCAAAGGTTGAGCTCCTATGCTCTTAATAGATCTATAGCCAGTTGGGGTGGTGTTATTAAGGCGCAGATGATAGATTCACCACTTAATATGTGTGATATTAAGCAAAATCTTGCTCTTAATAATTCCACATCAACGATTATGGTAATCCGTGTTAAGATGGACTTAATAGAATTACATATGTAAGTATGAAGGTGTGATCGCTTTCTATGAGAGACTCTAAGTTGTCTTTATATAGCACTTATGAGACCCAGGCATGTGCATAGTCTTAAAAGCACAAATTAGTTATCGCAGAATACACAATGACCATAAGGAGTGATATGTGTTGCGGGGGTCTTAACTAGAATCTATCAAGCTCCAGCCTCGTTCACTTGATAGACTCGATTGTTTCCCTACTTCACTATGTATCAATTCAATTGAAAGACATTGATAATTAAGTATCTAACCCTTCCTTTGCCTAGATCGATTCTTTATAAGTTTGCATGCCATTAGTGGGGGATTATCGGAAGTAATGTCAAAAGCTAGCTCTTTTCCATACCTACTCCTTGTCCCAAATAGGAGGATCAGAAGTTCCTTGTGAGGTTTTTATTACTCCCTTTTTCTTAGACTCGTTGAATTCCTTTGGGATTAGTTTTAATAGTATTATGGGGTGAGAGTGAACACCACACACGCACGTGGGAACCGCTGCCCACCCAGTTCGGTTCGGGTCAGGCCAAGCGCAGCGCGGCCGTGGCTGTGGTCCTTGCGCTGTGGCCTTATCTACTAAGTTTTAGAGGAGAAATCTTTAATTTTTTATCTGTTGACCACATAATAGTCAACATTCACTTACTGATTTTTCTCCCCTTTTTCCTCTAGTAACAGCTAGTGGCCTTGATTTCCAACCATGAAATCCCATCAATTTCCAGACTTTTCTCACCTCCAACTACTCTTTTTTGCAGTATAAATACCCAACTCCCTTGGTACTGCAATAAACGCCAAACACTCTTCCTCTCCTATCTTCTTCTCTGCAACCTATTCTCTCTAATGTTCTAGGCGATTGCAATCTTGTGTGTTCCAAGGTATGGCTGTGAGTGCACGAGTTTAGAGTCTAATTGTATAAAACTCGGGAAGCGAATGGCTGCTACGATTTACGCCCAGGTCGGGTTGAAACAAAAGTTCAAAATAGTAGTACTCCACAACACAATCCCTTCCTTATTTTCCTTTCATTGATCTAGACATACATTTCCTACATAAATAATTCGTAGGGTTGAAGGAAGTTGATTGATTTAAGAGAAGATGTTTTTGGTAACTTGGAGGGAAGGATGTTGTTGTACATACATTTCCTACATAAAGTGGTGTGAGATGCTACTGTCACATTTAGGTGTTCTTTTATTTCCTGGGTCATAGTTTAGTAAAGACTAGTAATTGAGGACAGTGTGGCTCAATTTAATTGTTCAAAGACAAAAAGATATTGGGTATTTGTTGCAACAACAAAGAGTAAAAAATTGGTAAACAATATACCCAAAAAAATCTATTGTTCACAAAAATTTAGCATATTATTCATAATACATTAACATACTGCTCATAAAATATAAGCCTATTATTCATTAAATAGGATTCCATTCTAGTAATATTCTATTATTCATGAAATTTCTTAGTTTTTTAAATAAGAAAATATTCTATGAGTCAAAGTTCTAAAAAATAGGTTTTATTGCTCTAAAAAGACTAATCTATTGTTCGTCAAACATGAGCATATTTGATGGATAACTAAAGGCAAGGACGAGAAGATAGAGTGAAAGAAAAGAACACTTTAACCACATGCACAAACTGGGCTAAACTAAGCTCACTATGCAAGCAAACACACAAGATAATCAGAATCAAAGAAGGATAAGACTCACCACCAACTGAGATTCAGGGCCTTTAGCTATGAGAATGGATAAGGCATGCCACTATTTAACAACTAAGACTTACTAGATCACCACCTACATTTGACACAATGTAAGATAAGCTAAAGAGAGTTTAAGGGGAAGGAGCTAAGCTCTACTTTCATTGATCAACAACTGAGGCTTTAGACGTGAAATCTAGGCTTTTAAACCGAGCCTCACTCTTAAACTAAGCCTCACTCCCTCTCTCAATGGATAAATTGAAGTACAAAAACTTCTGAAACACTAAAAAACAGTTCAAAGAAAACATCTCTTTAAAACAATGTGTCTATCCTAGCCTCACTCCCTCACTCTTTTGCTTGCTAATCGCACCAACTAATGAGGTGTCATGCTAATACACCATATAAGCTCTTCTAATGAGGGTGAAATGGTGCTACTTGCAACTTCAAACCTTGATGATTTCCCCAGGAAGATGCAAGTGGCCAGCAGGCTGTGAACCAATGGACAAAAGGGAATTCTCCTGAAACTTAAGTTAGTTAATAGCTGATGCAATCTAATCTAATTCTGTAATTTTAAGATCAACAATATTTTAGACACCTTTTTAAGACCTTAAACTTGCCAAAGGTTGCTGCCTCATGGGGTCAAAGTTGACTCCTCAAAAAAACTGGACCTACTAGGCTGTAAACTGCACATGGCTTGTTGTCTTGAGCTGATCTAGTATATAAAATGTCCAAAAATATGGGGCCAACTTTTATCATCTAATAGTTGTGGTATGAGCTAGAAAATGAGCTAAGTTACTTCCCAAATAAACACTAATTTCTATGCTAGTCAAATGGTAGAATGTAGGCTTAAAAGATAAGTCTGTGCATTTAACTGGATTTAGACTTGGCTTAGGGTTCTCGAAACCATAGTTTGTATGGATTGAACTAGAGTGGACTAAGCTGAGCTAGTATGAAGTGATCTTCATCATCCTCCCCTTGTTGAAAATAATTTAACCTTAATTTCTCAAGGTGCTCCTCATGCAAATAAGGGCCCAAGTCTGCCACATTAAAAGTGGCTGAAACTCTACAATCTCCTCGAAGCTCAATCCTATAAGCATTGTCATTGATTCTCTCCAAGACTTCAAAAGGTCCATCTGCTTTTGGACTCAATTTGGACTTTCTTTTATAAGGAAACCTCTCTTTCTTAGGTGTATCCATACAAGATCTCCAAGTTGGATGACTACCTTCTTTCTGTGCTTGTTGGCATTAGATTGGTAGTTGCATTGTTCTTCTCAATCTTCTTTTTCACCTTGTCAGGCAGATTGGTAGCTGTATAAAATTTCCCTTAGCTTCTGCTTCCAAAGCTTATACAACTCCTGAAAGTCTTCATCTTGCTCATACAATGCCTTGAGGTTCTCAAAACTCAAAATGCAGGCTTTAAGTAGAAATAAGAGTAGGTGCCTCGTAGCAAAGCATCAGCTACTTGATTCAGTTTGCCTGACTTATGCTTGATGGTGAAGTGAAAAGACTGGAGGTACTTCAACCACATTACATGCCTAACATTAAGCTTGTGTTGCCCCTAGATATACTTTAAAACTTCATGATTAAAATGGATAATGAACTCATTGGCTATAAGTTATTGACTCTAATGTTCTAAGCATCTAAGAGTTACATAGAACTCTTTATCATAAGTTAAGTACTTCATCTTGGAGTTACAAAGCTGCTTATTGAAAAAGGTCAATGGTTTGCCTTCATGGGTTAAGACTCCTCTAATTCCTACACCAGAAGCATCACTTTCAACTTCAAATACCTTCTCAAAGCTTGGAAGGGCTAAAATAGGAGCTTGAGTTAGCATCTTCTTTTATCTCCATAAAGGCTTGATGAGCCTTGGAGTTCCACTGAATAGAAATTTCCTTGATTATTTTAGTCATAGTTGCCATGATGGTGCTGAAGTTCTTGATGAATCCCCTATAAAATAAAGCTAGCCCATGAAATCTTCTCACAACATGGATGCTCTTAGGAATTGGCTAACTCCTAATGGCTTTCATTTTACTCTCTGCCACTTGAATACCATTAGCAATGACTATGTATCCTAGGAAAGTGACCTCATTAGTAAAGAATTTGCACCTTTTGAGATTACCATAGAGCTTCTCTTTCTTAAGCACTTGAAACATTTGTCTTGATTATGAGAGTAACCCTCTTCTGTCTTGCTATAGATCAGGATATCATCGAATTAGACAACCAAAAATATACCAATGAAGGGCTTGCATACATGTTGAAAGGCCTTAAAAGTGGGTCCACCAAAGAAAGCAACAAGTCAATTTGTTTAGGGCAGGGTGATTTTCTTACCATCCTTAGTAAAGGAATAGGTATTTAAGTATTTATCATGCATGCATGAATCTCCTATCATATAGCCATGAGCACCCTAACAACACATAATTAACATACATCTATGGGGATGCTGTCACACCGAACCTCATCAAAGTAACTTTTACCAATAGAGAAACAACTAAACATCTTAAGTTGACTTGCAAACCCTTACCTTGATTAAGCTATTGAATGTTATATGGATGGGGATGTTGAGTTTTGCAAACTAAGCTTCTCAACTAGACTGGTAGAAGCTATACTAGAACAACTTCCACTATCAACAATCACAGAGCAAAACTTTCCTCAGATAGTGCACCTACTATGGAAGATGTTTTCCCTCTACTCATCCTTGGAACCTTTCTGGCTTTTGAGAGTTCTCCTAATCATTAAAAGCTCTCCCTCATCTGGTTCAGTAATAATCTCCTCATTCCCTTGCTTCTGCATCAAGCAAACTTCCCTTTCTTCCTCCACTTCCTCCTCTTGAATCGCTTGGTATTCTGCCAAGGTGATCACCCTCCTATTTGGACATTTTGAGGCAATATGTCCTTGTTCTTAACACTTGTAACACCTCCTAGTGGCATTGAAGCCTGGTGGGAGTTTATTTTATGGAGCAGGGGTTCTTGGGGCAACCTAAGATGAGTTGCCAGTAGGTTTAAGGGTTAGTTGTGTGCTCGCCCTTGTTGAGGGGTTCAATTTCTAAGTAAAGGTTTAGACAGTTCCTTCTTAACAGACTTGGATCTCTTTGTTGTCAACTCCATGAGCTAACACACACACACCTCTTTAAAGGTTGTATACTGTTGCAGCTCTACTACATAGACGTACCTAGAATGTAGGCCACTGAGATATCTCACTATGGTTTGATACTCAAGTTCTCACAAATTACACTTAATCAAGAGTTTTTAAAACTCTCTGGTGTATCATTCAACGGACATGGAACCCAGAGTCAAGCTATGCAATTGAGCATAGATATCTTGAAGGTGAGAAGTGAGTTAAAACCTGTCTTTGAGCTTGGTTTTCATCTTAGCCCAGGTTTTGATGTTGCTCTTCCTTCTCTTGGCTCTCTTGGTACAAGATTGGTCCACCAGAGTAAAGCATACTTTCTCAACCTTAAAGCCGCCAACTTGACCTTCTTGTCTTGAAAAATGTTTTTGTAATCAATGCCCCTCTCAACTACGTGCAACCAGTCAAGAAATTTGATGTCATTACTTTGTTGTGGTTGGCTTCTACTCCTTCTAGCCTTTGGCTCAGAGTATGCTTCACTTAAATTGCCAAGAGGGGTTACCTTGGCTTTCATATTCTCCGTGGGAACATCGTGAAGAGCTTAATATATCATAATGCAAAGCTCTCCTTTTGTTCTTGAGTGAATCCCCAAGTTACCTCCTTAGTTAGTCATTTTGTTTTCCAGATACTCATAATTAGACGTGTCAGTTCGGACGGACGGGTTAAATACGGGTCGGGTGTATTCGGATTTGGGTAAAATATGGGTCGGGTATATTTCGGGTTCGGGCAAAATACGGGCGGGTGTATTTCGATTTTACGGGTTTCAGATCAACCCAACGGGTTTAGAGCGCCTTTTCTGTGAGTTATTTTTTTTCAAAATCAAAAAGTTCTGCATATTTATTACTAAAAATTATCAGCATTTAATGAAAAGGCATAATAATTGTAATTTCTCAAAAGAATATTAAAAATTTTCAAACTTTTTATTATAATGTATGAACATCTTGTATGGACGGGTAAAGAATGAAGCTGCATTTGGTTTTAGGTAGATCGATTCGTATATTGAAAGAAGGTCAATATAGGTCGGTCATTTATGGGGCAGCCTATCTAGAGCATTTTAATGTGTTGTAGCAGTTTGACCACTAATAACCTATTTAATAATTTAATATTTTTATTAACTAACCTACTAGTGTCCAATCAGGTAAAACTTTATTGATGGACCGATCCCAATATAAATACAGCTAGTCGTTTTCCTACCACTAGTATCACAGTTCAAGACTAAGTTATAACATCAAAAATTTTAATTATTAGAAATGAATCAATTTAAAAAATAATTAGGCAAATTTGTTCAACTAAGTACATAATGGTATGACTTACACATCTTTAATGCTTGTCTTCTTTTAAATTAACTTTTTTTAAAAGATTAGATAGTTATTTCATGTAATTTTATACCCTTTTAAATGTTTTTTATTTAAAAATTGTGTACGATATTATTTTTAGAGAATGGAGAAGAAAAAATAAAGTTATTATTGCTTAATTTGTAAATAGATGCAATAGTTATAAAATGTCTTTTTAAACAATATAAATGACTAACCATTATTATTAAGAGGGATAAATTAGAGAAAAATAAAAAACTAAGGATATAATATTCGGGTCATGTGGGCGGGTTCGGGTTCGGGTTCGGGTTCGGTTTGACCCGCAAATTTGCAGATTTTTTTTGTTCAGCTTATTTCGGGTTCGGGTCAAGAAAATCGTGTTTAAAATCCAAAATTTTCAGGCGGGTTTGGATCGAATTTACGGGTCGGGTCAATTTTTGCCAGGTATACTCATAATCTTTCGTCAAGGTCTCAAACTTTTCCTCCAAGGACATACTTCCACTCATCTTGGTAGATCAAGCAAACTAGTTCTTCGTAGGCTATGTATTTTGGTCATAGATTGTGTTTGTGGCTGGTTTCAAGGCCTAGGAGACTTGTCTAAGCTCTAATACCAAATATGACGTATAACTAAAGGCAAGGCTAGGAGGCTACAGTGATAGAAATGAAGTCTTCAAACACATCCACAAATTGGGCTGAACTGAGTGCACTATGCCAATAAACAAACAAGATAATCTAAATCAAAGATGTATACGACTCACCACCAACTGGGATTCAAGGCCCTTAGCTTCTGGAATGCAAAAGGCACACCACCATTTAACAACTAAGTCTCACTCGATCACTACCTACATTGGCCACAATGCAGGATAAGCTAGAGAGAGTTTGAAGGGAAGGAACCAAGCTCTACTTTCATTAATCAGCAACTGACGCTTTACACATGAAATAGAGGCTTTTCACTCCCTCTCTCAATAGCTAAATTGAAGTACAAAAGCTTCTGAAATAGTAAACAAAAGTTCAAAGAAAACAACCCTTAAAAGCAAAGTTTCTATCCTAGCTTTGACACCTCTTTTGCTTACTAATCTCAGCTTAATGGGGTGTCAAGCTAATGCACCACCTAAGCTCTTCCAATGATGGTAAAATGGTGCAAATTGCACCTTCAATCCTTGAGATTTTCGCAGGAAGATGCAAGTGGGCAACAGGGAGTGAACTAGTGATAAAAGGGAATCCTCTTGAAACTTGATTTGGTTAATAGTTGATGCAATCTGATCGAGTTCTACAATTTTAAGGTGAATTGAGACAATATTTTAGACCCATTTCAAGATCTTAAACTTGCCAAAGGCTACTGCATCGTGGGGTCATAGTTGACTCCCTAAAAACTGGACCTATTGGATTACAAACTAGGCTAGCCTTGCTGTCTTGAGCTGATTTTGTCTGTGAGCTGTCCAAAAGTATGGGGGAAAATTTTAACATCTAGTAGCTATGCCGTGAGCTAGAAAATGAGCTAAGTTACTCCCCACATAAACACTGAGCTCTAGCTAATCAAATGGTAGAATGTAGGCTTGAAAGACAAGCCTATGCATTCAGCTGGCCATGGAGTGATATGCATATTATTGCTCATGAAATTTATAGCCTATTCTTTTCAACTTGTGATAAGTACTTGTTATCAGCATTCAGCATTAATCAGCACTTATCAACACCGATGGACACTCATCAACACTTAGCCATATTTCCTATTCATTATTTTAGTCATGATCAGCACCGATCAGCATTGATCAACATCAGCACATATCAGTATTGATGAGTCACAAGTTACTTATTGATGAGGAACACAATAAGAGATCTTAAATGGACGTCAAGATATTTCTATCCACTACTCACCTAGTAAAAATGTATGTTATCTTTCGTAAAAAATAGGGCCAAAAAAAAAAATTTGAAGCTTCTTTAATCAAGAAAATGATTTGGTAATCCACTCGTCACCTTGCAAAAAATTCCGTATAGTAAATGTAGATATACGTTCAGCTGGAATAAGCCTACTCCAAGGCACCCTTTCGGATACATTAGCGCCTGGTCCAGAATTGCCATACTCCCCATAATAAACTGTAGAAAGCGCAAAATCTCCATCCCACGGCATCCACCCTTCAGGATGAATAAGCTCTCCCATGGTGCAGTTAATGAAGACCGTCCTTGAGTACATCTTCCATGGCCTCCCTAAGTAATTCCTGTGAATACTAGGGTTTGCTTTGTACAACTCCATGTACTCAGGGGTCCCATCAATGTGGCAACCCACGAAGGCGAAGCCTGTGGTTTGGGCTGGGTCGGATCTCCCGTGTGCTGTGATGGCAGAGGCTCCTCCCTTGTCTGGGTTCTCCTGGCGAGGGCGGATTAATATGGTGCAGTTCTGGAAGATAGCAGCTGCGTTGCCAAAGATGAAGTCGATGTTTCCTTGGATTATGCAGTTGGAATAGAGTTGACGGAGGGAATGGGTGTAGACGGTGTCTTGGTTGCCAAGGAACTCGCAGTTTTCGATGTAGGAGAAGTCGCTGTCTGATCTGAAGGCCACTGCTTGATGTGCGCCCACCCCTGCCTTGTTCTGAATTGTCAGGCCGCTTGCCATGAATCCATCCGCAAGTATACCTGCAGCAAAAAGATCAACAAAATTTAGGAATTGGAAAGAGGATTATTAATTTATCAAGATCATCATCAAAATTTGCAGTCTTACAAGCAAATTTAAATGTGCGCTTCGTTATCTCAGCCTCTGTAAATAGCCTATTTTATTCCTATAACTTTAGGACTTTACGAAACTAATTAAAGGTCGGAATTATTACTTTTAAATATGGCTGTATTCTCAGTTCAACAAAAATGCCCTTGGAAATATATTGTGATAAATAAACTGACAAATTAATACCTAAGAATCTTCTTTGAAGATAGTTAGACATAATGCAGTGTAACTACTAAATGCAAAGAAGTCATTTTCATTAGGCTACCTGCTTAAAAACAACTGAATCCTTATTATTTCACAACACAACCAGCAGGAAGGGGTGTGATTGGATGTTCACGATATTATTCTGCTTAATTATCTCTAGACTCTAGTAGACTTTAAACTTGACATTATACTGCCTTCATAAAAGATGGAACCAATGATAATAAAGAAGTGTTTAGTGATATGTAGAATTACATGATTCAATTGAAATACGGATTAATGCGAATTAATTCAACAGTAGATTCATTGAGGGATTCCATGCATCCATTTAACGACAAAATTTTTTTTTCATCAAAATAAGAGTGAGGAATATATGAAAGTAATTTTTACTCAATTACATCGGAAAAATGTCCCTAGATTGTACCACGTAATTTATTACAATTTCATGTATATACCTTTGAACAAACGTACTAACCAAGAGTACACATACAATATTCAATTATAAAAAAGAGCTCTATGTAACGTGTAAGATTCATTTTTTCCTCTGATACTGCTATTGCCTGATGTGTACTAGCTCTACCTACTAGTTTTAATGGTTGTTTACATGCTTTACATATTAATCTCGACCTCAGAGAACTAAAAGTGAAAGAAAATACAACATATCCCTATGATGAGAAGTATGGTTGTTTACTTGTTTTTCCCCTAAGACTAAAGTTACACCCTACACTAGATAGAGTTGCAAAAATTAAGCACTACTCATAATTGAAGATATTGTAGTAGTATTTTTCTTTTTCTTTTTTTGATAGAAAATATTTTTCTTTTTTGAGCATCAAGTTATTTCTGATCAAGAAAAATCAAAAATTAAAACTATGACAATTTTAAAAAGGAAGATTTTTTTTATTGAAATCAAATATCAAGGATGACAATAAAAAGACAATAGAGCTCTTATTTTGAAAATCAAATGAAAAAACTAATGCTCAAATCAAATTTTCCAAGTCAACTAAACTCAACTAATTAGCTAAGATAAGAGAGGTTGGCATACAACTAAGCTTTCATTCAATCATTCCATGCCATATTGGATACCATGAACCCATGTCGAATTTAGACAAAACGCTTCGCAGCCTCACACTCCCCACGTGATCCAAACGCGAGATGTATTTCGACTACTCGGACTTATTGAAACAAGGGTAGTGATATATGTCTTGCCACAAGACACTTTTAAATATCTTGCCTCATCATAGTTTAACATATTTTATGATTTAAAATCATAAATTTTTTAATGATTACACTTAATTATGAATTGCTAACCTTAAATATTCATCGGTTACGCCGATAAATTATTAAATGATACCCTAATCGTATTAACCCTATCCGTGAGTACATATGATACGCGTATTTTAGAAATGTGATAAATTATAAATGAAAAGTTGATTTTATATAATTTATAAGTTGTAATATACTTCTGCTATTTAATCTTACCGTTTTTTTAATTTAGAAACATAATAGTATGATTTTTAAATTAAAATAAGACACTTACGAAGTATCTTGTGACAAGACATTTACCATTATACTTGAAACAAACATTTATTGCTTAAAAAATGCGCGCTACAAAAAAATAAAAAAGACAACCTTTAAATTATTTCATTCAATTCGAAGCAAAGGACGGAAAGAAATCAAACGAAGGTGAATACTCACCGACAGTGGCAGTATGAAACGTATTGATGCCCTGCAGCCCAAAACTACGGGAACCGGTGATGACCGTTTTACCCATACCAGCTCCTAAGAACACCAAATTTTTCTTGGGAAATGGCACTCTAACTATCTCCACATAAACACCAGCTTTTATCTTGATCACGTATCTTTCTCCTCTCTTCAGATTCTCCGGCGCCATATCCACCGCCTCCTGCACGCTGCTATGCCGGCACCCACTCTTGCAGACCGTGACATTCGCCTTCATACCTGCCAACTTGAACCCGATATGAGTCATACCCAACCCAGATTCGGCCCCAACCACGGGCTCCCAGAACCCATCGCGCTCAGTCCTTGGTGGGGTCCACTTGGCGGTGTCGTCCCCCAGCGCGTCCAACGCACGCATCATGCTGAGCGCGTTGCTAGTAGACACGACCACCTCGGTTTCGAAATACGTTAGCGTTTCGTTCATCAGGGGCGTGTCGTTCACGTACTTGAGCCCTCCCCAGCACCCGTGCTGGAAGTTGAGGGCGGAGCTTGCCCACGCACGTGCGTCCCTCAGCCTGTCATGTGACAGCGCTTGCTCCGCCGCACGTGCTCTGAGGCTCGAGTAGTCCAGGCTCTCTAGGCAGGTTTGCGCCACTTTGGTCCGGTTTGGGTTTTGGTTTGAGGTTTCTAATATTTCCTTGATCATGGATTGACCCGTTTTGAGTTTTTGACCCGCAACAAGAAGGGCCGCTTGGATTATTTCCTGCGGTGATGATTTCTGGCGGACCCGACCTGACTTGGTGAGCATGGACTGGCATGGTTCAGGGTGGCGCGTCGCCTTACACGCTTTCCAGATTTTCCGGTTGACAGTGGTGGCATTTTTTGCGTTGGCAGAGGACAGAGACCAGGAGGAGCAGAACAAGAGGAGGATGAAAATAGATGTGGTCATGGAAATGAGCGAAAGAAAATCTGGGATGAAATTATGTGGACGAAAGAGAGGAGGAACGTTGGGAAATGGGTGTTTTTAAGGACATGTTTCGGTTTAATTTAGGGATGTGAGGAAAGAATTGTTGGCATGATTTCTTCAATTTTTTTTTTTTTTTTTGGTTTTCTTTAACCATTTGTTCAAATTTAGAAAATGCTGAATTTGGTGAGGGGAGAATGGATTGTGAATGGTTTAGTTTACGCTTAAGTGCTAATTATAATTTGATTGCGGTTGCGGTGCCGGTTGGCGATCGGCATTGACGGCAGTGAATTGTGAGTGGGAAATGGATTATGTGGCCCATGGAAACGGAGAGCGGTTGTCATCGCAGCCAATAGCACGAGAGGTGTGAATCTTTGAACTTAGTTTTTGCCTCTTTTTTTAGAAGGGTGCCATGAAATCAATCTAGCCCAGAATTAATTAAGCGTAAGTTTTTCCACCATAATTGTGTAGTTTTTACTAGGTAAATTAGTTGGCATCTACTATATATTTTGATTATTTTCATTTGTTAGAAAAAAAAATTATATTTATACTGACAAAAAATATATTAAAGATACACCAGCTCATTATATTAGTTCGTTTGATTTTTTATTGGTGGAACTTCTTATTTTTATAGTTATATATGATTTCTTTTTAACTGCAATATGTCATGTGAGGATAAATTTGATATTTGTTTTGTTTTTTAATCATTAGACCCTCAAAGAAGTTGTGTAAAATTATACAATAATAGGATTGGAACAAAATTTAACCAACTAATACAAAACTACTTGTAAGTCAGCGTATCACTACAATCAATACAATCAACCAGTAACTTCCTTGGAACGAACCAACAACTTTTGTAGTTTAGCAATGAACCATTGATACTTCCAATCAGAATAAGACTTATCGAAGTTCTTTCTTCAATTAGTAGATTAGACCTCAACTACTCGAGCCTCAAAGCACGTTTAATATGTCAATAATTAATTTAAGAATCACTGTATTAGATTAGACTTTTGAACCTAGCATGTTTGATATGTCAGTACTTAATTTAAAAAGCATGAGAATTTGCATTGTTGTCAATTTATCTTAGAAAAATAAAAATAAACAAAATAAAAACAAACACCCAAATAAAACTGAGTTTCAACCGCCATGTCCATAACAGTAAATGGCAAATAGAAGATGAGCACAAGCATGTCTATCCAGCTTGTGCGTGATGCTGGCATTTGGCCTAATATCAATTAACAAGTCTTTTCTCTATTGAACAACTCTTTCCTGTACCCAAGTAGTAAGTGATGTGTGACCTTGACAGATATGTCAAAGGACTCCCAATTTAGGCCCCATTCTTTTTATGGGTATATTGCATTTGCAAGTATAGAATGAGTGAGAGTGAGAATAAGTGTGAAGAAATTGGTGGAAGTGGGTATAAATGTTTGTTGGGTGTGGGAGTGGGGAGTGGGAAAGAGTGGGGAGTGGGAAAGAGTTGATATTAGATATTAACAATTTGTGTAACATAATAATAACTAATTACTATTATTATTTATTATTATTATTATTATTATTATTATTATTATTATTCATAATAACAATAATAATTAACCATAACAATAATTATAATAATTAAAAAAATAACTACAATAATAATTCTCATTAATATCAGTAACAATAAAGATAATCATTAATATTAATATTGATGGCTAATATTAAAATTAATATTAATAATTAATTAATAGTAATAGTAATTGCTATTATTTATTATTTATTATTATTATAAAAATTTTTATCTATGAATATTAGTAATAATTATAATAGTGATCGCTATTGATAGTAACAATTATTATTATTATTATAAATAATAAGAATTGATATCAATATTGATAACAATAAAAATCACTCATTACTAATATTAATATTAATTAATTATAATAAAATTAATAATTAATAATATTAAGAATTGCAATTATTATTATAACTACTATTAATAATAACAATAAATATTATTAATTATTCATACATAATTAATTAAATAAATAATCATAATAACAACTATTCCTATTATTATAAAAGATTACTATTAATCCTTTCAAAAGTTAATAATAATTAATAACTTATTATAATAATAAAAATTATTAATTAATAATAAAAATAATAATGAGTCATTAATAATAATTATTATTAATGTTAATAATAATAATTATAATAGTAATTCGTATTAAAGTTGATGATAGTCATAATAAAAATTAATATTAATAATAAATCTTATTATTAATACTAATAGTAATAATTTTTAGTATTTGTTATAATTATACTTAA
Source organism: Carnegiea gigantea (assembly GCA_029747015.1). Lineage (NCBI taxonomy): Eukaryota > Viridiplantae > Streptophyta > Magnoliopsida > Caryophyllales > Cactaceae > Carnegiea > Carnegiea gigantea. The sequence continues at coordinate 459,611 of JAKOGI010000151.1, forward strand.
TGTAATGATTATTATCATTATTATTAATGAATATTAATAATAAGTACAATGATAATTTTAATTAATATTAATTATTATCATTACTCTCAATACCAACAATAATACTTAATAGTAAAAATGTTTATTATTATTATTATTTCAAATTTAATTAAATAATATTAATAACAAAAAATAATTATTATTTTGAATATTAAAAAAATTACTATTAATCTTATTATTAAAATGTTTATAATGATTATAATAACAAAAATTATAAACTAATAATAAAAATAATAATTAGTCCTTAATTATTATTATTATTAATTACAATTAATAATGATATTCATAATAATTTCTAATATTAATAATTATAATCAATAATATTAAAATTAATGTTAATATAATTATTATTATTATTATTACTATTCTAATAATAATTATTATTAATGAATATTAGTAATAGCCACAATAATAATTAATAATATTATTGACAATAATAATCACAATAATTATTAGTATTTACAATAATAATAATAATTATTATTATTATTATTATTAATTATTGATAAAAATGATAGAAATTAATAATTAGTAATATGATTTGTAATTATTATTAATATAAATATCTAACAATATCTATACTATTATAATAGCAATCTTTACAAAGCCCTAGACTGGTACAACAAGAGTGATTTGCGGGATTTGATGTAATCTTAAATATAAAAATTATTTATGCATTAAATCTAAGCTATCGATTTTTAAGTTAAGATATCTTTTGATTTTATTTAAAGAAATCCCACACGATTTTGTATATGTATGATAAAAGATAGATGATAATCCTATTATCTAGGGAAAAAAATTAGAAAATTATATTTATTCATTAAATCTAAACCTTATATTTTAGTTTTAAAAAAACCACCTTATCTAGGTAAAAGACTGATTTATAATTTTTATTTTTTTTAAAAAGTCACTCATAATTTCAGTTATATTTGATAAGAGATGCATGATAATTCTATTATCTAAAAAAAAAATCAAACAATTAAAAAAAGTAATAACCTTTTGAAAAACCTAAAATACTACCTACAACGGGAGTGATTTGTAGTATTTGATGTAATCTCAGCTGTAAAAATTAGTTATCTATTAAATCTAAGCCTTCGATTTTATATCCAATCTATCTATATACACTATATAAATAATAATATTTAGAAAATCCTAAAATACTAACACGAGAGTGATTTATTGGACTTGGTGTAATCTTAGTCACAGATATTATCAACTCATTAAATCTAGACTGTTGATTTAAAGTTTCAAAAAAAAAATAGTTTGTAACTGCCGTCTATCTCCAAGCAAAATACTATTTTATTTTTATTTATTTTTAAAAACAAAATTTAAAGGAGTTAGCTACCTATTCTCCGCATTTTCGATTATATGCGATACGTGAATGTTGGGGCTTTGGATATTTTGGGATGCTGATTTCGTGCACGTCTCTTTCTCTCATTAAAGCGTGCACACACACATACACACACACACAAAACAAACTCTCTCCCCCCCCTCTCCCCCCTCCAAGAAATTGATTTCTCAATTTATTTTGAAAATCGCTACTCTAATATTCCTCTCCTTCCCTGATTTTCTTTGATAGTCACCCTTTAATTATTCACTAGATGAATTTTTCAAAATCTTTTGGCTAATTTATTTAGGGATTTGTGTGACACATATGTGCAAGAAAAATAGAAAGACACAAGCAATACTCATGAAGCAATTGAGGTATGCAAAGACTAGAAGAACTTATGAAAATCTCCTCCTTTTTCTTTTGCTTTCAATTCCTGGCATTGAATCTACCATTATTGTGTCACGGAGTGATTGCTTCTGCTTCAATTCATTTATTAATTTCAGTTTGTACCTGCTGGATTTTTGTTATTATTAGCAATTCTTTTTAGTTGTATGTTATCAAGATTTTGGATTTTTTTGATTTCTTTTTATTTTTAAGGCACAAGAATGACAAATAGGATAGTCACGATAATGGAGTTTTGGAGGGTGGTTGATTTGTGAAGCCAAAGATTTTGAGAGGAGGGATAATAATACAGTATATTCATTTAGAACGGGGCAATTGACTTCAGAAAATTTAATTTTAGTTAGAGGGCATTTTGACCTTGATGTGGGTATTGATAGATTCATTTTGAGTTTTGAGCTCCATTTTGTCTCTTCTTTTTGGAGGGACTAATTGTACAGCATCTTTAACATGATGAGTACTGAATTAGGGATTTTGGGAGTTAATACTTGTAGAAGGACTTGAAGCATTGCATTACTGTCTAATAGGACCCTCAAGTACAAATAAGTGTCCTTCAAGGATTTTTGATTAATATTTCAATCAACTGGAAAAGAAAAAAGGCAATTAAAAGAATATAATATATTTTTTGGAAATGATGCCTTCATCTTAGCCTAAATTGATATCTCTTCCTAAATATTATCGTGAAAAAACTAAAATAATGAATTTTAAAGGCATATACATGCAATTCAGCATTTGATGAAAGAGAATAAATTTTATACTATGATTCTTACTATTGCTGACAAATTTTCAAGAGATATTACTTTTGATATCTTTATATTTTAAAAAATTTCATTTCACACACAACATAAAAATAAATGTGTTATGAACAAAGTTCATCATGATCCCACCCCATCCCGGCAAAAAGTTCGTATTTTCAGTGAGACAAAAATATGTAGGTTGGGGTATGGTAATATTGTCAAAATTTAATTCTTAAACAAAGAATAGCAATGAAATGAGATATATCTGCACCAATAAGAGCGTAATTGAACAAAGTATTTGAGTGGTTGTTTAATCAAACTAATTTAGGGAGCCTAAATTCCACCATTGGTGAAGAACTTTAAGTTTGTTAATTATTTAATCAATACTTGAAAATTAGGGATGAAGACTTCATTCTAAGTACCTTTATTGTATTAATTAGATATCGTGCAAAAAAGTCATGAGAGAAGGCAGTAAGATCTGTGCATTTTTTTTACATGGATTAATTTGTTTTCAATTATTTCATACACTTCAGTTAAAAATGTAGTATATTTACTGCATATTATAACTTCTATTTTGTTATTATTTTCCTTTATATGTCCCTATATTAATCCTTCTTTAGGTCCTATTATGCCTCTTTTTTTTATAATAGGTCTTTTATGTACTTTGATGCTAACCTTTAGGTCCTTATTAGACAAGAATTAAATACATTAGGCACTTTCAAAGTACTTAACTTGGGATTTTGGGAGAGTGGGATTTGACTAAGAAAGGGGGGTAGTTTCATTTTTTTAATTTAGATGTAGCTTTTTTTATTTGTTTAGATTTTGTTTGCAATAATTCGTTTGTGTTTTTGGTTTATACTTTTTGTTTTTATTTTGAGTTTATATTTAGATATCAAGCTTTCCCCTGATACATGGTTTGTAATTGATATTGCTATTATTCCTCAGTGTTTGACTCTTTGCAAAGCTAAAAGGAACTTCTCTAATGAGGATGCATGTTATTGCATGGATTGTAATTTCCAAGAGGACGCAGTAATGTGTTGGTAATTTATTTGACTTAATTCAAAATGTCATTGTACGATTGGGATGATTACTTTGATGAATTGTTTATTGTTTTCCTTGATGATTTTGATATGCCTTTGGAACTCAATTCGAGGAATGTAATGTAATTGTGCAATATAAGAAATGAACAACCATGAAATTTACTGCTGTCTTTGGGTCAGATTTAAAGTTCTTGCAACACTATCATTCTTTGAAGATATTATAAAAGGGATGCTAATTAACAAGAAGGGGGAAGCAAAGCAACTTATTAGAAGAAACAAATGGGTTGTTCAGTATGGTGGAGTGGAGCTCCAGTCTTATATAAGAATTTATGTATAATTTTCTATGTTTATAGCTAGGTGAGGGCCTTTAATATACGTTACATTTTTGAATTCATTTTTTTTATGGGTTATTATAGAGAGTATCAGATGTTAGATATGTTATAGTGTAGAATTTATAATCAATAAAGTTTGATGTATACTGCATAAATTTAGGAGCTAAAAGGAGAAAATGACTTTGTTTTGAAAGAAATTTGGGTATCTAATTATTCTCGAAGGTGTGTCACTTAATGTAAAGGAATGTATATTTTTCGCTTATAATTTAGCGAAACTATTTTAGATGTCAGTGATACATGATCCTAACTATCTCATGTTATGTACTGATTATTTTATGAATCAAGATCTACTTTTAATGGGCTAGTTTTACCTTGCATAATCCACCTTACAACTGAACTTAGTGAGATTTGAGACTTTTGAACGAATGAGAGAAGGATTTGATTCACTAATTAAAGTTTTCACTAATTGAAAAAGTCAATTTTACTAATTATATGATCAAGTAAATCAGGCAGCGTTTTATCTTAATATTCATAAAATATTTATGAGACAAATAATTTTATAAAATGAATACTTTATAGTTGTTAAATTAAAATTTAATTTAAAAGATAGTTCGTATATCGCACGGATCTATACTAGTTAAAAAGAATAATAGAAATATTTATTAATATTATTAGTAATAATAATAATAATTATTAAGTACTAATTTTAATAATTATTATTTTAAAATTAACTAAATAATATTACTTAATTATTATTATTTTCAATATTAAAATAATTAGTATTAAAGTTATTATTAACAGATAATAATTAGTAGCAAAAATAATTAGTAATTAACAATAATGATTGTTAAAATAATTATTAAAAATAAATTTGATAATTAATCATTAATAATAATAATTAGCAATAATGATTACAGTAATTATTCCAATTAATAATTATAATAATAATAATCATAACAAATTTTAAATATTAAATTCAAAGTATTACTAATAGTAATAACAATTATTATAATCAATATTAATAATCATTATTAGTATTATTAAAATTGATGTAATTATTATTATTAAACAATATTAGTAATAATTACAATATTAACTAATATTAATATTAATAATACTTATCATTATTTCTTATTTATAATTTTTATAATAATAGTAATTACTAATTAATAATAAAAATAATAATAAATCATAAAAAGTAATAATGTTAATAATAATTAAAATAATAATTATAGTAGTAATTAATATTATTATTAATACTAATGATCATAATAATTATTAATATGTATAATAATTATTAATATTAATATTAATGTTAATATTAATAATAAATAATAATAATAGTAATAATAATCAGTATTATTAATGAAAATTATTAACAATTATAATAATAATTACTGTATATATTAATAAGTATCATTATTATTACTGCAAATAATAGTAATTATTAATATTAATATTAATAATAACAAAATTTTTAATTAGTGATAATAAATATTATTAAAAATGATAATTAATAATTTGAAGAACAATAATAATGGTTAATACTGTTAACAATAAGAATTAATAGAAATAATCAAAAATATTAATAATTGTTATTTAATAACTAATTAATAATAAAAATAGTTAATCATAACAATAATGATTAATATATCATAATAATTAATTAATAATTATGATTAATTAATAATAAGGATAGTAATCAATAATAATAACAATAATAATAATCAATAATAATAATCAACAATAATAATTCCAATGATAATAGTTATTGATATTAATAATAAAAATTATAATAAAAATAGTAAAAGTGGATATGAGTAGAAAGAAATTGGAAGGAGTAGGTTGAAGTGGGAAGAAGTAGAAAGTAGTGGGAGAAGTAGGAAGGAGTGGACTAGGTTGACTTACACACGAAAAGAACAGGGCATAAATGTTGAAAATATTGAACACCCAAAAATCCATTAATTGAACATTAAAGCATAAATTGTGTGACTTCGAAAACTGAAAGTTGTATACTTATACATAACTACGAATCATTAAAATAATACATATTCTTTAAATCGGCATAGTATGACATGGAAGTGCGTTTAATTTCTTGGATTTTTCAAGTCATAGAATTAATCCTACTACATGCAAGTATATAAGATTACTAGAACTCTTCCTCTTGCGATACAAGGATTGAGTTAAACAATGTGTCAATGTCTACGATTATAATTAACTCATCAATAATATTGTTTTCATCATTTAGATTTACTTTATTCATTAAATAACCTTTGTATCTATTGAATTTTTCAGATTTATATATATGTTATTTTTACATATTCAAGTAAATGTTTATTAATGATATTTCTAAGTAATTGATGAAGAAGAAGATGAAAGGTCTTGTGAAATATATAAAGAAAAATTTTTTAAAAAGAGTGTATGCATTATAAAACACACAAAATGAATCTAAATACTAATTAATAACCTTACTAATAAAGTTATGACACTTGAAAAAAATGTGTAAAGTTACTCAATTTTATATATATGTATAGATAGATTGTAGACAATCTAGTATTGGGGTGTGGCTTCCATGCGATGTATGTCAGGGCAGTTTGGAAGAATTTCTGAGTTGGCAAAATCAAGCTAAGAGAGAAAGAATTGAATTAAAGGAATAATCTACTCTTTAAGCCTAAAAGATCCACTGCTAAACTCCTGAAGTGAAGCACCAAAGTTTAAATAACGAACCCCATTCTAAAACAACACCTTTGAACAAGGACAAGTTAGGGTAATTTTGGGAAAGTAAACTACAAAAAGCAAGTTGAGATTCAAAATTTAACCAAAATCAGCAAAGTTCACAAGTTGCATAGTTTGTCTCTAATAGCTAGTTTAGTGATGGCTTGAAAAGATCAACTTCATGTCTAGGATAATCACTTTGGAAACCTCAAACACTCTAAGTGAAAATTTGGCAAAACATACTTTGGAAACCTCAAACATGCTAAGCTTATAGTTTGTCTCGCTAATCTACCTTAGATCTAATCTAACTCATGACTAACCAAATGTTCGACTTTGTAAAAATTGGTTTTCAAATCCTAACTTGAACGAAGAATGGGATAGTTGAAAATGGAGATTAGAGATAAGAAAGAGAAAGATTGAAAGTAGAGAAACGAAAGAAAGCAATACTCAAAAGTAAACAACATCATTGGAGCATGAAATTAACCCAAAGCAAGAAGGTTTGCATGCTAAAAGAGAAGAGTCAAGGATAGAGATCAACAAGACCAACCATTCAATTGAAAAGCTTCAAGAGTAAATGAAATTGAGAGAGAATCAAATACTTAAAATTAACACATAAAATGTAGCCATATTAGCTAAATTAAGAGTTAATCCACTCCTAAGCACTACCTTGAGAAATGTAGCAACAAAGCTAACCCCACTTAAAAACCTAACTAAGAACTTGGCTTTTTACACAAATAGGAGAAGGGGATTTATATAGACACCGAATTAGCAAACCTGGCACGGTCCTGCCATATGGCATAGGCACACTGTGCCAAGTTTTTGGACTTCGTCACGGGAACATAGTGGGGCCAAAAGTGGCACATGAGTTGTGCTCCACGTGCCACGGCTAGCCGGTGCTAAATATATGTCTTATTTTTCTTCTTTGTTTTCTAGTACCTTTTGTGATGCATTAACCTGGTTTTGCTTTGTGGTTATCCCGGGTTATCCTTCAAGATTAACTTAGGTTAACGTGCCTAACTTTTGTCATGTTTTGCACCAATTATCCGTCATTTAAGCTATTCTCTTTTTTACCAACAAAACCAATAAAACACTATTAAATAACCCAATTTACCAATTACTTGAGCTAAATCTGGGTAGAATCGGGTATAAAATTCATGCATATCACCTTGCTCATCCTTGAGCAAAACAAAATAAAACTACTAGAACCTAACTTTCGTGAGAATTACAATTGCATTTAGCGTATGCAATAGCCCTTTAAACCTCTTAATTACCCTAAGTGGATGAGTGAGGTCTTCTGAGGATTTCCAAAAGACATACCTATAAAATCTTTGAAATATTTTTGAATTTTTCAAAAGTATAAAGCCTTATATACAAGTAATTAGTGAGATTATGTACCCAACTTGGGCATTTGCATCATCCTAGTAATCAAATCATCAAAATATATAGAAATATAATGTACAATCAAAGGGTATCTAAGTCGTGGGATGCATCTCGACCGTCATTTTTCACCCCATACAACAATATGCAATGATACATACTCCTTAGTACATGTGCAAATGTGTACCAATCCTTATGAGTCAAGTTGCTAAAAGTTACATGATCCCCATTTCCTTGCTTAATTGACTTCTTTACTCTATTTTTTCCCCTTTTTTTCCCTTTCTCAAGCATAATAACACACACCCATAAAACCCATTTGACTCATAAATATTCGGTTTTCCCTAAAAGGGGTTTTATTTAGTCAAGCAAATCACTTTTTTCATTGCCCAAGTAGATATGTAATCAGATAAAATAGCACATATTCATGCCAATTAAAGATGTAAAATAAATATTGTGGCTTTGAGCATTGGTATCTGGGTTGTTATTCACTTTTTTTCCTCCTTTTTTTGGTCCTTGTTTTTGGCATTATTTCAAGAGCTTAATAGGGAACTCGACAAATGAAAAGTTCACATGCCAAAATAACAAAAAGACTCGAAGAATTGATGGTAGTGAGTAAGATACGTACAAAATTACACATATAACACTACTAGAAATCCACTTTTTAACGACCACATTTTAACGATCACAAGTAAAATTTGTCGTGAAGATTATTAATAACAACGAAATAATTTTATGGTTGTTTAATCTCAACGAAAATTTACCATTAGACAACGAAATATGAAACACATCGTCATTACTTTTATATGTTCGTTGTTAATGCCATAATCAGAGGGAAAATGAAAAAAAACAAAATGAAAAATGAAATAGGTCCCTGCCAATTCCTAACCCAAAATAATTAGGGCGAAAAGGAGTGAGATTAGAACAATGCTTCTGCTAATTGCAACGACATTTACAAGCTAACTTCACTAGCATATGAGAGCAGTTCTCCCTCGACACCCTGGTAACCTAAACGTCATCTTTGCCGAATCCTATCTCCATCACCGGTGCAAGCCAATGAAGGTAACGGATGTAGTCCACTCTTCTTTCTAAGGATTATTGAATAATTTTCAATTGTAATCCGAGAAACCTAGGGTTTGTACAGTTTTCTCGAGTATCGTTACTTAACAAAAGGGGTGATTTCGCTTTCCTTCTTTCCTGAATTCGACCCCCTTTATACTCTAATTTGCTTCAGCCTCGATGCCCATTTGATATTGGGTTCATTATCAGTGAATTGAGAAGTACCGATGACGACGTGAGGAGCATTATTATCCTGGAGCGAAGCCGTTGAGTATGCCTTCTCACTACACATCAGGTGTGTTTGGTCCTTACACTTGTGTTTGTTGATCGAGTTTTGTGGTTCCATAATTAATTCTTGAAATCTGCCTATAGTAAGATTTGATCATGGGCTGTTGGTATTTGCAAATTTCGTGGGTTAATCTGTTTAATGCTCTTGTGATTTGGTTAATACTATACTGGTGAGGTTGAGCTGTTGGTGCCTGGATGTGTTCTGACTTTCCTGGCACCCCTTTCCTTTTTTTCGCCCCCCTTTTTGGTGTGGGTTTTTTTTTTTTTTTTTTTTTTTTTTTGGTTGGAGCAATTCTGTGGGTTGTCTTTTATTTGGCTCTCTTCATTTGGTTTTGAAAGGGGCTAGTAAACTGTTCCAGAAATTGCAAATTTTTGTATGTTCTAACTTATAATCCAGAACAACAAATGTTCAATGTATGACATGGCTTGCATATAGGCTTGTAAAGGAATATGGACTTGTAAAGGAAATACTGAAGGAACATGGCCAACATCACAATAACTTATGACATCTCCAAAATCAGAAATGATCAATGTGTACATAAATATTTTATAACACTTGTCAAGCTGTCTCAGTGAATGATTTTATGATTCATTCGTTTTAATGGCACTGGAATAACCAAGCATGCCTAACTTTACCCCGCTTAGAGAGCATTTGCCACCTAAATGCTTATATTACCAAGACTTTCTGGTGTCAACTATACTAATCCATATTCTTTAAAAGTCTTAGTGCTGTTACTTTATGGGGATAGTCAACATTTCATGGTTGTTTGGGTTGAATTTTCGATCTTGCAATTTGTAAGAGCTAATAAAACCTTGACATCTCCTTTCTTTTGTGGTTTTGAGCTTATTGCAAGTTGAATTTGCATCTTTCTTTGAGATTTTGGGCATATGAGCTACAGAATTTCTTTTCAATATCTCAAATGAGAGCTCTACATCTTCCTCCTGAATCTCTTCCACAATGGCTTTTTGTCAAATTTAGTCATTCAAATGTTGCTTTTACCCAAAACAAGCCAATACTTACTTTAGTATTAGCTGGGAAGAAGCAGCATCAGCAGGAAGATCCTGTTTTTATCTACCCAACAAAACCCTTAGACATCAAACACATAACCCATTCAACTCCTACCCATCTCTGTTTACGTGATATGAGACCTGAAGATGATCTCTCTCTTAAGAAATATGCAAATTTAGCAGTTGATATGATATCTCTTGCTGAAAATGATTGTATTCAAGATGCAGAATCTCTATGGAACGAATTTCTTTATAGTTTCCTCAGACCCAGTATTCATTTAGTCTCATCCTTAGTCATTGCATATGCAAAATCAGGGAATTTGAATCAAATTTCCAGGGTTTTGAGCCAAATTAGGGATAGGGATTTCAGCTGGCTCCTTTAAGCTTACTCTCTTTTAATTTCATGCTTTGGGATAGGAGTAGATTGCCTATCTTGTTTCTTTATTTGTAGCAGTTTGCCTGTCTTGTTGCTTTGGGATACTGAGTTCAACAATCAGTATTTGCTTGTAGCAGATTGCCTGTCTTGTTTCTTTGTTTGTCTGGAATTTTAAGAATACGAGATGGAGATTTATGCACCAGAGTAAAAGAACACACCTGTGCTGTGAAACTCAGTTTCGTTGTTTGTTTGGAATTTTAAGAATACAAGATAGATTTGGGATTATGTAAAAGAGATCCAAGAACAAGCCCTTGTTCGTATGCTCAGATGTTTTTTATTCATGACTGAATTTAGCACCCCCATAGATGTCTGATGTTTGTGTATTTTTATGGTTTTAAAACTTAATTTTGTAGTCAAGTGCACAACCGTCTTTGTTGCAAAGTGGCGTCCAGATTGGAAGAGCTTTGCTTAAAAATATTGTAGTTAACAGATGAAGTTAACTCTTGTAGCTAAACTTCTGGTGTACATACTTTTTGTAGTCTCTTACTTTATGAACAAAGTTCTAATACCTTTTTTTTGTTTATTTTTGTTGATACTTGAAGGCGCTGGATCTTCATTCCAAGTTCTAGCACTTTTCCGCTATTTGGTTACAAGATGCGAGATCATTCAGTTTCCCCTTTATTTTAAGCCAATATAATTCCGTTTGTTAATTACAATATTTGCCTGACTGTATTTGCCTCTATCATCACTCGCCACACAGTGAGGGATGTTATTGGGAGTCAAAGTTTACGGAATCTAAATTGGGGGCCAAAGTTTCAGAATAATTGGGCAATGAAGGTAAGCTCTGTGGCGTACTCAATCTATCTATTGCTGAGTCTAATTATTATCAACGAGTAATGGAAAACTTGGAAGATTCTTTTACTTGCTCTGTGAATCTCTGTTCATGAATTTTCTAGTTCAGTACTAGTTGGGGGTCTTAAATGTTCTAAAAGTATCTGGTTGTTACCACATGAAACATGTGGCAGATCTTGTTCATTTGATTAAACCCATTCAAGTTCTGCTTATGGCATAATTGTGATTTCATTGCCGCACAACTATTGTTTGCATGCCATCCTGATTCTTTGATCTTGGTAAGGCTAAGCTAAACTCAATGATTGTGTATTGGGTTTGCTCAATTGGCCTTTGATTAGGGGTAGAGTCCATTTTCTCTAATGTTCTGTCTTCTAATTTTGTGAAGGTTTGAACAAATTGCATGCCTTATTGTTTCTGCTTGCTACCTCTTAATGACTCTGATCATGGCTTTGTTTGGTCAATTATTTTGTAGTTATGTATGGCAAGGATATGGTCATGACCTATTTGCGTTCAAATTCTATGTTTCAGGGATATTCAATGACACTACAAACTCGTTAAGATCTCAATAGGCATCATATACAAAGTCCCAACTTAAACAAATTCAGATCTGATGGACTTCACCCTGTGGACTTCATTCAACTGCAGCAATAACTAAGCTTGAACATGACACCGAGATGTCAGTTGAGCTTACTTAATGTGAGTTTGATAACCTAGTGTTTTGACTTGCTTTGGGATATGAGTTATGCTGGACAACAATTTCACCATATTCTTAATATTGATGCCCTTTCTAGAATAGGAAAATCAGAGCCTATATAATATTGAAAATAACCACTTTGTCTAGTCGTGACTGCAGAGAATGTAGCTTTCTGAATACAAAAGGTTCTTGGCTTCCTTTTCAGCCATGAACACTTATTTATGTGCATATGTTTACTAGGGTTCTCTGTTTTGCTGAATTTTAATTCATTGAAATATGAAAATTTCACCTTGTTTATTATTCATTACGTTGTCCTACTTCTGTTACTTAACTAGTGAAGACTGTATTCAGATATAGCCAGGCAATTCATAATTCCGTGAGCACTGGAAAATGGTCACCTATGACATACACATCAATATGTATAGACTTAACCTCCCAGTGTAAGATGTCCATTATTGCATCACCATCCTCATCACTGAGTCCCTTGATTACTAATTCTTGTATCTCACTAGAGTAGGTTGCAGGTCACTTAGCTCCATCAAAAATAGCAGAGTAAATTGCTGAAATTTTCATAGAATCACTTATAGCTTTTTGGGGAGGCTATTACTATCTGTTACACTTCTATTACAGGTAATTGGCCAACCACAGACTCCCTTTTGAATCATGTGATTCTACTTGTCATGAGCGTAATTAATGTTGTTTCAAGAGATTTAGTACTTACCAGATTCTGTGTAATTGCTCCTTATCTCAATTTCTCACTTCTAACTTGTGTTTCTTGCTTTTTCAGATGGTTGAAGATGTTTGACCGCTGCTTCGGATTGCTGATTCATTGTCCCCCGTAGTTGATGTCAGCTTATGTATTGTGACTGTGATTCTTATTCAGGACATGTATTTTTCAGTGTGAACAATAATGTATAATTGTGTATGCTAGCGGCTTGGTCATATGATGTAAACTATATCTGCAATTTATCAATGAAATTACCTCGATTATGTTACAGGTTCTCCGACATCTCTTCTTGCAGGTTGTGACATTCAATAAAAACATATGTCTTGGCATGAATTTTCTTTTATTTTTTTAGAGAAGTATTGACATGAAATATTTTTCATTCTTATTGTTTATATATCAAAGAACCTTTTTCAACAATCAATTTTGATATAAATAATAACACAATAGCGACGGTATAAAATCAGGGTGATTAATTATTAGAATATTGCAATTACATAGTTGCAACCATAGGATTTTACAACGAAAAATTATGTCGTTACGGTTGCATCAGTTCATTGTTAGTGATTACGTAATAATGACAAGAACTTCTGTTATCGTTATTAAGTGATTATGTAATAATGACAAGAACTTCTGTTATCGTTAATGATAATAACGACAAAACTATTCAAATGGTTGGTAAAGCTATTAACGACGTGACTAATAACGAAGGACAACGACCAACTATTTTTTGGTCGTTAAAACCTTTAACGACCAAAAATTAGTCTTTTAATGACTGTTTTTTTTTTTTTTTGGGTCGTTAAAAAGACTTTTTTCTAGTAGTATATAAGACGGAGTTATGAAAAATCGAAACCACATCATAAATTAGACATCTCATTATATAAGCTATATTTACAAATAAGTCAATAACCAAGCAACATGAGATCACAATCACTTAAGAAAGCATACAAGTCCCCAAAGAAAAATAAAAAATCTTCTTGAATTTTTCACAATTTAAAAAAAAACATATATATATACAAATGGGCACCACATCCGTTGTACCAAAACTCTATCATGCCCTTATTGAGGGAATTAAGGCACCAAAAAACACTCACGTAATGAGCACAACCCACTAGAAGAATGCTGTTCGATATGGACGAAAAAATTGATGGAAAAAAGACTCGGCACTAGAGCTGTAAAACGGGTCGGGTTGGGTCGACCCATTTAATAAACGGGTCAATTTCGTGTCGGTCTTGAAAGTAGCTTATATTTGCTCAAAACTGAAAAATAATAAGTTTTCACACTAAATGGTCAAATCGTGTCAACTTCGGGTTGAAATCGGTCCGGTCCGGGTCGGATTCGTGTTTCTCTCAGTAAATTCGGGTCGGGTTATTGTGTCGGATCAGACTTTTACAGCCGTACTCGGCACAATGATTGACATATTTTTTTACCAAAAGTCAACAAATTTTGACCGGTCCAAAATTTGGGGGGGAAAAAAAACGATGGGTACATCGATGTATAGCCATCAAATCCTTTATAGAAATTTTTTTTTTAAACGATATTGACATAAGTATCTTTATCCATCAAAATTCATACAAATAACATTTAATAAAGTGAATTATTTGTGACATAACCCATCACAATTTCCGTTTAAAAAAATAGTTTTTGTGTTTTATACCCCTTCCCCTTCCCCATCCCTCCTCTTTCTCTGACCTCAAACCCACCCACCCCTAAACAACCCACCCCGACATCTCTTTATCTCTTCTAAGCTACCCCTAGCTTTCCACCCCCATGTCTCCCTCTCTAATAGTCTGAATTTAAGTTGTATTAATTACTTAAAGCTTAATTAAGTTTAATAAAAATTGAGCGTGTGTACTTCAATTCAGTATTTGAAGCTAACATGTTTTGCAGGGGCTCAAGTGATGAAATGGTCTCATGTTTAGATTCGTTTTAATAATGTAATATACTCATTAAACTATACAGCACTAAAGCAAACAAATAATGTAATAATGTCATTTTGGGGACAAATATTGTATAAAAATGACAAAGCCTTGTTAATTATAAATATATATACACACACGTACATATACATATATATATATATATATGTATATTATGTATGCGTGTGCGTGTATGTGTGTGTATAAATACACACACATATACACACATATATGTATAGACACACACCTAAATTTAGTATTTAGAATAGACTAATAAAAAATAATTGAGCAAACAAGTAGGTAAATGAGTTATTATACCACCCTATTAATTAGCTAATTGATTTATTGAAAGGAAAGAATATGCTTTAAAAAATGAAAATAAGAATGAAGGAACGGCATTAAAAATCAGCATTAAAAAGAGCCCGGGGCCAAAAAGAAGAAACGTAAGTGATAGAAATCAATTTGACATGAAAAATATCCGAAAGTCTGAAACTCTCATCTTCTTTCTCTCGCCTTTCCCCTTCCCCTGCAGCAACCGTCCCCTGCTGGCCACCAATAGCCACCATGCCAACTACCACAGTCGGCTATCGCCAAAGGTTACTGCTGACCCACCGAACTGCCACCATCGGCCCTCCTCCTTTTTCCTTTGCTTCTTTCACTTAAAGTTTCAAGGTAAACCTCCAAATTCTTTCACCCTATTTTCGTGTATTAGTTTAATTCCCTCAACTTGGTGAAGTCAATGAATTCATTTGGACTCAGATAGATATTTAAAGATGATTGGAGCACTGATTTTGGTTTCTTGAGAGATTTGGATGAAAGTAAGGTTGTGGGTTTCTTAAGATAATTGGATGAAATTGAGGTTGTAGGTAGTGTAAATTTGATTATTATGCTATGAATTAAACTTCTATTTAGCACGTTATGGGTTCTCCCATAGACTATTTGGATCAGAAGAATGAAAATGGGAAAAAAAAATTGAATTTGCAGATTTTGCACAAATTCGATCATTGTTATAATTTTCGGGAATTATTGGGTAGGTCCAAAATTATGAAAATTTTACTATAGGTTATCTATAATATTTTTCAAGTTCATAAACATTTTCATGAATTTTGGCTGCATATTTTATGAGTTATCAGTTTCCAATTGAAATTGCCCTATTTTAGTGCGTATTTGCGGCACCTGTTTTAATTTCTGGGAAGGATGAGGGTGGAGGAACATCCTCAAAGAGTTATTATAGATTACTCATAATATTTTATAATTTCTTGTAAACTTTTGTATCTTTTGGATGTGCATTTTCTGAGTTATGAATTTTTAAATTTTGTTTCAGAATTTTTGGTAATTTCACCCATTGTTCGAATTTTGAAGAGAGGTTGAAGTATAATTCCCCATTTCTAAGGCTTGACATGATGCTATTAAGTTGGAAATTTTAATAATTATTGAAGTTAAAGATGAGTAAATTATGCCACTGAGTGAGGTAGAAAAAGAAAAGGGGGGAAATTGTAAGAAAAATGGGTAATACTA
The DNA here is from genome assembly GCA_029747015.1 of Carnegiea gigantea. Lineage (NCBI taxonomy): Eukaryota > Viridiplantae > Streptophyta > Magnoliopsida > Caryophyllales > Cactaceae > Carnegiea > Carnegiea gigantea. The sequence goes on from JAKOGI010000151.1 coordinate 476,015, forward strand.
GAAGAAAATTACGGTTATAATTTTGCTACTGAATAATGAGATGAAAGAAATAATCTTCTAACTTTGTATGATAAATTTGCTCATTGTGATGAGACAAATTAGGCAAACTTTTTCTGTTTGATTTAACTATTTCCTAATTAATTGGTAATCAAACAAGTGAAGTGGATCTTGCAAGCTCATAAAAGGAACAAGTGATAAGCATCACATGATGCAAATAATAATAATGATGATGATGATGATGATGATGATGATGATTGTTATGATTATGATTATGATGATAGTAGTGGTGGTGGTGGTGGTGGTGGTGGTGGTAGTAGTGGTAGTAGTAGTGGTGGTAGTGATGGTGGTGGTAGTAGTGGTGGTAATTGTGGTGGTTGTAGTAGTGGTAGTAGTTGTAGTGGTGGTAGTGGTGGTGGTGATGGCAGTGGTGGTGGTGGTGACAATAACAATAACAAAAACAATGATATGTATCAAAGTTAGAAAACCTATTAATGATGATAAGCAAAATTAGAAAACCTGTTAATTATACAAATATCACATTGATAAATGTGCACATGTCTGGTGCATCTATGTAATTAGTATTATCAAAATGAATACCACAAAATTCATTAAAGACTAACAATATTAAGTTTCTTGAACCAAAAAATGAGGTCATTGTCATCGAGTCATTCGCCAGTCAATACCCAAGGGAGAGAGCGTATTTTAAGAAGTAAGGTGCGCTTACTACCTGTACATTTCGAAAATTCATGTATTTTTATACATATCAAAATCTGATGGGGACCATCTTATTGCACCTTCTGACCTCCATCCCTCAAGCCCACAGGAGCCTACCAGTACCAAGGAAGCAAGGGAAGTTCATGCCTTGGTCAGGGATATCCCAAATCAGTCCAACAGCAACGTGCCCAATTCAACCGGAAATTGGCCCGGTTTTGTCTGCATTGTGGCGATAGCTACTGAGGGGATAATGGATTGCATTGATAACTCCCTTTAAGTTTAAGAAGTCAGCTTTCTAATAGATCAAGTTTCAAGGCCTTTGGACACCATTTGGTTGATCAACCAGCAAGTTCTTTTAGACTGCACAGTCCTATGACAATCCCGCGAAGGGGAGATTCAATGGGAATTAAATGGACTTAATGAAGTCCAATCTCTTTGAAACCTTAAGGCATGAAAGAAGACATAAATCTTTATCAAGTCAAGTGCCCAAAGTGACCCCTGAGCACACCCTTACGATGCTTTTATCCAGCCAAAAGGACAAGGAAAACACCCTTTTACCCGGTTAAGCACTAGCAAGTACAAGGGTCTTATTCCTTGGGTTTCTCTTGTACTTTTGCTGCAAGTTGACTTGTAATGACATATTTAGGCTGCCTTATAAGCTTGACACCTCATTTACAATTATCATTAGTCCTAATGAGGTGGCCAAAGCTAGATTACATATGTGTATGTACTTAGGTGATCGAATTGACATCACCCCACTCCCCTCTTGCACTCTCCGTTCTCCTAAGCTGGTTTTGAGTTTCGAATTGGCTGATTGCTTCTTTAAAAGCCAGCCACTTCCCATTGGTATCACAACTTTGAATGAATGAATAGCTTGAGTTAAGAAAACTCTCTCTCTCTTTAAAATCCTAGTGTTATATCTTGAGTGTGGCAATCTCAAGTGAGTCTCTAGGTCTTCTTGATTCAACTAAGAAGGTGATTAACTTCTGTAACTTAGTTGAACTAAGAAGATTGTCTAAGTGTGTGAATCAAGGTGGCTCTTTCGGATCACCCTTGCTAGCCCACTTACTCTTCTTTCCTTATCTAGTTACTTTCGGTTCCAAGCACCCCTCATTATGCCTGTGTGGATTCTTGACTCCTTCTTACTACTTTGTGCATTAGTGAGGCTAGAATACATCAAAATCTCAAATGTATAGTTATTTAATGGATCATTTTTAAGTATTGTTTTATCACATAATCAAGTGGATCTATCAATCATCAATTATCAAGGCTTACACCTTTCAGTTTACCTGCACGACCTCTAGTTAAGCTATTTGATCAGTCTGTCAGGTGTATACCTATTCAATGATCGCATTGTATATATGAGCTCAACAATTGGAATTGCGTTGTCCGATAATAACCAATAATAGTTTTAATATAATTCCCTCTTTTCATCATTTTGAACTAAAATGAATTAAAATAAGCGTATTCACTGAAAAATAAATTTCTTTACACTATAAGAGTAAGCATATTGAGTTTCGGCTCATTATTTAAATATATTTGTATTTTATGTTTTTACATAGATAAATTGTGAAGTCCTTACCTAAAAAAACTAGAGAGGCAAATAGATAGTTCATGAACTCTAGATAAGCTCACAGTAACATATCATAAAGTCCAGGATCAATGAAATGTAAGCTTTACGGGCTGTTAGACTTTCATTTGAGTTTGAGAATGTATAAATTGTGCGACGTCCTAACCTCGTTCGTCCAAGGTATTAGCCACTCAAGTTAAGATAATTAAGGTTAACATAGTGATTACAAGTTGGAGTGTTACACCCCTCCCTCTCCTAACTTATCCCAACCCAGGAAGTTCCCATTCCCATATCTCTTTCTCTTTCCCTCCTCAATTTTATTTTTTGAGGCACTAAAAATCTTGCAATTTGGGAAAAAAGCACAAGCAAAGCTTGGTGGACATGGCCCTCTTCCCAAAACCTCTATCTGGTTCTCCTTCTCATTCTCTCCCCTAATTCTAAAATTACAGAGATTGGGCTGCGGTATCCAAGAAAATGGGTTAGGTGGTGAAGGATATCTTTAGTTTTGAATTCAAAAAATCAGGTGTAAGATTTGAAAGTTCAAACTTTGAAATTTTGTATTGTAATTTTGGTTTATGTTTTCTCGAATCTGAATTTTTGTTGTACTTTGTTGAAATTGAGTTGTACTACTCTCATATCTGAAATTTTTTGTTTTAATTTGTGGATTTTAGTTTATAATTCTCTTGTCTAAAATTTTGTGTTGTAATTTGTGATTTTAAGATGTATTTCTTCATGCTCTCTAATTTGTAATTTATAATTTGTAATTAGTAAAAGGTTTTTTTCCTTTTTTGATCACTTTTCACTTGTAATTGTGGTTTGCTTTATTCATTATTTTTGTTTATCCATAGAAATTTGAAGTTTCATATCCAAGAATTTGGAAGTTTAGATGTGAATTTCAAAATTCAAGTCTAAAATGTTTCAAATTCATGTTGAAATTTCACACTTTGAGATTTGAAAGTTTTAAATTTCATATCCGAAATTTCAAATTTCAAATGTTCAAATTTGATATATGAGTTTTCAAAACTAATTTTTTAAAATTTTAAAAATAAATATTAATGGATACACGTCGATATGAATTCTTCATTTGAAAAATTGTTCATTGTCATGGAATTTTGTCACAATTGTGACCGTGTCTGTCAAACTTATTCCATCAAAATCGCTCACTGATAGTCTAACATGCCGTCAGTTTTCCAGACATTTTGTCACTATGGACTCGTCATTGTGATATTAACAGAATGTAAGTCCATCAAAATTGGTCCATCAGTTTTAGTGATGGTCCGATCGAAAAGTCAATTTCAGCAAGCGTTTTTTTAGGGGCAAATAATCCGTTAAAAAATTGCCACAACAGTAAATTTTCATCAAAATATGCCCAAAATTCCATCAAAAAATTGATTAATTTTTTCCCTGTTTTCTTGTAGTGACCATAAAACCAACAATTTAAATCCACAAGTACATACAAACCTATGAAGCCACCAACGAAACAGAAAACTAAACAACACCAACAAATATTCACAAAACAAAATACATTATTAACAAACACACATAAAGCAAAACACACAATCAAACAAGGATGATCATAGTTATCTGGGCTCAACAAATTCCAAATTTCACCTTAAATTAAATTGTCAACACAACCACAATCCTAAATATCTACAACTATGGAAAAAGAGAGAGAAACAAAAGCAAAATGAGAAGAAAGGAGAGTTGAAACGATCATAGTACCTTAGGTTCTGAGTGCACCTAAAGTATGTCTTGCCTTAATAAGATGTGCTATAAAAGGCTAGAAGGGCATCAATCGCTCTGTCAAATCACCAAGTTGCCACTTGTATCAATTTCCTACCAAAGCTAGTTGCAACCTATCAAACGGGAACGATCCTCATAAAAATGAAGATAGTCAATAACAAGAAGGATGCTCCAAAAAAAAACACATTATCGGAATAGAAGTGAGAACTCTCTTGAGCTTATCAAAGCTCTGAGCCCAATAATTAGGTTATGCACATTCCCAAAATCACCCGATGTACAAGCCAGCATAAGGGCTTAGAAGTTTCACAAGAAGCATAAACGCACAAAGTAGGTAAGAATTCTAAATCCTTTACCCAATCCTCGAATCTTATAATCACATCAAGCTCATAAGTGCAGACTAAATTAGGGGCATAAATCATGCAAGCCTCACACTCGAGGGAGGTGGACATTTAGGAATTGACGAAAGAGTAAAATAATATAGAAGGCAGAAGAAATATTTATATTTGGGACCATCGAACTTTAGTGTATTAATTTGTAGGACCAACTTTTCTAAAATTAAACTATCAGGATCATTGAAGTATTGTGCAATAAACTTTTGGGGAACAAGTCATTATTGAACTTTTTATATAGTACCCAAAACTTTTCATATTTACAAACTCTACCCCAATCCTTAAAAACTTGCTTTTATTTTAATTTTGTGCATGTAACATTATTCTCATAGTACTACTCGAAGCTTTCTTTAATATGGTATCAGAGCCATGTGACAAAAAATAATTAAGATAATTAATAGTTAATTAAACTAACTAACCATATTTAATGCTTGAATCGCCATCAACTTGTTCTGCTCTTAATTATTCACATATTGTGCACTCAATAAAGGGAACCACTTTAGTAGCACCGTCATTAAACTATATCACTTAGAGTTGGGTAATAGGTCATGTCGGGTCGGGTTTGTGTTTGTGTCAAGCTTAAACGGGTTAAGAATTCCTCGACCTGAACCTAACCCGTTTATTAAACTGGTTGAAAAACCTTGACCTGTACCCATTTAATTTTTAAACGGGTTAATCCGCTTAACCCGTTTAAGATAAACATAACAAGTTCAGTCGCTTAATTAACTATTTACACATTTAATATTTTCCATTAAAACTTAATTACAATGTTAAAAATTAAGTTTACATATCACATTAAATAATTTATCTTTAAAATTTCCCTGATTCATCATAATTCACAATTTTTAAAAAATTTTATATTCTTAATTATCTAATAAAAAGTAAACTGATGAATGACAAATGGAACAACGAATTGACTTATTTAATTCATTTAATTAATGGGCTAAATAGGTGCTTTGTCGTCTCGAGAATATCAACCTAACCCTAACCCGTTTACTTAAACGGGTTAAATGTGTCAACTCATTAATTAAACGGGTCGAAAATTTGTACCCAAGCCCACTTAACTTCGTGTCGGGTTCGGGTCGGTAATCGTATCGGGTAAGCTTTTCCCAGCTCTAATATCACTGATATAGTTTTAGAATTAAAAGGTGAATTAGCAAAAATTAATACTAAAGTTAAGGAGATTAAGAAGCAATGGTCTGTAATCTATCTTTCTTTAATTAACAAAATTAGATATAGTGAAAAATCTGATCTAAGTATTAAGACTCCATTTCAGCATAAATGTCATTTCTAAAACCTAAAAAACAAAAATTCATTTCCTTTGCATGACATAAAAATCCAAAAAGAAGTAGAAGAAACAAAAAAAAATCAACTGACATATAAAAGAAAATATTATAACAAACCAAACCCTAAAAAACGAAGTTTTTTAGAAAAGTCGCTTCTTATCCTTCCGAAAAAACAACTGCAAGTTTTAGGCATGTGGAGAAGTAGGTCATCATGCAAATGAATGTAAAAATAGCAACAAGCTTATAGAAACATGGGTAGTCTCAATTATTTTGAGCTTAGCGAGGAAGAAGCATTAGATATAGCCCTGAAAAACAACAAGCGAATTGTTGAAATTGTACTAGAAGATGAATGTGACAAAAGTGATTATAAAGAAACCAATCATATGATGGAAAGTAGTTCAATTAGTCTTGGTGATTTTCAAGAAAAAGAATTTGTTGTGGATAATAAGAACGTAGAAGTCAAAGGAGATTAGGTCCTTCCCATAATTCAGAAAGACATGATCTATAAAAAATTCAAGTTTCAATTAAAGAGTACGTACATATGTGAAATGATGGAAGGAGATCTAGAAATAAAGGCTGTGAATATAATATAATAGCCTAATCCTAAATCATATTTATTTATTTAATTAAGCCATATTATTAATTTTTCACATTTATTTATCTCATTTAATCATCCCAGTTGGGAGAATTCATTTTGGGCCCTACTTGGCAATTCGGGTTTTAATTATCGTAAAATTTTGAATGAATCGATAGTAGGCCCTGATAAATATGATTTAAAGGTTAAATTATTTTTCATAGCATCACAAAAATTTAATTTCGAGCTATGAAAAAATTTAATCTTATTAAGCGTAATTTCTTTTCGGGCCCAAACTTATTTCGGCCCAATTTCGGCCCAACAATCTTAACTTCATTTTACTTAATTAATCACCATGAGATGTGCTTAATTATCATTGGTCTAAGGTTACTCTTGGTGGATGTAAACTCAATCAAGTAAATTTAGATCATTTTTCACCAAGTAAACTATCAAAATATCAACACTCTTTCTCTTCACCTTCACCCATTCCCATGGCCTGCTGCTGCCACCACCACTACCACTTACTGCCGCCACCTGCTGCTGCCAATACCCACCGTCAACCACCAGCCACCAGCCCATCAGCCACCAGCCCCACCCACAACTCTCACAAACACCAAATATCACCCCCATCTCTCAAAATCCAAGCTTGAAGTGAGGTAAATTCTAACCTAATCATGTTTAACTTTGGGTTTTTATGTTGGATTTGATTATGGATTATGTTATCTTGATATAAACAAGTGTTATTTTGACGTTTTAATTGTTAATTAAGCTTGAAAGCATGCAAGGGTTGAGCTTGCTCATGATCATGCAAGCTTAAGTTAAAATGATGGATTTGGATTATTTTTTTTTTTTTGTGTTTGATTTTGTAGTCTTTAATCCTATTGATGATCAAGATGATGTTTATGTTGGTTTTGGATGAGTTAAAGGTGAATTTAAGTTGGTCATAAGTTAGGGTTTTAATGATTATTCATGGTTTAGCTTACTCTTGGATCAAACATGTTATTTGTATGAATCTTGGATGATTATGAAGCAAAAATTATGGATTATGGCTATCTGAAGTGAAGTGGTGGGTCACCCCATGGTTTGGTAATTTTAACAAGTGATTTTAGAGGGTAATTGTGTGAAAAAGGAGGATAATAAAATAGGTAGCAAGCTGTGAAGGGTCGAAAACAGGGGTCTGTTCTGGGAACACTGGTAATGCGTGGCTTGTCAAAAAATTATGAATTTTGGTGGGGAGCTAGATCAATGAGTTATCTTTCAAATAAATTTTGAATCATCATAATCTGATTTCTGTGGAAAAAGTTATGGCCATTTTACTTTGACTGTGCAAACCACACCAAAACTGTGCAGGGTGGTGTTTTAGCTCAATTTTGGGTTTCGTGTGGTGGTGATTGTGTAATAGGCTGTAAATGAAAGTATTGTGGGACTTCTTGATCTTTTCATATTGGGGTTTTATAGCTTAATTGAAGGTCAGTGGTGAAAGTTGTGAATTTTCTAAGGTGGACCTTGAATCAGTAACAATTTTGATTGCACTTAAAAGCTTACTTGGTTTGGGAAACTAAACTGTGTGGTACGTACTATGAAATTGAAGAAGTGGGGAAATTGATAACTCAAGATCAGTATTTATTGGTCCAAATCGGTGTGTTTAAAGTCATTTTGAACCTACCACCAGTCCAATTGCATTCAAACCTTTATTATCCATCTCAGATATATCCAAAATCCGTGATCAATTATAACTATCAAAGTCTGTCTTGTATGATCTCAATTATTCTACCTTGATAAGTTTTATGCCAACATTATTTCACTTTGCCCTAATTCATTTAGCTTTTAAATCATATTGGCAGAACTTATCTTCTATTGAACTATTTGAGTTATGGATGCCTTTTAATGAATTTCTATTACAATCACAAATTATTAAAGTCAACGTTGTTTACTAATTACATATACCTATAATTATATTCCTTAAATAAAAATCGGGTCCTAATCCATCATTTCCCATTGTGCATAAGTATTATCAAGTGAGATTACATTTTAAAGACTTGAGATACGTTCATTGTTTGTATCTTTAAAAATCAGCACGTATTTGTCAAAATTGTAATATTTTGGTAAGTACATCAATGAATCAGTTTAATCAGTGATTTATCACATAATTAGTGACCCCATCAGTTATCAGTTACATGGCATAGCCCTTCAGTTACTCACGCGACTTTAGGCCAGGTCCTGATCGGCTTGGCAGGTGTACACCTATCCATAGATCATAACAGTTACAAGGGTTCATTGTCAGATAATAACTAAAAATGCAGTTTTACATTCATCTTATTCACTGTTTTAACTTAAAATGAATTGCAAAGCGGGCGCCTAATCAATTTATGCAGTGATCATTTAACAATGCAGGAATTCATGTACTGAGCTTCGGCTCACAGTTCAAGATGTTTTCATGTTTTGTTTTAGTGAAACACTTAGTAAGTCACCCTCATGCTAGCAAGTCAGCCGAAGAGCATGCTAGCGAGTCAGCCGAAGAATAAGTGAGTAAGGAAAACTTGGATGAATCAACAGTGATATAGACCATGCATACTTTGGAGCCGTATTTTGTAATCTTCAGTGTATGGAAGTGTGAGCTTTGTGCTGAATTACTTTACTGTAGTACATAAACCTTATGTTGATTAATGAGTGAATGCATATGGTTGAAGTTATACCTAATTCTGTTATCTCTAGTAAACTTGTAGCAAGCCTTGTCCTTTTGGGATGGCGGTAACTCTCCGATCATTGGGTTTATCAGTTGTAATTGAAGGAATCAGAATAATAATTGTAAACAGTGAAACATGCTTAATTAGGGGGCGTTACATATAATGTGGAAGAAGTTGATCTCATTAATTGAGAAATTATCCTTAAACATAACAAAGATAGAAAGTATAGGTATATCAATGGTGGGAGTGTCCAAATGCAAATTTCTCCTTTATAGTATTATGGCAAAGATATTGATATCTATGCTTTACTCTATGATATCAGGCATACCAAATTAAATAATCAAATTATCACAAGGATTAAGACCAATTTATGTAATACATCAGTAGGGTTTAATTGCCGATCTGGATATTATATAAGCCTAAAGGATGAATTTGCTAAAAACTTCCTATCCCTTAAGATAAAAATAGTTAGGATGGATATGAAAAGAAGAGAATAGCTATTAAGGATATTTCGAAAAATAATCTGTAAACTAGACAATAATATAGATCCAAAGATTAAGCTAACAATTGTAGAGGCAGAAAAAAAATTAAAAGTCCTACGCCAATGCAAAAAATTCAAATGAAAAATTCAATCAGCAAGATAAAAATCGATGGGTCTTGGATATCCAGCTTTTCTAATCCCATAAAAATCAATAAGAAAGTGTAATAAAAATTGATAAGAATGATAAAATTACCATTAAATTCCAATTATTAAGAAGCGAGAGTGTAAGATCAAAATAGGAAGAAGGATCTTCGACAGCTAAAGAAGAGCTTAAAGAAGACGATAAAATTAGTATGACCAGTGAAATGAATAGAATGAGTTTTGAACGCGCAAAAGACAGTGTAGGTCGAAGTGTGAGTCTAGATAGGAAGTGATTGAGTACAAAACAAGAATCGTTAGTAAGCCAATCTATGAGGATGAATTAGTCAAAAACATGACTATGAAAATATGCTATGAAGTCACCAATACAAACTCTAATAGCATCTATGTCCTAATAAATATATGCTTAAAGGAATATAATAGACATGAATTGTGTACGTACATCGATAGTGGTTGTTCAGTCTGCTTTGAAAAAACATCTTTATTTTCAGAATTTATGAGAAACAAAGTTAAGAATCCTTTACAAGTAAGGATAGTTGATAACAGCATAACAAGTTACAACAAAGTCATAGAAGGGTTATCCATAGCAATAGGAGGAGTCCAATACATTATAGTAATTCTATGGGCTACTGATCAACCAGCTTATGATATCATTATTGGAAATAATTTTTATATATTATATTCTCTATGCACACAAACAATAAACCAAATAATATTTACAATAAATGGTCACTCAGTTCCTATTGATAAATTAAATAATAGCTTATACTCATTAGAAAATTGAGTTTACATGAAGCTAGCATGATGAGAAGATAATACTTGCACAATGTGAGGTAACAATAACAATCTCACATCTTGATTTATCAATTAAAGAGCATATTGTTGAACAACAAGTGCAATTATGTAAAGAACTTTACTCTAATAATCCTCTTAAATTTTGGGATAAAGATAAGACATTTGCAAAGATCACTTTGCTAAATCCCAACATTATTATCTGAGTCAAACAAATAGTGTATACGCATCGACATATCCAAGAATTTGACACGCAAGTCAAAGAACTTTTGGACAAATGGTCAATCAGGAGTAGTAAGAGTGCTCCCACCAATTTCGCTTTTATGATGAGAAATCATGCTTAAGAAAAAAGAGGAAAAGTTAGAATGGTAATCAATTAGAAAAAGCTTAACAATAATACTGGCTTTGATGGTTAGTATAGCCCTAACAAAATAGTTTTTCAATAGAATTCAAGGAGTTTTTTTAGTTCTCAAAAATGGATTGCAAAAGGGAACATTGACAAATAAAAATAGCTGAAGAAAGCATTCATTTGACTACTTTTAGTGCCCCTCAAGGACATTATGAGTGGATAGTATTTATACTTGGTCTTAAAAATGCACCTCAAATATTTCAAATGAGAATGGATAACATCCTCAAAAATCTTAATCACTGTTGTCTAGTTTACATAGATGATATTATTGTCTTTTCCAAGACCATAGAATGGCACAAAGATAATGCCTTAATTGTCACCCATCCAAAAATGCATTGATTATGGTATTATTCTCATAAGAATAAGTGCATTTATGCTAAACAAGAAATCAAGTATTTAGGCCTATGGATAAAACTTAGACAAATCATCTCATAAAAACATATTCTAGAAAAAAATAAAAAAATTTCCTTAAAAAATTGAAGATAAGAAGCAATTAGAAAGGTTTCTTGGATATCTTACCTATGCTTCAGACTTCATTAAAAATCAAGCTAAATTGAGAAAACCATTGTAGAAAAAACTCAAGAAAGAAGTACGTAGAACATGAACCAGTAGTGATTCAAATATTATTCAGAACTTCAAAAAGATGTAAGTCTTCCTATTTTTAATTTGCCTAATAAAGGAGATGATTTAATTCTTGAGACATATGCCAGCAATGAGCACTGGTGTGCAATACTCAAAATTAAAGAAGGAGAAAAACTCTACAAATATTGGAATGGAAGTTTTAATAAAGTAGAATGCAACTATCCTACGATGAAAAAAGAAATCCTTACAGTCATAAGAAAAATTGAAAAATTCTTAATCTTTTAGCCCCAAAATCTTTTCTTATTTGAACTAATTATAAGGGAATTGGTTTTGTGATAAAGAATTTATCACATTACAATCACAACAGCAACTCCTGTGTCAGCGATTATGGTTTAACCCGTTTTGTTCCTCTATTAAACATATACAAGGTCGAAGAATTCTTAGGCAAATAGTTTAACTCGTGAACTTGCCAATGGTGATCACCAAAGCAGAACTCTTGTAGGAAACAACAGAAATTAGAATGAAATGTCATTACTGCTAGAATAAGTTTCTCCTTCTAGTAGAATCCTTATAGATATTTTAAAATTCTATAGAAAAAGTATATTATGCTTTGGTCAGTTGTCTTCAGCCTATCTAATAGTACAAAGATTCGTCCTTCTATAGGTACAAATGAATTACCCATGGTGTTCTCATGATATTCAAGGAAAAATTTTTTTTTTCATATTTAAGAAAAATGGTTCAACGACTGGTATGCAACTTGGATTGACTACTATCGTAGTTATTCTTATGATATTTGGGAGTCATAGAATACTATGATTTTCTTTTCGGATAGATCTGGAGTTGGTGGCGCCAAATTCCTAACAAATTCAATCTCTTTAGATGACCCATCATGAAAGCCTGGGAATATGGAATGGTAGCTGACCCCATGGAAATCCCAAATCCATTGTACCCATTCTTCTCAAGACTAACTAAGTTTCAACAATGCATGTTTAAAAGGATCCATTAGATTCTTACATCTCTTGATGATCCAATAAAAATTCCATACATTAGATGTTTGTATGTCAAGGTACATTGCGCAGCAATTGAGTATAAAAATAGAAAGGCCAAACTAGCGCATTATATGGTTCAATTAGTTAATTTAGATGATTCCAGTGATTAACGATAAGAATAGTTGCTAGAACAATAATAAGTAGTTAGCGATCCCACTTTCGCAAGAATTATTGATTTTTACAACATTTATCATCAAATGAGGGCATTAATTAAACAAGGAAAAACCCTAATGAATTGCGGGATCTCTACTTTCATTTATCATAATGATCTCAACAAATACAAGACGGTAGAAGGAGCTACTTTAGAAGATATCTTTGATTATCTCTTTGATGTTTGAGTTGGAAAATTCTTATCAGAAAAATAAAAGAAATATCTTCATTAATTATTTGAAAGAGGGAATCTAGAGCATCTTCAACTTGATGAAGATTTTGATAATTATTTGGATAATGATTGACTGGAAAACATTAATGGAGGTGGAGGCATGCAGAATCTCAATATGGACGACCAGTCTTATCAGCATTAAGTACTCTGAAAAGTTATTGCTCCATTATATGTTGTCAAGTGCTAAGTCAGTAAAATACTATAGTCTACTGTAGCCATGTGAGGTGAACTGTAGTCGTGTGAAAATTTTAATGTGTACTATAGCCATTAGGGCATTTTATGTAATTTATCTCCTCTATAAAAGAAAAGACTAAGTGTTGAGAAGAGACACAGTGATTTGACTATACTTGAGCTAAAGCGAAGTTGGGATTCTCCATTTCTCTATGAGCAAGCATCTCTGATGATCTTAGTAGCTTAAGTCCTTCTTCAATCCTTCTATTGTAAATATTTCCACTTTTAAGCATTCAATAGAAGAAGTTTTCCAGTAGGAAGTGTCATTCCATTAAACCTTATGTCTTAAATATTATAATTTTTTAATTAAATTCTCACTATTCTTTAAATTATAAAACTTGATTGGTGACTACGGTATGAGGTAGGAAACGAAACAGATCTTTGTTGTACCTGATTTGAGGGAGGTGTGATTGAGATTAACAATCTTTGTAAATCAAAGCTAGAGGAATGTCAAGGTTCAGCACCGACTAAGTTTAGGTAACGGTCAAAACTCTCTAATTAAACTTTATTATTGTGCTAAATATGGTGGGCCTATAATAACAGAAAATATAATATTTATAGTATAAGTAATAGATTATGATAACTAGTATCAATAAAGTCATTATAAGAAGTCAACAGTTAAAACAAGCATCTTTCTTGAAAAATCCCCAAAATTACTCAAAGCACCCCATTTGGGCCAAAATTGAAAACTTTTCTAAAAGTTTTGGGCCAAAATAATGATAAAAAAAGCTCAGGAAGTCACTTTTTCTCAAACCCAGAGGGACCAAAAAGTTTATTTTTTTATTTTCTGGATCTAACAATTCAGAAACTAAAGTTAGAGGTACTAGAATATTAATAATTCAGAAGAAGAGACCGTAAGACAAAAGAGGTAGGGATGGGTTTAGTAAGGGACTCAACAGAGATGAGATCAACACGCTCCACATCATAAGGCATAACCTCATCAATTTTCTTAACTCAAGGCTCCTCTCAAGGAGTCTCCACAAGTGAATACTCCTAAAAAATAAAAAATAAAAATCTTTGAAAACCATAATCATGTCATGCTCTAAACCACAACTGGATTTAACCACTAGTTTCTCACTCTAATCATTCTCTCTTAATATGCTAAAGGGAAAGGTGATGTATCATTAAGAAACATATCAACCCCAAGAGCATCCCTAGTGTAAAACTCTAGAAATTTCTATAATTATAAATATTCGTTCTTTTGATGTTGGACCGCCCTAGAGGGCTTGAGGTTGTAAGATTATTAGAATTTTATGAGTAATCTACGGGTGTAATTTTCAGGGATCAGTTTAAGTCAATCCAAGCAAAAAATAACATTTTCTTTCTTGATTCTTTTTACCTGAAAAATTTTGAAAAATTCAAATAAAAATATTTAGTGTGAGTGAAAGTTATTTTCAGCCAAAAAAATCTCCTCCTCTCAGCCGTTTGTTGCAAAAGAAAAAAAAGTATTTTCTGCCTTTTCGCTCTCCTCCTTCAACCCCTCTTGCTCCTCCCATGAGAGATAAACCCTAGCCCTAGCTTGCTCCTCTTACCCTACCTCTCTTAATAAGCCCACACTCCATCTCCATCCTTTTCTCTCACTCCCAAACCTCTCTCTCACGTTTTCTCTCTCTCTCTCCCCCTCATGTTCTCCGTCTCTCTCTGCCGCACTCTCTCTTTCCCCCCTCTCCTCACTGTGGCTGCCACCACTGCCGCCTATAGCTGCCACCATTGGCACCAACCACTGCCGCCACTGCCCGTGCACATAGGCGGAGCTACTATGGTGCAAGGGGTGTCAACTAACATCCTAATTTTTGGAGAAAAATATTTGCATATTGAAATTAATGGGAAAAGATAAAAAGTCTCTATATACTATTTAGTTTCCATAAGCATTAGCAAATGTTGAGTGCTTGGGTGGTTTGGCATGACTATGTTTCTTCCCTTTGGTAGATGTAGGTTGCGTGTTTGAAGCCTGGTTATTGCATTCTGTGTTTTTCTTAAAAGAATTTCGCTACGTAGATCTTTTTTTTACTCTTCCTATTCTCACACAGTTAAACACTTGTCTCTGCCCTTCACTTAACTACCTTGACGGGCTAGCTTTCCATGCCTATCTACCTCCGCCCTATCCCATGGTCTCTCTCTCTCTCTTGACTACAGTCTACTCACCGATGGTCGGCCTCACCACTGTCCACTGACGCTCCGCCATTGTCGCTGCAACTGCCTACAGACGCCTGCCTTTGCTGATTTGAAATTGGAGCCCTAACTAATATTTGAGTAAATCCCCAATTTTATAATTATATTATTTTATAAATAATTATGTTTACTTTAATTATTTAACTTAGATTCATGTTAAATAATTGATTAAGTTAGTAATTTACTCATGATTCATGAATTGAAAAATGAAGGTTCCTGCCTAATTGTCTTCTTGGTTAACAATTTAGGGTTGGGCTAATTTGGCTTGTTATTGCCTGCTTGTTTATATTTATTTTACTAATTTTCATCAAATATGTGTTAAGTAAGTTGCCAGTTTAGTGATTTACTCATCAATTAAGAAATTAGGGCTTTACCCATCTTGATTGGGAATTTAAGAATTAGGATTTGGATAATTCGTTGGTTATTGCTTGTTTATTTGTGTTTAATTTATTGATTTTAGTCAACTTTGTGTTTGTTTATATTAAATAATTTGATGGATTTAATGATTAACTAAAATTCAAAAACCTAAGTAAAAAGTTGATTTTTTTTTCAGTTTGAAATACAGAAATGTTCCAATAAGATAGCTAAGCAATCCTTAGGTTCAAGCTTTGCATAAAAAATTTTACCATTTTTTAACAACTTTCTTGAATGTATTAGTTATGCACTTCATTTTCAGAACTTATGTTAAAGTTTATATTATGTTTATTTTTATTCTCGACATTGTTTCCTTTGAATCCTGACTACACCACTACTAGTGCATGCCAAGTCGCCCAGCCACCTCCCTTCCTTCTCTCCTTAGTGGACTATGTGTTCGGATAAATTTAAGTGATAAACAAAAGCCGCAAGCATACAGCTCTCGCTGTAGTAGTTGAGGGTCGTTTTCTCAGGGACAATGAAAAAGATTATGGTCACCAAAAAAAAAATAAAAATAAATTAACTAACCAATCTAATGTTAACTATACTAAACCAAATTAAATCATTCAAAGAGAACTAATACCCTAACTCAACTGAACATTTATGCTACTAACTCAACCAACATTCAAATTAACTCCACCAACATTCAATCGAAACTAAAACCTGGAATCTGAAAACTGAAATTAAACAGAGCTAAAATGTGAACCAAAACCATGAGAAATTAACTCACTAATTAACTAGTTAATCTTAAATTAACCAGAGTCTTAAATAGGGGAAGGGAACACCATCAACAATCATCCATTATCATCAACAACCAAATTCCCAAAATCTGAAACGACCATAAACCAACTACTGATATAGGTTTACAATCGAAAGCAGCCAAGTTAATCCAAACAATAGCACCAATTTGACATGCCTCGAACTCAAGGGCAGGGGAGCAGGGAACAGAACCATTCAATCATCATCATCATCAATCCACCAAATTCAATCACTAATAGAACCTAAACCAACTGATAATAATAGCAGCTCAACATAATGAAACCAAGCTAAATCCGGGAGAGGGGGAAGCAAGCTGTCCAGAATCATATTAATCAGCATCAATCAGTCGAAGAAATGGGGCAGAACAAATTAACCTACACGAAGAACAGAAGAACAAGACACCAAAAATAAAGAACAAAAGAGGGGATAGGATTTGAATTTACCATGGGACAACCAGAACATAGCTCCAAAACTCATTAACCATGACGGATTTGCTATTACTGATGCTTCAATAGATCGAAACAAGGGAGGAAGAAAATTGAATGAAATCAACTAACCCAAAGCCAAAATCATTACACTTGCAAGCTTAATTCGTGAACATCAACCAGAGATTAACAAAACCAGAATTATTTACAAGAAATTCGAGACCAGAATTTAACTAACATCAAACCCTAACCCTTAAAATCGAAAAATTACATCTGAATTATGAGAGAAACTTCAAAAATTAAACTAATGAAACCCTAAAAATCTTCTAACCTCTTCTTCTGGAGCCGGCTTCTTCATTATATACCCAAGCTCTTCCAATCTTCACCGTTCATCTTGAGATGCGTGGGTAGAGGAGATGATGTGACTTTGTGTGCTATGCTAGCGTTCTTAGCGTAAAACCCAGTGATGGGTGAGGATGGTGGATGTGCTGGCACTTGGTGGTGGTGCGTGGCTTGGTTGTTCGAAGAGAGAGAAAGGGGGAGATAAGGAAGATGAGGAATGGAGATGGAGGAGTAGGGTTCTCTAGGTTGAAGCCGAGAAGAGGAGAGAGAAAGAAGTCAAGTGGGGGGGAGGAAACAAGGGTCACGTGCCTGGCACGTGATGGGCGGCTAGTTTAGGTTTTCTTTTATTTTTTTTTTCTTTTCTTGGGCTCAACAAACGAGCTTTTGGGATTGGGTCGGGTAAATTTGACCCAAACCTACAAAACAAAATCAAATCAAATAAAAACCTAAAAATAAAGATTATTACGAGCATAAGTTGGGTATAAAAGTATCGTAAAAATAACACATTTTTGGCATGAACAAATACCCCCACACTAAGATTTTGCTCGTCCTCAAATAAAATAACTAAACTAACTAAAAGAAAATGAAAAATAAGAAAAAGAAAATCCTAACTCACCGTCGTAGAAATCACGGTTCTATGTAGCGTATGCAACAAGCCCTTTAAATCCCTTGGCGTCCCAAGTGGACGAGTGAGGTTTCTTGAGGGTTTTCAAGTGAACTACCCATAAAAGTTATTTCAAAAATAAAAGAAAATCTTTTTAGTTTTTTCTTAAAGCTAATATGTACAGAATTTGGGGAAGATATGCATACATTCTAATCAACTAAATCACCCATGTAACCAAGTTATTGACCTGCATATGCACAGAATGTACTTCAAAGTCCTCTATCCCATAAATGGCATCAAAGCACTAGGTTTTTTTTCACCCCATTGCACATCAAGATTCTGAATCCATCCCGGTCCTCGTGTGCAAGTATATCATCATCTCAAGGATTAGATTTACCAAAATTAGACTCAATCCCACTTGACTGACACAACTACATTGTTATCATATTAACATTGGAAGCAAGCTTTTCCAGTAGCAATATTACTTCAAAGGGTAACACCCAGTAGCACATGCCTCAAAGGGTAACGCCCAGTAGCCCATACCTCAAAGGGATACTTGTCATTCTAAATTTTATTCCATCTCTTTTTCTTTTTTTCTTCTTTATTCATAATGCATTTTCTCATCATTTTTTTTTTTCATTTCTCTTCATTTTTTTTTTAGAGTAATTGTGTCACAGGCAAGTGGGAGAATCATTCATAGAAGCCTAAGACCTAAAGATAACGATGAAGGAATAAACAAAGATTGGATTACACAATCTATAATGAACAACTGGAGCTAGAATTAGGTCTCAAGATGTCACAATGAGGCTGGGGACTTATCATGCATATCCTATTTATATACAAGCTAATAACCAAAGCACTGGGGATTCAAGCTAATCAGACATAGTACAAACGTTCCCTAAAACAAAACCAAAAATCTTTTTGGATTTTTTCAAAATTTTTAAAGAAAAGTATGTAACATGGGTACCCCACCCCCACACCAAAACTTAACAATGTCCTCATTGGGAGTGTAACAGACACATAAAGACAGAAAGAAAAATCTAAAACAACAAATATATGCTCAAAAACAAGACTCAAAAACAAAACAACCAATCAAAGAAAAACGACCAACTATACAAAAAGAGACTGGAATAAAACAAAGAAAGAAGAAAAGAGAGAAAGAAGGAGAAAGAAGAAAAGAAGTTTCTAGGAAACCAGGTCGGGTGCTGAGTACACCCAAGCTATTTCAGATCACCATCACTGATAATGGCTAAGTTCATGGAGTATCAGACACTGCACATCTTCTTAGCCCGACAGCTCTAGAAATGGTTTCGAACGCTGGCCATTCACTTTGAAGGTGGCACCACTCTTAGGATCCTGAATTTCAACCTCACCATAGGGAAAAACATGTCAGACAATATAAGGACCCATCTATCGGGACCTCAATTTCCCTGGAAATAGATGGATCCTAGAGTCATACAAGAGTACTTTTCATTCATGGGGTAAATTCTTTCCTAAAAATATGTCGATCATGAAACACCTTCGCCCTCTCTTTGTAGGATCGAGCACTCTTATAAGTTTCAGCCCTAATCTCATCAAGTTCACTCAGTTGTAGTTGTCTCTCCTCACCTGCCTCAGTCAAGTCATAATTAAGCTTCTTAATAGCCCACCAAGCTTTATGCTCTATCTCTACATATAAATGACAAGGCTTACCATAAACTACCCTATAAGGTGACATACCTAAGGGAGTTTCGAAAGCTGTCCTATATGCCCAAAGAGCATCTACCAACTTATCAGCCCGGTCTTTCCTATTCCTACTCACTGTCTTTTCCAAAATCTGCTTAATCTACCGATTGGACACTTCAACCTAGCCACTGGTTTGGGGATGGTAGGGAGTAGTAAGCCTATGGACTACGGAATACCTCTTTAGTAAGGCACCAAAAGATCTATTATTAAAATGGATGCCCTGATCACTAATGATAGCACGGGGCACACCAAATCGAGCAAAGATGTTCTCCCTAAGAAATTTCACAACAACTTTGGCTTCATTGGTCCTAGTAGGTATGGCCTCCACCCATTTAGAAACATAGTCCACAGTTGATAACATGTAGTCATTCCCAAAGGAAGATGGAAATGGTCCCATAAAATCAATACCCTACACATCAAAAACCTCTATAACAATAATGGGATTCAGTGGCATCATACCTCTCCTACTTATTCTACCCAACTGCTGGCATCCAGTGTAACTCTTACAGTACTCAAATGCATCTTTAAGCAAAGTAGGCCAGTAAAATTCACATTGAAGAACCTTGGCTACTGTCTTCCTACCACTAAAATGCCCCCCACATGCCTGGTCATGACAGAAAGAAAGGACACTTCTCACCTCATGGTCGGGAATGCACCTTCTAAAAACTTGGTCAAAATAGTACTTAAACAGATAAGGGTCATCCCAAATAAAGAACTTCACAAGATGGAAGAATCTATCTTTGTCATTCTTAGTCCAACCCTCAGGGATCCTGCCAGTAACTAAGTACACAATATCAGCATACCAAAGATCAAGGTGAACAGCATACAATTGCTTATCGAGGAAGCACTCAAAAACATTGGATTCACTCTCTCTATCATAGAGGATCCTAGATAGATGGTCAGCTATAAGGTTTTCAGAACCTTTCTTCTCCTTAATTTCACAGTCAAATTCTTGCAAAAGCAAAATCCATCTCATACATCTAGGCTTAGCATCCTTCTTAGAAAGAAGGTGCTTAAGGGCAGCGTGGTCAGTATAAACAATCACATTTGACCTAATAAGATAGGATCAAACTTTTCAAAATCAAAGACCATAGCTAAAAATTCTTTCTCAGTGACAGTGTAATTTAGCTGGGCATCATTCAACATGTGAGTAGCATAGTAAATAACATGGGGTTTCTTATCAATACACTGTCCTAACACAACTCCAATAGCATAATCAAACGCGTCACACATCAATTCAAATGGTCCTCTGCAAATAGGAAGATGAAGAATAGGAGCAGAGGTTAAGGCCTCCTTGAGCTTAGAAAATGCCTCATGACACTCTTCAGAAAAATGAAATGGCACATCCTTAGCTAACAGATTGGACAAAGGCTTTACAATTTTACGAAAATCTTTAATGAAACGACGATAAAAGATAGCGTGTCCAAGGAAAGACCACAACTCTTTTACACAAGTGGGAGGGGAAAGATTAACAATCAGGTCAGTCTTAGCTTTGTCTACCTTAATTCCATCTCGAGAAATAATATGTCCTAAGATTATACCCTTTTTAACCATGAAGTGACATTCCTCCCAGTTCAAAGTTAAATTTTTCTCCCTACACCTTTTCAATACCTTTCTCAGATTAGACAAGCAATCATCAAAAGAAGATGCAAACATAGAAAAGTCATCCATGAAAATTTCCATACATTGCTCAACTAAATCTGAGAAAATAGAAACCATGCATCTTTCAAAGGTAGCACGGGCATTACACAGTCCAAACGGCATTCTTCTAAAGGCATATGTTCCAAATGGACAAGTGAAAGTAATCTTCTCCTGATCCTCAGAAGCAATAGAGATCTGGGTATAATTGGAATATCTATCTAAAAAGCAATAGAAGGAATGTCCGGCTAACCTCTATAGCATTTGATCCAAGAAGGGAAGGGGAAAATGGTCTTTTCTAGTGGCAGTATTCAATTTTCTATAATCTATATACACACATCATCCAGATTAAACTCGAGTAGGGATTAACTCGTTCTTATCATTCATAATCACGGTAATACCGGTCTTCTTAGGAACAAGTTGAACAGGACTAACCCACTCACTATCAGAAATAAGATAAATGATCCCATGGTCTAACAATTTCAACACCTTCTTCTTAACTACTTCCTGCAAAGTGGGATTCAAATGCCTTCGACGGTCACGGTAGGGCTTAGCATTGTCCTCTAAATGAATTCTGTGTTGCCCAATAGAAGGACTAATACCCTTAATGTTCCCTAAAGTCCATCCTAGAGCTTTCTTATTCTCTCTAAGCAAAGCAATCAGTTTGTCCTCTTGGTCCCGGTCCAAATCAGAAGCAATAATTATAGATAAGGATTCATCGGGTAATAGAAATGCATACTTAAGAGAATCAGGAAGGAGTTTTAATTCAAGCGCAACAGGGGAAAAATATTCAGCAGCAGATTCAGACACAGCAGTGAGCAAACAATCAGCAGTAGAGCACAAGTCATCAAACTCAAACACATCATATTCAGGCTCATCATCTATAAGAAATGACTCATACTCAATAGCAATTGCATCATCAAAAGTATCATCAAATACAGAATTCCCTACCTAGTTAAGAGTAGAAAATTCCATATCATCAAATCCAGAAGGCTGTCTTTGCATGTTAAAGATGTTTAATTCCACAGTCATATTGCCAAAAGGCAGTCTCATCATACCATTCCTACAGTTAATGAGGGCATTGGTAGTAGTCAAGAAAGATCGCCCTAGAATCATAGGAACCTAACTAGTTTAGTTGGACACCTTCTCAGTTTCAATCACAACAAAGTTCACTAGGTAAATAAATTCACCCACTCTAATCAGCACATCCTTGACTATCCCCCTAGGCATCCTAGTCAATCTATCAGCCAATTGAATGACCATCCTAGTAGGTTTTAGCTTACCTAACTCTAACCTCTCATACTCAGCAAATGGTATCAAGTTGACACTAGCCCCTAAGTCAAGCAATGCTCTGTGAATGAGTTGGTCCCCTATTACTATAGACACAGTAGGGCAACCAGAGTCCTTGTACTTCACTGGGATCTGAGAAAAGATGGAATTAACACCAGAAGTCAAGAAAGCCTTCTTAGGTACACCAATTGCTCTCTTTGTGGTACATAGCTCCTTTAAGAATTTAGCATAAGGAGGCATCTATTGAATAGCATCGAGTAAGGAAATGTTGATCTTAACTTGAGAGAAGGTCTATCTCATCTTCTCAATATGATCTTAATCTTTCTTCTTTGACCTATAGGAGAAAGGAGGCAAAGGCATCTGGATTTTCTCAGAAGAAGGGAGGAAGAACTCTTAGAAGGTGAAGAACTTGCTGAGTCAGAGGAGTCTTTCTCTTTAGGCTTCTTTTCCTTAGAAGGTGACTTAGGAGAGGGAGGGTTATCTGAAACAGTGGGGACACCATTAGCAGTATCCCCTGACTAACTGGATGGACCAGTCTCTGGAGTAGAAGAGGGGGAAGAATTCTGGAAGAATTGGTGAGGATACCTGCAAGGTTCATTAGGATTTCTCACTTGGTTATCAACGTCTCGATCAGAACGGAGAGATATAACCGCATTCACTATCTTCACAGGCTCATTAGGGTACCAGAAGAAGAAGAGGTGTAGCCCTTAGGGTTCACCTCAGGTTGACTCGGAAAAGTCCCTAGTTCCTTAGAAGATGATGCTAACTAGAAAAATTATTCGATCATCATTCTCATCATTTTTTCCATGTTAGCATTAATCATTCTCTCCACATTGTTATTGATTCTCCTCTCCAATTTATCAATATCAGTATAACCAAGAGAAGGTCGAACTTGATCTATGGGAGGTGGAGGTCTAGGTGCATTAGACCCACATGAAAAAGCCGGTCTCTGAAAGGAGTTTGAAGGATGAGAGATGGGTTGGGAGTTGTTTCCAGGAAACATCCCAGGTTGAGAATTAGGAGCCATAGCATTTGGTCTACTATTCTGTGAAAAGTTAGGGTGATTCCTCCACCTTGGTTTACAATAAGGGGAGAAGGGGTCATGCTTAGGTCTCTGGAAGGCCATACTTGCTTGTTCTTGTTCAGTTACTAACTGATAGGCAAAATAAGGACAAGCACTCAAAAAATGATCTAGGGCCTGACAATGAGAGCAAGATACTGTAAAAGTTTGAGATAACGAGGACATCTAGGGAGATAATCCCTTCAACATGTTTTCTAGAACAGTAATCTCAGACTCTAAGTGACTAAAATCAGAGACAGAATGCAACCCACCCCTTGCAAACCTAGAACTCAGGCTGTCATCACAAGCGGTTTCCCACTGCATGGTTTTCTCAGCCAAGTTCTCTAAAAACTCTCAAGCAGCTGTGGGGTTCTTAAAAAGGAAGCCACCCTGATACATGGACTCTACAATGGTCCTAGTCTGTTGGTCAAGTTCTACATATACAATCTGGCACAAACGTGCATGTTCTAAACCATGATGGGGACATTGGGCCTACAAAGTTTTAAACTATCAAAATATTTCCAAAATGATTTCCCTATCAAGTTACATAAATTGATTGATTTCATTCCTCAACTCAACAGTCTTGGCATCAGGGAAATATTTTCTTAAGAAGAATCTTACAAAATTATTTCAAGAAGTAACAGAATTAGCAGTCAAGCCTTACATCCAACCGTTTAGCAAAATCTTTCAAAGCAAAAGGAGTCAATTTTATTCGCACAACATTAATGGGAATATTAGGGAAATGCATCATAGAACAAACTTTTTTGAATTCCCTTAAAAACAGATAAGCATCCTCTAAACCTGTGAATTTAGGAAGCATTTGAGTATAATAGGGTTTTAATTCGGAGGATACATTTGGTGCAAGATTAGGTATAACAAAATATGATGGTAAAGCAGTCCTAGGAGGATAGAAAATATCACTCAAAGTCCTCTCTTGTGCCATGTTCCCTAACTCAAGCTTAGGTTCAGGTTCGGGTTCTAAGTTAGGGTCACTTCTAATGAGTCTTTGATCTTCAGGGTCTCTAACCCAACTAATCATATAAACCTCACACATTCACCAAAAAGAAATCCTATTTTTGGTCTTTTCTTTTTCTATTTTTTTGAGTTTTTGAGTTTTCTAATTTTTTCTTTTTTTTTTCCTTATGTCAAACAAAATCAAATCAAAATGTTACTCAATCTTAAAATGATTTACACACAAAAAGTAACCAAATGAAAAAGTTAATCAATATCTACAACAAAAATAAAACAAATCCCAATAAAAACCAAATTCTAAAGTTTTCAAGTTTTTCAAAACTTTTTTTTAATATTTGAGCTTTTCTAATTTTTAGTGATTTTCAAGTTTCTCTAATTTTTTTTGGATTTTTGAGAATATTCAAGAAATGAACATAGCTAAGTGGCAATTGGTGAAATAAACAAAGTAAGACATAACATATGAAACTAATAAGAAAATAGCTAAGAAAATGAAAATATGACCTAATCTTATGCCGTCGTCCCTGGTAACGGCGCCAAAAACTTGTTTGGATAAATTTAAGTGATAAACAAAAGCCGTAAGTACAGCTCTCGTTGTAATACTTGAGGGTCGTCTCCTCAGGAACAATGGACAAGATTATGGTCACAAAAAAAATGAATTAATTAATTAATTAATTAATCTAATATTAACTACACTAAACCAAATTAAATCATTCAAAGAGAACTAACACGCTAACTTAACTGAACATTTGTGCTACTAACTCAACCAACATCCAAATTAACTCAAGCAACATTCAATCGAAACTAAAACCTAAAGTCTGAAAATTGAAATTAAATAGAGCTAAAATGCGAACCAAAACCATGAGAAATTAACTCACTAATTAAGTAGTTAATCTCAAATTAACGAGATTCTTAAACAGGGGAAGGGAACACCATCAACAATCATCCATTATCATCAACAACCAAATTCCCAAAATCTGAAACAACCACAAACCAACTACTGATCTAGGTTTACAATCGAAAGCAGCCAAGTTAATCCAAACAACATCACCAATTTGACATGCCTCGAACTCAAGGGCAGGGGAGGAGGAACAGAACCATTCAATCATCATCATCATCATCATCAATTTACTAAATTCAATCATTAATCAAACCTAAACCAACTGATAATAATAGCAGCTCAACATAATCAAACCAAGCTAAATCCAGGGGAGGGGGAAGCAAGCAGCCCAGAATCATATTAATCAGCATCAATCAGTCGAAGAAATTGGACAGAACAAATTAACCTACATGAAGAACAGAAGAACAGGACACGAGCAATAAAGAACAAAAGAGGGGATAGGATTTGAATTTACCATGGGACAACCAAAACATAGCTTCAAAACTCGTTAACCATGGCAGATTTGCCATTACTGACGCTTCAATAGATCGAAACATGGGAGGAAGAAAATCGAATGAAATCAACTAACCCAAAGCCAAAATCATTACACTTGTAAGCTTAATTCATGAACATCAACCAGAGATTAACAAAACCAGAATTATTTACAAGAAATTCGAGACCCAGAACCTAACTAACATTAAACCCTAACCCTTAAAATCGAAAAATTGCATCTGAATTATGAGAGAAACTTCAAAAATTAAACTAATGAAACCCTAAAAATCTTCTAACCTCTTCTTCTGGAGCCGGCTTCTTCATTATATACCCAAGCTCTTCCGATCTTCACCGTTCATCTTGAGGCGCGTGGGTAGAGGAGATGATGCGACTTTGTGTGCTATGCTAGCATCCTTAGCGTAAAACCCGGTGATGGGTAAGGATGGTGGATGCGCTGGCACTCGGTGGTGGTGTGTGGTTTGGTTGTTCGAAGAGAGTGAAAGGGGGAGATGAGGAAGATAAGGAATGGAGATAGAGGAGTCGGGCTCTCTGGGTTGAAGCCGAGAAGAGGAGAAAGAAAGAAGTTAAGTAGGGGGGAAATGAGGGTCACGTGCCTCGCACATGATGGGCGGCTAGTTTAGGTTTTCTTTCAATTATTTTTTTCTTTTCTTGGGCTAAACAAATGGGCTTTTGGGATTGGGTCGGGTAAATTTGACCCAGTTCTTCATTTCTGGTATTTTCAGCATTTTTCTTGCATTTTTTCATAATTATTCTTATTTTGCTCAAAACCTACAAAATAAAATAAAATAAAATAAAAACCTAAAAATAACGATTATTATGAGCATAAATCGCGTATAAAAGTATCGTAAAAAAACACATTTTTGGCACGAACAGTATGGCTAGGGTTCCATGAAAAAACCTAACCGTAATTTTCTTTTTTATATATGAATTTTATTTGAGATTAATGAATCTAATTCTTCGTCATTAAAATCTCGTTTCCTTTCCTTGATTTTCATATTGAATTAGTTGTGTTTAAGGAATTAAAACGATTCAAGCTCCTTTTCTTCATACTTTTCGAGGTAAAATTTCAAGCTTTAAATTTTATATTTGTCTAGCTTGGATTAAATTGGGGAGATTAAATTAGTAGTGGTACGAAGAGCATATTACATGGATGTATAGTGGAAATTACGGTTAATGAGTGATAGTGTCTTGGGACAAAAATCTAAGGAATTAGTGTCACTGTTGCAATCAGAAGGTAAGGTGAATTTGAAGATCCAAAAATCAATATTGGCTCGTTGAAAAATTATAAAATTTATAGAGTTTATATCTCTAGAAGTCTTCTGTATCAAGAATCTTGAATTGTATTAATCGGAGTTAAAATCAGAAAGTTATGGTAGAAATATGAAGACTATGTAAACTTAGACTGTATTAGGATAGATTGGGAACTTCTCCAAATTTAAATTAGTTACGGATGGAATATGCTAATCCCTTTAAAATAAAAGTTAGACTAGACAAGCCGGGCTTGGATTAGACAAGCTGAGTGTTTCATAGTGGGCTTGATCTTTAGAATCTGATATCTAGATCATAAGTTATATCCGTTGGAAGTTAGACCTAGATTATGTCCCTAATCTGTATGGTTAATATGAAGGTTAATCAAAGGAATAATTCCAGATATTCATGAAATTACTTTAAGAAGTACAACTTAATAATTGGGCATAGAAATAGGTTTCAAAGTGATCTATGGGCTATAGTCCATTTGAGTTTGATTTTGGGCTAGGTTTAACTATCAATAAAACCAATTTGAAAATTGGATAGGTCCATATTATGAAGTCGAGCTCAAGCTTAAGCATCATATTTTTTCCAGGTAACAATCATGCGCTAAACCCCTTGAATGCCCCTTTAAAATATGCTTTATGTGGATTACCTCTTACATTGATTTGAAATGATATTCGAGGAACCTTCTTGGATAACCCGATATGTTGTAAATGTTTTATTGTTATTATTGAAACTTAGTATGGAACCTTGGGCTTTTTAAAAGTATTTTTAAATAATGTCAAACCTCTATTGGGTCGAGATGGGCTATTTGAAAGTTTTGGCTAATGACCTATCCTCCAAACATAAATAATCTATGTCAATGAATTAGGCGAGATGTGGGATGTTTGCTCTGAAGGTCTTATAGTCTTCCTCAGGTAATTGCATGCATGCTTAGTGGCCGCGTGCCATCCTATTGATAGGAATGGTCAGGTTATCGATAAATCATCTAATTGACAGTAGGCAAGAACTAGATAAGCGGCTGCACCCAAGTCAATTACAGGCCATGAGATTTAGCGAGGTTGTAAGCCCTTTCTTAAACTTGAACTAAGAGAGATTTGAATGAACTTAGGGGTTCGAGTTCGATTGGTTAGGAGCCATTAATGAAATTATTTGAGTTATCTTCCCTCTTCTCCCTGAACTTGTTTGAAATGAAATTTGAGTCATGTTTTGATTGTTATAGGTGGTTGTTATTGAGCTCCATCTCCTTTGTCTAAGTGTTTTGTTTTCAGGTAATGATCATGAGCAAATGGATAGGACTCAAGTTTAGAAGCGAGGACGCTGACACCTACTACCTCAGAACTTTTGGTTTTCAATAAATCCCGTAGAGCGAACACTTGATTTTGATTATATACATTGACTTCGACCTTTGGTTTGATTTTATATTTGGATTCTTACTAGTAGATTTTATGATACTTAGCCTTGTGTTTCCGAGCAGGAAATACAATGATAGCACCCCACTGTCACTTAGGGTTAAATACTAGTAATGAAATAAAATCAAAATTTTGGGGTGTTACACTAAGTCTCAAGATGAGGAGTGATCATTAGGGAAGGTAGTACGAGATCATTCACACCCTCATAAGACATTTGATCATGAGAATGAAGGCAAAAGCTAACATGATAGTCAAAGATGTGCTCATAAACACATAAAGAGGGGACATACTTCCAAGATTGAGAGGGGATGACAAAGGAGGAACTGTAATTTGACTCTTATAATTAACCATGGTCTCCTTATAAACACCAACATCATTAGGTAAATTACCCATATTAGCAATAGAATTCAGAGAACCAAGACTATAGGCTTCCCTAATTGCATTCCGCTCTTATGTCTTATCACTTTAATCCTTAAGAAAGTCCAAAGCCTCATTAGCATTCTTATAAAGAAACTCTCCCCCATACATAGATTCAATCATTGTCCTAGTACTCACATCCAAACCATTATTTCTTGCTAGTGAGAAAGTATCTTTTAAGGAAGATATCAACAAAGAAATCCCAAGAATTAATAGGACCAACCTTAAGACTATACATTCATATTTTGGTATCATTTTGAAGAGCAAAGGGAATGAATTTCATGCTCAAAACATCATCTAGTACCCTAGGAATGTCAATCAACAAATACACCCCTTACTCAAGAATAAATAAATAAGGATCTTCAAAGTTGGTAAATTTGATGAGTGTATCAACGTAGTTAGGGATAAGGTCAAATCATATGTCACAAGATATAGGGAGAAGTCAAAGTAAGATCTTGGGGAAGCTCGGGAAGGATGGAAGTGATTTCTCAATGAACGTGGTTGGTCAAGTTCTAATCCTTCAAGAATAGGCTCATTAAGTTTAGTGGACTTGGGCTCAAGGTTTATCACATTAGAATCCATAAAATTCTCAAGCACATCATTTGCATGCAATAAGCCACAACTTTTGGATTTTTTAATTTGCTTTGGACCTTTCACATTTTTTTTTTTTGGTATTTTTCAATGTCATCTACTACTCTATAACTCAAAAGCAAAAAATAAAGAAACAACAAAAGAGACTATAGGGTCATATTTACAAGAAATGACTTAATTTTACGATACTATCCTTGCCAATGATGCTAATTTCTTACTATGTTTTTGGGGAGTAATGGTGAAAAGTTTATCGTCCTCTGGGATGGTATTGAAATCAAGTTATTTGTTATCCTAGCCCCGAATCTAACTTTGAAAAAGCAATAAATGTGACTAAATATGATTAACTAAACCTATTACCAACTAAACCTAATTTAAACATAATTAATTAAACTAATCTGAAAAACACATAAAACATCATTATAACTAACTATAAGCTAACAAAGCATCTAATGTAACTAGAAAAGCGATAAATTTACTAGCTAAGGAAAGAGAGGGAAAGGGGAGTACCTCAAAAGCTTAAATATCTAACAATAAAGGTTAGATCTCCATTGAAGGAGTAAGGGGATGAAATTTATGACTTGACTTCCAATTATTCTCACTAATCTGCTCTAGCTAATTATAATCTAATCCATCACTAACCCAATGTTCAACTCTTCAAAAGTGGGTTTTCAAACCCTCACCTGAATGAAGAAGGAGAGAGTTGAAAATGGAGATTTAAGATAAGAAAGAGAAAGATTGAAAGTAGGGAAAGGACAGAAAGCAAGATTCAAAATTAAATAACATCATTGAAGCATGAAATTAACCTAAAGCAAGAAGGTTTGCATACTATAAGTGTGAAGAGTCAAGGAGAAAGATTGAGCAAACCAACCATTCAATTGAAAAGCTTCAAGAGTAAATAAAATTAAAAGAGAATCAAATACATGAAATTAACACTTGAAATGTGGCTACATTAGCCAAATTAAGAGCTAATCTACCCTAAGTGCTACCTTTTGAACCCTGAAAACAAAGCCAACCCTACATAAAAACCTAACTAAAAATCTAGCTTCATGCACAAATGGGGGAATGGGATTTATACAAACCCCAATCAGCAAACTTGGCATGGTCGTGCCATGTGGCATAGGCAGACCATGCCAAGTTTTTGAACTTTAGCACAGGAGCAAAATAGGGGTAGAGGTGGCACGAGCATGCCACATGGCATGGTATGCTCATGTCGAATCTCTGCCTTCTTTTTCTTCCTCGTTTTCTGGCAACTTTTGTAATGCATTTACCTGACTTTGCTTCATAGTTGTTCTAGGTTATCCTCCAATATTAACCTAGGTTAAAGTGCCTAACTTTTAGAATGTTTGCATCGATTATCTATAATTTGAGTAATTTTCTTTATTACCTACAAACCCACCAAAATACTGTTAAACAACCTAATTTATCAATTATTTGAGATAAATCTGCATAGAATGAGGAATAAAATTCATATGTTTCACAGCTGAACATTCTAGCTTTAAGACTCTACTGAAAATCCCCTTTAAACTAGACCTATGCACTTGCTGGAATGTCTGAATTACATTAAACATTATTTAAGCTATAATGTCACTAATTGTTCATTTAGCTATTTAGGATCATTCCATGATCAAATCCCTAAGGACTCCAACAAAGCATGGGCCTCCTTATGTGGGCTTCAAAAACTAATTGTTTACCCTCACAGATGTAGGATGTATCTTATTGGGGGCAATAAGGACTGATTTTATCTAACCTTTACATGCATTTTTCTCGCCCTCTTGAAGGCGATTTTTCCTCAAATCCTTATAGTTGATGTCATCCTTCACATAACAATTAAGGTCCTCACATTAAAGTTGGCAGACTCATTGATGTCCTTGCCAGTTCCAGTTTGTATACATAGCTTCTGACCTTGGCTAGGACATTGAAAGGCCTATCTTTTCTAGACACCAGCTTATTCTTACTCCTGATTGGAAACCTCTTTCCTAAGATGAAGTCATATAAGATCTCTAAGCTAGAACTCAATCCCCTTTCTGCTTTTGTTTGCCTTAGCCTTATAGGCCTCATAGACCTTCTCAATGTGAGCCTTGATATGTTCATGCAACTTCTTCACTTCCATATCTCTTGTTTCAATCTCATAACTTATCTTGGATTCACTTGGTAGGTAGTGAGACCAATAAGGGGTTAGGTGGTTAACTTTATACAAGGTTTGAAATGGAGAGCAACGTGTTCAATGAGATGGAGCTTATTGTAAGCAAACTTAGCATGAACTACCTTTAAATCCTCTTCCTTTAATTTTTTTTTTTTTTTGTCATTAGGAGGCCACACATAGTCCTATTAGTGACCTTCATGTAGCCACTTATCTAGGTATATATAGTGCACAAGTAGTATTGTTTAGCAGCTTGGTACATAGAAGGTGCAACAAACACCTAGAAAATGGAACATAAATTTGGTGTCTTCATCACTAACTACGGTTTTTTGGAACTCCATGAACCTTAATAGTTTCCCTGAAGTGCATGTTCACTAGCACCCTACTTGAGTCTTTACCCCTTTGAGTTCTAGGAAGAGCCACCTCAAAATCTATGCTTATATGTACAACCCCTGATGAAACTAACTCACAACTTTATGGAAAATTAAGCATCTTAAGGCAACTCAGTTGTAACACCCCAATTCTTAATCATGATGTTAATCTTAATTAACTAACCATTAGTGGTCACCACAACGACAGTGTAGGGGTTAGGATGCTACTGCCATCCTAAGAAGGATAATACTTAGTTAATCTAGTTACATAAACATGATAACATATTCTAGCTTATTTGTACTCCAAACAGCGTATAATTTATTCACATTCAAACTCGAATGTCAATCTAGCCCATGAAGCATATACTTTGATTAACCATGACTTTTAAAAATGTTGTTGTTTGCTTGTTTAACTTCATTCCCTATCTCTTCACTTTTGGGTTACTATCGGGTCAGGACTTCACAATTTACTGACCTAAAACATAAAACACGAAACATTTGAATGGTGAGGCAAAGCGTTGTACATTTACTACTATACTATAAAGATAAAAATTTATTTTTTAGTAAATGAGCGCATTTCAATTCATTTTAGTCCAAGATGAGTAGAAGAGAGAGAATTATATTAAAATTGTTACCGATTATTTGAAAGTGGAACCTAAATTGTTGAACTCATGTGTACAATGCGATCATTGAGTAGGTACACCCCTCCTAAGCCAATTGAGAATTCTGAGCTGAAGCCGAACAGATGAATTGATAGGCCTAACCCTTGATTACTAATAGCTGATGGATCCACTTAATTATGTGGCAAAATAATGCTTGAAAATGGTTCACTAAATACTTATCTATTATGAGATTTTTGGTTTTCATAGAAGAAATGTGAATTTTTAAAAGGTACAGATAGTAAACATACCTGAATTTGGAAATGCCTCTCCCTCTCTTGAAAACTATTCATTTATGGCTCAACAATGATGAAAGTGGTCTCGCTTCTATTTCGAATCGATCTCTCTTATTAGTAAGGTTTAAATAGTTTTTGTTATTACATTCCTTGTAAATAATTGATATTTTATTTGGTATTTATTTGCTTTTTTTTCCTTTTCCATAGTCATTAGCGTACAGATCCTTATTTATTTGAATTTACAAATAAGCCTTATGCCCCATTTATCATAAAATTGATTTAAATTAGCAAAATTAAGGTTCCTTTTATTATTGTTGTTGTTATTGCCAAAACTAGAGTTAGCATTTTTTTTATTCTGGCTATTACTTGTTCAATTTTCATCCTTTGTTAACTAATAATCTATTAACAAAAGAGGTTAGCTCACTCATGCCTAATCTATGGTTTAATTTTATTCTAAATGGGATATTATAATTTTGGAGCCAAATTGAGAAGATATTAATTTTTTCCTAAATATCGGCTAGACTTTAATGAACGTTTACTTGTTTGAATTACAAGGAAATCGTTCAATTCTAACCCGCTTAAGCATGTTTCAACATTTAATCACCCTTTTGGTTAACATTAACACTTAATTTTTGTTATTAACAAAATCATAACCTTTCATCCTTACTACTTTGTCAAATTATTGGTAAGAAATTTCAATCACTAACACGCTCAAATAAAAATTAATCTTTTGAATCGCCTCTAAACTTATAATTTATTAATTTATTTCAAAATTCCTCCATAAACACTATTTCTCTACTTCCTTCATAAACACTGTTGAAAATGTGCATCATTTTGGGGTCATTTGCTACCATTTCTTAAGAGATTGAGTGCTATAGCAGTTGATTAGTGCCCCCATTCCCATTTTACACTTTGGTATGTCACTTTGATTGTGTCTTGCAGGTTTCAAATCCTATTTTACCTAGAGTTGACTCTCAAATGGAGGCAATTTGACTCACCACTTAGGCTCTCTTGGCCCTTATACCCGTGGGAAGAAGAGGAAAAAGAGAAAGTTGGTCCAAAAGGCACCACGGTTGGTCTGTGGTGAAGACCACAAACCATAGTGCCTCCCAAACCAATGAACTCTTCATCTTCCCTGTATTGTGTTGCTGAGATTGCTCGAGTTCTGCTATTTTTAGGGATTTCTCGACAGAAGAAGAGGGCATATCTCCTTACTTTACCTCTTATTTTCACTCAAATTTCATTCACTCTAATCATTTTGGAGCAATAGAAGAATCAGCAGAAGGATTTTGCAAGAGGAGACTTGAAGATTTAAAGATTGTTGAAGAGATCTTGATTTTTTGCTAGGCATATTTTCCTGTTACTTCTTAAACTCCTTGATTTGTTCTATTAATATTTGATTTCAACTATTTTGATCTAGTTTTAATCATAAGTGAGTATTAATCTTGATTTGAAATATTTGATTTGATCTATTTTGATTTGAACTATTACTCTAGGAATTTGTTAGTCAAAACAATAATGTGAGTGATTTTGGCCAATTTGCCTACATATGCATAGATAGTTAGGTGAAACACCAAAAGGAGAAACCCACTGTTAGATTAACAAGATTAGACTTAACTTAGTGATTCTTAAAAGAGAATTGCATGTTAAGAGGAAAATTGGCAATCAAGATCTTCAACTTAGACTAAAATAAGAACCTTTAAAAGAATGGTGATTGGATTAGTTTAAGTAATTTAGCTCATTTCGAGAGAGGAGGTTGAATTATGTTTGATTGTATTCATTTGAATCATCCAAACTAGACAAAAACACATGCTCAATTCAAGAATCTAACTTATTGCAAGGTAAAACAAATCCTAGATGCTTTCCTTGATTGAATTCCCAATATTATTGCATAGTGATCATTTAGTATAGATAAACTATCCAA
This sequence comes from Carnegiea gigantea, assembly GCA_029747015.1. Classification (NCBI taxonomy): domain Eukaryota; kingdom Viridiplantae; phylum Streptophyta; class Magnoliopsida; order Caryophyllales; family Cactaceae; genus Carnegiea; species Carnegiea gigantea. Next base: position 510,855 of record JAKOGI010000151.1, read on the forward strand.
TTGAACACTTATTTCACTTAGCATTTTAGAAGGTCAAAACTTAATATATCACATTGGTCCCTGTGGATGATATTTTAATCTAGACTACAATACCCGTGCGCTTACGATGCGTGTCATCCCTTCAACCCTTCAATGGAAGAACCCAATGCCTACACAATCAAGCTTTAATTTCTTTCAAAACCCAACAAAACCCCTTTAGATTTCAATTTAATTAACCTATTTGAGCATGTATTCACAACTTATACCCAAAATCCATTTTTTATGGATACTTATAAAAATTCATACATTCTAACTCTAAATTATAATGATAGACTTCAAAATTGCATTAATAATACCCATCTAATGTAATGGAGGAGGTTAGATTTTACCTTACAAACACCAAAGAACTAAGGGAAAAAGGAGTAGGAGGGTGAGGCTAGTGTAGCTAGGTGGCACCGACGGCTACTCCAACTAGTGACAGCGGCTAACGACAGGCGGTTGAGTGGTGGCGTGGCTAGGTAGAATATAGGAGGGGGATGAGCATGTCTATGCACGTAGGGAAAGAAGAAAGGCAAGCTCACTTGGGCTTTTTAAATAATCTTGCTCATATTGTTTTATTCATCTACTTTGGTCCGAAATTTCAGCATACTCGTATCCATTCTCATAGACTTTAGGCTGTTACTTTAGTTTATTCTTTACCCATAAAACTATTCATCACAACTTCACATCCTGAAGCGGATTTAGATGTCCGTTTGGCCAAATAAAGGCTTAATCATCTAAGTGAAGACCCAATGAGTTGAATACCTCTAAAACACTTCAATGGAGGAAACCCCAAATCAAAAGTGAACTCTTTTGATTTCTTGAAAGAACACCAAGATAAACAATCCACCAATTAATCCCCTAAAGCCTAAGCACCAAGGATTAACATAAAGGGATGACTCTAAATTACCACTTTAAAAGAGATAAAGATTAAGAGATTTTTGAGAGAATATGGCCCTTAGCGTTATCATTCATTCATAATCATCAAAGCTGAATGTAATACAAGAGATGAGGAATTAAATAGCAAGATACCCTCTCCCCTAAACTTAGTACTAGCCAATAGCATTACAAGAGCTTTGTCCAATAAAATTCAAGCTAATTGTAATATTAAAGGGGGGCTACTAGGGGATAATGGTGTGCTGGAATTTGGCTGTACATTCCTTCTCATTGGTGATGTCATTCACCTATCCAAATGGGAAAGATTAAGGTAAGAATTTTTATGGGAGCCTTCTAGAAGAGTCTATCAGCTTCCCACCAAATTTTGACCCTTAATTCTCCCATTTGATGACCCAAATAAATCCTTAAGTAAAAATGTGCACCTTCAGATCCTCCACAAACCATGGCTCGGTTAGAACCCTGTAACTTGCTCGATTCTTAACATTTGATGATGCTCTTGGGCCTGTTGGAAATAGACATCTAGGGTTATCCATCCATATAAAATTCACCCAAAAAGGTTCCCATTTACCTAGGCAAAAACGAGCTAGAAGTTGGGCTATCTGTTCTGCCCAGATCAAAGAAGTAAATAAAATAAGGTGAGCCTCTTGGGCATGGAGAGCTCTTCGGATCACTAATAGCTCTCTGACATCCGAAGTGACTAAGGTGTGATCTTCCTCTTCGAACTCTTTTTCACTAGTTTGTTCCTCTAGAACTTGGATCTTTTCCACCCCTCTAATAGAGAGGGTTTTTTGATTGGGACAATACGCTTAGAAGTGCTTATAACCATGGCATTTGAAGCATGTCTTTTCCTCTAACCTCCTAGGAGGTTCACTAGCAATCCCTTTACCCTTATCAATGGCCTTGATGGGTGTAAGGATAGTGTCACCCTTGTTGTAGGAAAGGAAACTCTTAGGTGTCCTTCAGGGTTGATGAGGGGAAGGAGTTGCGAAGGGCTTTCGACCCTTAAGTTGTTTCTTAATCTTGATAGCTAGGTGGCAAATGTCATTAAAGGATAAGTAGGATTGTAGTTCCACCCTGTGAGCTATGCTAAGAGAAAGTCCTTTGATGAACCTAGCAATAGTAAGCTCATTGTCTTCATTCAAGCCAACTCTCATATGGAGTTGCTCAAATTCTCGAATGTATTCCTCCACTCAGAGATTCTCTTGACTAAGGGTCGTAATCTTGAGATAGAGCACTTACTTGTATGTGGGAGGTAAGAATCTCTTCTCCATGTGTTTCTTGAGATTGGACCAAGTCTTGATCTTAGACTTAGTTTCCCTTACTCTATTCTTCTTTAAAGTCTTATACCATAAGGAGGCATACCCTTTAACTTGAGAATGACCAACTTGAAGGCCTTTTCATCATTGTACTCCTTGAGTTCAATGATCCTTTTAATAGCTTATACCCAATCAATGTAGTTTTCTGGTTTGAGGTTACCATCAAACTCCGGTGCCTCAATCTTGAGGTCACTAATATCATCTCTATGATGACCTTTTCACCTAATACCTCTATCTTCATGGTCCTCATGAGAAGATGAGTAGGCAATGTTAATGGGGTTAACATCAAGCTCCCTAGGTCCGGAAACTCATCGTTCGGATCCCTTAACTCGCTCTAGCTCCATGGTGAGTTTTCTTACTTGTTCTTGAAGGTCGATTAAGGTCTTTTCTCTCCTTATTTCATGGGCTAACTCTAGAGAAATGCCTCTAGATTGAAAAGGTTCTGCATCATTGGACATGGTTGAAGGTAAACAAGAGAAGGAAGAAGGTTTAAGGGTTAGGAAAAGGTGGCGCGGTCGTGCCAGAGGAAGCACGTGCCAAAATGGGAGAGGCACGGTCATGCTACGCAGCACGGGTTGGCCGTGCCAGAACACTGGAAAAATGTTTTTGGGCCAGAGGTGGCACGATCGTGCCAGGGCCACGTCAGGTGATGTCAAATTTTTGGTTGGCACAGGTGAGTGTTTTAGCTTTTTTTTATGGAGTTTTTGGGTTGTGTTTTGATTAGAGATTGTATTTGGGCTATTTTGGGGGTTCTTTATGGACTAAAAGAGGAGTTTTATGGAGAAATCAAATGTAGGTTTTTAGGGTTTTAGATTGAAAAGGAAGCAAGGAAAAGTGCTTGTGCTCTTTGCGGAGAATAAGAGAAGAAGGTGGAGTTAAAGGTATCCAAATCCCAAAATAACAAAGAAAGAACTCAAACAACAAATTCCAATCACAAAGTGTGAGGATTAGATGCTTACCCTTGAAGGATTCTTGTACTCTGATGCCAACTAAAGTGGATTTAGAAGTCCATTTGGCCAAATAAAATCTTTAACCATCCAAGTGAAGACCCAATGAATTGAATACCTCTAGAACACTTCAATGTAGGAAACCCCAAATCAAAAGGAAACTCTTTTGATTTCTTGAAAGAACACCCCCTAGAGTCTAAGCACCAATGATTAATATAAAGAGATGACTGTAAATCACCACTCTAAAAGAGATAAAATTAAGAGATTTTTGAGAGAGAAAATGGCCTCTAACCTTTTCCCTCAATCATAATCATCAAAGTTGAATGTAATGCAAGAGATGAGGAACTAAATAGCAAGATACCCCCTCTCCCAAGCTTAGTACTATCCCATAGTATATAAGGATTTTGTCTAATTAAATTCAAGCTAATTATACAATTAAAGGGGGACCACTAGGGGATAATGGTGTGCTGAAATTTGACTACACATTTCTTCTCATTAGTGATGTCATTCACCTATTTAAATGGGAAAGATTAAGGTGGGAATTTTTATGGGAGCCTTCTAGAACAGTTTATCAGCTTCCCACCAATTTTGGACCCGTAATTCTCCCTTCTTGTGGCCTAAATAAATCCTTGAGTAAAAACGTGCACCTTCGGACCCTGCACAGACCATGGCTCGTTTAAAACCTCATAACTTGCTCGATTCTTGGAATTTGATGATACTTTTAGGCTTGTTGGAAAATAGACATCTGAAGCTATCCATCCATTTAAAATTCACCCACAATGGATCCCATTTACCTAAGAAAAGTTGAGCTAGAGGGCAGGCCATTTGTTCTGCCCAGGATAAAGAAGTAAAATAAAATAAGGTGACTTGGAGGTAAAATAGTTAGGATCCTTATTTAAGCTACTAAGTGCCATATTACCTTTTCTAAGCTTACTTTAGGTCCCTCAAGGTTCTCAAACCAACAAAGACTTAGCAGAGTCAGGTACTTGGGTACCACCCTTATAGGTGACTAAGGGCCCAAGTTGAATCCAAGCCTTGATATTGATTAAGAGGTTAGGTTTCATGTTTGCTCCACATCACATCCAATTTAGCCATTATTCTCAACTCTTTCACTTTATTTTAATATGAAATCATTTTACATCCATACTCCCCTCATTTTATTTTCAATAAAATTTATGTTAACAAATTTTATAAATTATTTTGAAGAAGAATTCTAAATTTTGCCCACATAAGTCGATATGTGCATTTGTATTCATTTTTATCTCGTTTATTCACAATAATATTTTACTTAGGACACATGGATAAGTACATTATATAAATAAATATATTCCATAAAGAATTATAATTTGTAATCACTTTTATAGATATGCTCATCTATTTATTTGTTTATTAGCTTTGAGTGATTTTATACGAAACATGACTAAATCATAATTTAAGGCCACTTGTCGTGCAAGTCTGCAAATGCATAAAAATTTCAAATGTTGAATTAAAATGTGGCGCTTAACTTTATCAAATTGGGGTTAACTAAATGAGCTTATATAGATTAGGATGGACGATTAATCAGTGAACATTCTTTACCATCTTAGGCCAATTGAAGTATCCTTTGAGGATGGCTAGGGTCTTGTTCAGGTCAAAGTGACAAACAAGATGAATGCCATCGGCTTCTTGACTAGGAGATACCTTAAGGGGAACTTAGGCACACACAACTTAAGGGGAACTTAGGCACACACAACTTGTTGTCTTTGAAGAGAAAAAAAAACCTTTTGCATCAAGTAAGGCTCCGACCTAGGGATGTCACTCACCAACTCTTTGCAAGTTGCATTTTCCAGTTTGGATCCCAGGATAGTAAGCAACACATGCCTCCTTAATAAGGCAATACCAAGCACATTTTCATTGCTCTTCTTATGTCTGGTGAAGAAGGTGAAATCCTAAAGAAATTTAACCCACTTAGCATGTCTAACATTGAGTTTTGGGTTGGCCATTGAGGAACTTGAGAGCCTGGTGAGATGAATGTAGGACAAATGCCTTTCGCTTTAGATAATGGTTCCAATGGCTCATTGCCCTCAGAATGGAGTAGAACTCCTACTATAAGTTGAGTTGTTGAGCTTAGGACCACTAAGCTTCTCACTGAAATAGGCCACTAGCTTCCTGAGCTGAGTTAGGATAGCACCAATGCCAACACTGCCGGCATTGCCCTCCACTTCAAATAGCTCTTTAAAATTAGGCAAGGCTAAGATATAAGCCTTACATAGTTTGTTTGATGTTCTCCAAGGCTTTTTTGTACTGATAGAGTTCATAGAAAAGTGCCTTTCTTAATACATTCTATCAGTGAACCCATGACTGTATTGAAGTTACTAATAAACCTTCTGAAGAAGGAAGGAAAGAAGGCTATTGAAAAGTCATGAGTTTAGTGATGGAGTTTGGAACTGCCATGACTTGATGGCCTCGATTTTGGACTCATCCTCTTGTATATCATCTCAAGAAATCACATATCCTAGGAAAACAACATGTGCATTTGGGGAAAAAAACTCATACTTTTCCAGTTTACCATAGAGATTTTACTTTTCCAGGACTAAGCTTCAGGTATGTTCCTGCTTAGTTTCACTATACACCAAAATGTCATCAAAATAGACATGAAATACACCAACAAAAGGTGAAAGGACCTAATTCATAAGTCTCATAAAGGTATTAGGGGAATTTGACACGCGAAAGAGCATTACAAGCCATTCATATAACTATTGCTTGGTTTTAGAGGTTGTTTTCCACTCATCCTCTTTCTTTATTATGGTCTAATAATAGCCACCCTTGAGATCTATCTTAAAAAAGAGTTTGGAACCATGCAACTCTTCCAACATGTCATCAAGGTTAAGGGATAAGGTACCTTTACTTGAATGTGATATTATTTATAGTTCTGTTATCAATACATAGCTTTCATCTTTCTTAGGATTAAGAGGACAAGGACGAAATGAGGACTTATGTTTTCCCTTACATAGCCTCTATGTGTAAGCTCTTGAACCTATCTTTGCAGCTGTTTGGCTTTAGTGGGATTACACCTGTAGGTAGGTTTGTTGGGCAAAGGGGTTCTAGGGATGAAATCAATCCAGTGCTCAATCACTTTTAGGGAGAAGTCTAGGAGGTAAGTCTTGTAAGAATACATCCTTAAACTTATGGATTTGGGGTTAGACAACGAGATTAAGGGATGCTACTTCCTCACCTATGTTGGTTTCAACCACAAGCATGGCATAAATGGTTCTGCTTTGCTAATGGCTCTATCTACCCTATTCCCACTTATAAATAATGATTATTCTCTTATATTGCCCACCTTACACTCAGCTTTGTGGAGTTAAATTGGGCGAAGGCCTCGAATCCATTTCCTACCATGCAACGTAAAGGAATAAGTGTTAGGCATATGCCATTATGCAACATATTTCTATTACATTGCCATGGTCTTCCTAAGAGCAAGTGACATGCATACATAGACAAAACACACATATAACCTCACCCTTGCACTCTTCTATAGAAAAAAGCTACTAAAGCTTGTCTAGAAATATTTACCTCACTCTATTGAGCCATTGCAGGGTGTAGGGCTTATGAGGCTCAATGGCTAGCAAGCTTCACTTATCAATCATCTCTATTAAAGCTATATTAGTGCAACTATCGCCAATCTATGATCGGTCTGTAAGTATTGCCTCCCATCTTGCATTTGGAGTGGAATATCTACTCTCTAAGTGGATTCATGAATGGAGTTTTTATTGTGAGGTAGTTTCTTGATCATGAGCATCTCCCTTTCCATAGGTAAGAGATAGGATGCTTCACCCCCATTTGATTCATCTTCACTATCTTTCATTTTTATTCAAGCTATATCCTCAATTTCCTTTATCACAAGGGCCGCCCTATTGGGCAGTATGCCTAAAAGTGCCCATACCTATGGCACTTGAAACACTTCTTATGACCCGTTAGTGCTTCCTTAGCAGACTCTTTTCCCTTCCTTTGTACTTGTCATCTAGAGGGCTTTCAGACTTGTATAAAGTATTAGCCTTATTGGTAGCAGTAGCAAGGGACCGCTTAGACTTGAGATGCTTTTGCACCTAGATGGCCAGTTTACAAGCATCCTTAGAAGTCCAGAAGGGTTGAAGTTCAACCTTCTCTAGAATAGTAGGGTTCAGATCCTTAAGGAATGTGGCAATGGTCTGCTCTGGCTTCGCCCTGTGTGCTCATCTAAACTGGAGTTGTTTAAACTCTTTCATGTATTTTTCCACCTTCAATTTTCCTTGGTTAAGAGAAATGGTTCTTAAATATAGTTCTTTCTTGTATTTGACAGGCAGAAACCTTTATCCATGTTTATTTAACTTAATCCAAGTTTTGATTTTGGGCTTTTCTTTTAAGACTTTAGTCCTTTTTAAATTCTCATACCATAGTGAGGCATTATGTTTAAGCTTTAATATAACAGGCTTGAGTTCCTTTTCTCTTGAGTATCTTTTATCTTTACGATCTTTTCCATTAGCTATGCCCATTATAGGTAATTTGTAGGCTTTGGACTTCCTCAAACTCAGGAGCATCCATCTCAAAATCCTTAACGTCATCCATCTGTCCCTCCTACTTCTTGGCCTTCTTCCCATATTAAAGAACTACTACCTTCTTAATATTCTTTTGCAGAGTCTGAGTTATGAGCTTAACTAGGGGAGATGCCCCCTTATAACTCCAACAGGTTGCTGAGGAAGAGATGGTTCTCTGTCAGACTTCTTGTGTTTGGATGGGGAAATAGGATAATTGTGGCATCTTTGAAGAGTTAAATTCTTTATAGCAGGAACATGTTTGGCTAAGGGCTTAATTAGATCAAGATTTCCAGAGTAAGGAATGCAAAAAGTAAGATGACTAAGTACTAAAACTATTAAAGTGGAAGAAGAACTCACCAAGGATCAAAATTGGGCTCTCATACTAGTTAATATATGTCAAGGTAACTTGGAAGTAATTCTAAGTTGGCAAACCCGAGCTGAGAAGATACAACTTGGATTAAAGGAATAATCTGTCCTTTAAGAGTAAGAAATCCACCAGTGAACTTCTAAAGCCAAGCACTAAAAAAGAGCAAATTTCTATAAGCAACTGGAGGCTAACATTTATCACAAATCATCATTGGAAACTATAAGAGCGGCTTTAACTCCTCGAGTTGCTATGTAAAACAAACCACAAAGGTAAAGGAGATCAAACCAAAATCAGCCAAGTTTAAAAGTTGCACAGCTTGTCTCTAATCGCCAGTTTGAGAGATGGCTTCAAAAGATCAACTTAATGCCTATCTAATCACTTTGGAAACTTCAAACTTAGCCAAACACTCTAAATACAATTGTGGCCAAACATACTTTAAATTACAATTATAAGAAAACCAAAAAAAGTTAGATTTGAAGGAATTTTTAAACTACAATTGATTATCCTACTAAGATCCTGCTATTGTAAGAACCATGACTTGTAACCTCAGGTGAGATCCCCCACAAATGTTAAGCCTACTGGGAGTAATCATGTAATTTCTTTTTTCTTCATTTAATTTATTTTCATAACTAAATAGTCCGAATGTAAGGCATCCTAGGTTCATATCTTAAGCTCATCCTGGTTCTTGACCCAAACAGTAATCACTGTTTGTCCTAGAAATCCAGAGTGCCTACACATAGATCCCAGTCCAGATCCTAGGTGCATCCTAGGTAGGATCCTAGGTCAGAGCATGCCCGGCCTTCTTGGCTCTAGACTCACAGGCTTCTTGCATTAGCAAACCTATCTAATGATGTATGTCAAGTAGCCAGATTTCCTTCTCCACACCTAGCAACTTAACATGGAAGATATGACCTAGAACAAAGGATGAAAACCACCATGCAAGACTAAGCAATTCACCACCAATCTTCCTAAACCCAAGCACTAGAAGACCAGATAAAGAATCCCACTCTAAAAACACCACCTCAAGCAAGGATAAACTTTAGAGAGATTTTAAGAGAGAGTTTGCAGTAGCAAATTTGATTCTATTCAAAATTCAACATTAGCTCATATAAAGCTGCTGGAGAGTGTTTATACAATACCCTCTAAGCTTATTCAAGCCAAGCTTACGTAATGATAATTAAAGTACAAATTCTGAAGATTAAGCAAGTGCGCTTCTAACACCTAGCCTAGAGTGACTAATGATTAAGACCATGCTGTAGGGTTCTAATGATCATATAGCATCTCAAAACTCATTTAAATACAAAAACACACTTAGGATTAAACATACAATGAGTGATTAATGCAAGAGAACCAAAAATAGGCTCATTTGTGCAAGTGGGACTACATTAGGGGTGCACTATTCTGTCCAGCAGTCTGGCTGATATTTTCTCCCTTCTCAGGTGGTTCTTGCCTTCATGCTCGAGCTCTTGCATGGATAATAGATAGGAGTAGGCTTCTAAAATATTATGATACATGTTTATAAGCTTAGGATGTTGTAACCCTTACTTTGAAGCAATGATCATGAAGGATCTTCATTCCAACCTGCACTGGAAACCTGGCAGTGGGTAATGTTCTTACTATGGTGACTAATTAATAGAGTTTAACTTGGATCTAATGGCCTAATACTAAAATTGACCTCCTAAGCTTCAAAGCAAGTGCCATATTAGATGAGGTTAGGCTTCAAGGCTCTGTTAAAATCCCATTGAATCTAACATGGCCTGTTCTAACCTTGCATCATTTTTCTGGCCTTTTATTGATCTTCTTGGACTAAGGATGATCAAACAGCCTCAAAATGAGTTGTTACAAGTGATTTAAACGTATCCAGCACAGTAAGATTCTTCCCAAGCAAGCCTCAAAATTGAGCTCCTTGGCCTCACAAAACTGATTCCCTAGATGAACAGTCAGAAGCAACTCACCGTTCTCCTCTTGTGAAGCTTGTTCAGTGTCCTTGCATGCATCATCCTCCCCACCTTTGAGAGGATTTTCCCTCAAATTCCTAAGGTCGGTATCATCCTCTACATAGGGACTCAAATCCCCTATATTGAAGGTGGCTGATATGGATGCATCCCATGGAAGTTCCAGCTTGTAAGCATTGACTCCCACCTTTGCTAGGACCTTGAAAGGTCCATCTCCTCTTGAAATTAATTTTCTTTTTTCTTGGTAGGAAACCTCTTCTTCCTGAGGTGTAACCAGACAAGAACACTAGGCTGATATTCAATTCCTTTGGTGTTCTTACTGGCCCTTTCCTTATAAGCCTCATTGATCTTCTCTATATAAGCACTAATTTGCTCATGCAACATCTTCATTTCTCTGGCTCTCTGTTCAACCTCACAGCTAACCTTAAATTCAGTTAAAAGTGGAATAAGATTAATTAGAGTAAGGGGATCGATCCCATAGAGAGCTTTAGATGGTGAGTATCTAGTAGCATTGGCTGGGGCTCTGTTGCAAGCAAAATCTGCTTGTGGGAGCTTCAGGTTTCACTCCTTCAAGTTCCTTTGCACCAAGGTTCTTAGTAGAGTTGAGAGTTTTCTGTTAGTAACCTCTATTTGACATCATTTTGTAGATGATAAGTGGTGGTGTATAATAGCATGGTGCCCAGTAGATGCCACACGCTCCTCTAGAAATAAGATAGAAACTTGGTGTCTCCATCACTCACTATAGTTCTAGGTACACCATGGAGACCATGGAGTTTAATGATTTCCCTGAAGTACAAGTTAGCAATGTGGGAAGCATCATCTATCTTGTGACCAGCCACAAAATGAGCCATTTTTTAAAACCTATCCACCATCACCATAACTAAGTTCTTTTTCCTCTGGGTTCTGGGTAGTGCTATTACACAGTCCATGCTAATTGTGGGAACTGGAAGTGGTGTATATAGGGCTTGATGAAACTAACTTTTGGTTTTATGACAAATAGAGCACTTGGAAACCACTCTGTGAACATCCTCCCTCATTTTGGGCCAATAGAAGTGATCTCTAAAAATATCCACAATCTTGTTCAACCTTAAATGGCCTATAAGGGATCCTCCATGAGCTTCTCTGACCAGTAGTTCTCTCAAAGGATAGCTAGGAACACACAGCTTATTCCTCTTAAATAGAAACCCTTTTTGCATCAGATAGGGCCTTGTGATGGAGTGTTCTTCACTAGCTCTTTGAAAGCTGAATCCTTATAATAGTAGTCTTGCATGGATTATACTCCAAGAAGCTTTGCTCTTAAGATAGAAATTAGAGCATATCTTCTTGAAAGGGCATCAACTACTACATTCTCAGTGGCCTTCCTATGGCTAGTGGAGAAGGTGAAGGCTTGTAGGAACTCCACCCACTTGGCATGTCTTGAATTCAACTTGGGTTGCCCATTGAGAAACTTGAATGCTTGATGATCTGAGTGAAGAACAAAGGCCTTAGGTTTAAGGTAATGACTCTAGTGGCTCAATGCTCTCACAACGACGTAAAATTCTTTTTCATATGTGGAGTAGTTGAGTTTTGGACCACTGAGATTCTCACTGAAGTAGGCTATGGGCTTTCTGAGTTGAGTAAGCACAAATCAAATGCCTACTCCACAGGCATCACAGTTGACCTCAAATAATTCTTCAAAGTTGGGTAATGCTAAAACAAGTGCCTCACATAACCTTTACTTGATAGTCTCAATCGCCTTCTGAGCTACTGGAGACCATGAGAAACTACCCTTCTTCACACATTCTATAATGAAGCCATGATAGAACTAAAATCCTTTATAAACCTGCTGAAGAATAAGGCAAGGCTATGAGACTTGTCACTGTTGTAACTGAGTTTGGGATTGGCCAGGACTTGGTTGCCTCAATCTTGGTACCATCAACCTAACTACCTTCATAAGAAACTACATACCCAAGGAAAACAACCCTGGGAGTGAAGAATTCACATTTCTCAAGCTTACTATAAAGCTTTTGTTCTCTAAGGATAGAAAAAACTTGCTTAAATGGTTCACATGTTCACATTTAGTCTTGCTATAAACAAAGATATCACTAAAATAACTAACCACAAACAAACCAATATAGGGCGTGAGCACCTCATTCATGAGTCTCATGAAAGTGTTTGGGGCATTAAATAGTCCAAATGGCATGACAAGCAATCATAGAGCCCTTGCTTAGTTTTAAAGGTAGTCTTCCACTCATCTCCCTCTCTCATTCTGATTTCATGGTATCCACTCCTTAGGTCGATCTTAGAGAAGACTTTTGAGCTATACAATGCATCCAACATGTCATCAAGCCTAGGAATGGGGTGCCTATACTTAACTATAATGTTGTTGATGGCCCTATTGTCTACACACATTCTCCAACTGTCATCCTTCTTTGGTGTGAGGAGAGCTAGCATAGAATAGGAACTCACACTTTCCCTCACATAGCCTCTATTAATAAGCTCCTGAACATGCCTTTCAAATTCCTTAGTCTCAATAGGGTTTCATCTGTAATCAGGTTTGTTTGGTAGAGGTGCTCCTAGGACTAGGTCAATCTAACATTCAATTCCCCTCTTTGGAAGAAGGTTAGGAGGAAGGTCTTGAGGAAAGACATCTCCAAATGCTTGAAGTAAAGGCTGGACCAAGGGACTAAAAGGTGCCAACTCCCCGTTGGAGGTGGACTCTACCACTAACACAGCAAGTATGCTCTTTCTCTTAGAAATAGCCCTTTCTACTTTACATCCACTTACAAGCAAGGCATTTTCCCTAAGGTTTCACTTCCCAGCTTCAAGCTTGTGTAATTTGGTAGGGAGTAGAGGGCTTAGGGTCCATTTCCTCCAACTCACTTTAAAGGAATATGTGTTAGGCTTGCCATGATAAAAGACTCTCCTGTCATACTGTTGGTGCCTAACTAGGAGCAAATGGCATGCATCCATCGGCAACACATCATAAATAATCTCATCTTTATACTCTCCAATAGAAAAAGCTACTAAGGCTTGCTTAGAGACAGTGACCTCATTTCCTTTCTTGAGCCATTGTAGGGTATATGGTCTGGGGTGCTCCATGGTGAGAAGATTGAGCTTGTGAATCAACTCAGTGGAACCTACATTTGTATAGCTTCCTCCATCAATAATCAGGTTACAGGTCTTCTTGGCTGCCTTGCACTCGGAATAGAATATTTACTCCCTCTGATTTGCTTCTTGTAAGACTTCACTGGTATGAAGTGCTCTTTTGATCATTAACATCTCTTCTTCTTCATGTGGAAGGTAAGAGGTCTCTCCTTCCTCTTCTAACTCTTCTTTACCCTCTTCTAATTCCATCTAATCCAAGTCATTAATCTCTCTGATAGTGACAACTCTTTTGTTCGGGCAATCTACCTAGAAATAGCCATAGCTATGTCACTTAAAACGCTTCTTCTGACCCTTAGGAACTTTCCTAACAATCTCTTTTCCCTTTCCCTTGTCTTTGTCTCCTCTAGGAGGGGGATCTATTTTGTAATAGTTGAAAGGCTTCAAAGGGGCAGTGGGTTTTGCTGGAGTAGAGGGATAATCTTCCCAGACTTAAGCTGCTTCTCGACCCTGATAGCTAACTTCCAAGCATCCTTAAAGGTCCAAAATGGGAGTTCAACCATGTCTAGAATAGCAGGATTAACCCCATAAGAAACCTAGCAATGGTCTGGTTAGGCTCTTCCCTTAAGGTATACCTGATCTAGAGTTACTCAAGCTCCCTGATGTATTCCTCAACCTTCATCCTACCTTGATGGAGGGAAGTGACTCTCAAGTACAGTCCTTCTTTGCAGGTGGTAGATGGGAATTTTTTATCCATATATTTCTTCAGTTTAACCAAAGTTTTGATTTTGGGTTTACCTTTCAAGACTCTACTTCTCTTCAAATTTTTGTAACAGAGTGAGACATATTATTTAAGCTTCAGGACCGCCAGCTTAAAGTCTTTCTGTCCTGATTATCCTTTGATTTCTATGATTCTCTCCATGGACTGAACACATTCAAGGTAGTCCTCAAGTTTCAAGCTACCATCAAACTCGGGGGGTTTCCACCCTAAAATCGTTGAGGTCATCTATGTGAGTTCTTCTTCAACTTCTGGATCTTCCTTCCCCATCGAAAGAGTTGCTAGCATAATAAGAATCTAAGGAGGGATCTGATCCATCTGGGTTTTCCGATGGAGGTTCATTATCGCTGCCTCTAGGTTGAGCCATAAGCTACTGAATCTAAGCAATCAAGTTCATAATATTATCCTGTATCTCTAGGATAGCTTTATCCCTTCTAAGTTAATGAGCTTGTTCAAGAGAAAGTCCTTTAGGAACTCTAACAGGCTACTAAGGTGGAGGAGAAGTGGTTTCCTTCTCAGACATTATGTTCAAGGACAGGGATTGTAGTTGGTTGTGACTGTTTTAAGGAGCTTGGTGTTTGTGTAGCTGGACTGTGTTTGGGCCAGAGGTTCCTTGTAGTTAAATCAACAAATTTTAGGTTAAAGGATGACTAAATGATCTCAGTAAATCAAAGAGGAAAAGTAGCTATGAAGGAAAACTCACCAAGGATCAAAGTTGGGCTCCAATACCAGTTGATATATATCGAGTAGCCAGATTTCCTTCTCCACACCTAGCAACTCAACATGGAAGATATGACCTAGAATAACTGATGAAATCCATCATCCAAGACTAAGAGATTCACCACCAATCTTCCTAAAGCCAAACACCAAAAGATCAGATAAAGAATTCCAGTCTAAAAACACCACCTCAAGCAAGGATAAAGTTTAGAGAGATTTTTGAGAGAGAGTTTGTAGCAGCAAATCTGATTGTATTCAAAATTCAACATTAGCTCGTACAAAGCTGATAGAGAGGGTTTATATACTACCCTCTAAGCTGATTCAATCCAAGCTTACATAACGATAATTAAAGTATAAATTCGGAAGCTTAAGCAAGGGAGCTTCTAACACCTAGGTCGCAATGACTAATGGTTAAGACAATGCTGCACGGGTCTAATGATCCTACAGTATCTAAAACTCATTTAAATATGAAGGCAAATTTAGAACTAAGCATACAATTAGTCACTAATACAAGAGAACTAAAAATAGGTTGATTTGTGCAAGTAGGACTGCCATTGGGCTACACTATTCTATCCAACAGTCTAACTGGTGTTTTCTCACTTCTCAGGTGGTTCTTGGCTTCATGCTTGAGCTCCTGGTTGGACAATAGGTAGGCTGAGGCTTTGAAAATATTACGATACATGTTCATGAGCTTAGGATGTTGTAATCCTTACTTAGAAGCAATGACCATAAAGTATATTCATTCCAGCTTGCATTGGAAACCTGGCAGTAGGTAATCCTCTTACTGTGGTGACAAATTGAGGGAATTTAGCTAGGATCCAATGGTCTGATACTGAAATGGACCTCCTAAACTTCAAAACAAGTATCATATTGCATAGGGTTAGGCTTCAAGGCTCTACTAAAAATCGCCTTGAATCTAACCTGGCCTATTCTGACTTTGCATGAATGTTCTGGCCTTTTATTGATCTTCTTGGACTAAGGCTGATAAGACAGCCTCAAAATGAGCTGTTGGGAGTGATTAGTACTCCCTAAGGTATCCAGCAAAGTAAGGCTCCTTCTCACGCAAGCCTCAAAACTGAGCTCCTTGCCTTCATAGAACTAATTCCCTAGATGAGCAGTCAGAGGTACCTTATCATTCTCCTCTTGTAAAGCTTGTTTAGTGTCCTAGCATGCATCATCTGAGTTCCAAAATCCATCCCTGCTACCCTAACTGAAATATTAGATGTAGAAATAAATAAAATGAATGAATAAAATTGAGTTCATAAAAAGAATAGAGTCACCAGTGAGTTTTTTTAGGAAACTTATAAAATCAGGTTCACTCTCTAAAGCGAGCAATAAATCAAAAGAGACACCAAAAGGGACAACAAGTTCTTTTTAAAGAGGATTTCAAAGGCTCCCAAATAATCCCTGAAGTGGGGACTATCTAAGTCCACAAGCTCGAACCGAGGATCCAGATTCAACAGTGAGGGTATGGTGTCGCAATGGAATGCATCACACTATCGCTCGTCATCATAAATGCCTCCACTAATCAAAATAGAAAATTAAAGTTAACTTAAACTTTAAATACCAAGCATACAACATATTAAATACGATAATGAAAAATTGAAACATCAATAAAACAAGAGAAATGAAAAACTAAATCCTTAAAATGGGTTAGACTTAGATTATTAAAGATTACATCTTTGAAATTAGATAAAGCTAAACAAAAGAAGAAGAGAATGGAAAAAAAGAAGGTAGGTTTGAAAGACCCTCCTCAAGTTACCTCCCTTAGTGACTTAGAGAATCCCAAGATCAAGAATACTGAGTCTTGACTCATGCTTTAAAGGATTTTGAGGGTAGATTTGAGAAGGGTTTTGTTAGGTTCTCTTAACCTCTCAGTACTATCTCATAATTCTCTAAGGTTCTAGTAGTGTGCTTGAAGGCTAGGTGAAGGCTTGAAAATTTAGAGCTATACGAAACGATGGTTTCCTAGGGTTTCTCAAGAGTTAGTGCCAAGGCTAGGGGTTTTCACAACTTGAATCAGTCTAGGGTTTCTAAAAGATAGGCCAGAAAAAGAAGTCGGGTTGGGTTCTATTAGGCAGAAACCCAACCAGAATCCTAGGCTGGGCTTCAGATAGTGCAACTAATTATGTCATACTTTTGCATAAGTACGAATGAGGATATAAGCAAAATTATAAACAGTTTCATTTTTTGTTGCTTATCAGATTTTGGCGTATAATATGTCACTATAAAACTTATTCAATGAAGAATATTAAAACCTAAACTCAATAATTTTATACACTAGAGTGGGGTAAAAAATATAGAATGAATCTCAACTAAACGCCAAACATTGTCACCTTGGGCCTATTTGGATTTTTTGGGCTCGGTTAGCCTTTTGTGAACATCTTTGTATTTGGATGTGTATGTTAAGGGATGTTAGTACATTTTAAGGCTCTTCATTCAAAATTCGTGGGTCTTCAAGTCTTATTCGATCATTTTACAATCGTCAAGCATTTTATAAAAACAGGACATTTTTAATTGTTTGCATCAATCTAAAAGTTTTTTCCACTTTCATAGTCAGTCTTTGTGGATGTATAATCCAGTAATTTTCTTGATAAAAGCGGGAAGGGTCTTTAAAATATTTTTACACCAACTAATGACCTAAGAAATAGTTAGTCCAGCCCAAAAGGTCTGAACTTCTCAAGTACTCGTTTCCAGCCTGTACAATATGCTATCAGAATGCAATCTTATTACTGTGGTGACTCAAGGCTTGAACTTGGCTACAAATTGAATTAAATTATCGTTGATAGACATGCTAAACTTCACAATAAGTACATTATTGCCTAGGTTTTTCCTTCAAAGCTCTGTTGAAAATTCCCTTAAAATTAGGCCTATGCACTGGCTGGAAGTCTTAACTGCATTAACATTTATTTGTGCTAAAATGTCACTAATTGATCATTTAGCCTCAAAATAATAGCACCATCCATGGTCAACTTCCTAAGGAGCCCAACAAAGGCACTTCCAATGTAGGCCTCAAAGGCTAGCTATTTACCCTCAAAGTTATAAGATGCGTCTTGCTGAACCAATGCGGATTGATTTTTATCGAACCCTTCGCATGCATCAGCACAGGGAGAATTGATTACTAAAGTTGAATAATTTCCTAAACTAAATCAAATTCAAATATCGAAATTAGAGGTTGGTGAATTAATATACAACTAGATTAACTAAACTAAGTGAGCTAAAATTAAATTAAACAATAATGACACCAAAGAGAGAGTCAATCAGATGGGCAACTTAAGATTTCAACTTCAGCATTAATTTGTAACTTTAGATGTTGTTGATAACCAAGAATCAATTTATCTCTTATGTGACTAAACTACAAGCATTGGTTCACCAAAAAAAAAAAAAAATAACAATTTAGCTACATACTCTACATAATTTTAGCATAATTTAAGATCATGGATCGTGGATCGGATCATAGGGTTATAGAATCGTATTATCATCCTACCATACATTTTTAAAACTAAATTAGGATGATAAGATCCTAATGAATTGAAGATTATAGTAGGAGTTGGATCAATGAGGGGTTTTGGATCTTAGAAACGTAGGATCATAAGATCTAGGTCGAGAGTTTAATAACTATGCTTACAAATTTTCAAAATAATCAATAGTTTTGTTTTTTAAATACCATAATTAATTGTAATATCATTTCAAAAATAAAAACACAGAATATCTCTAATAATCATGAATAAGATTATCATTTAGATTTGTGTATCATTATATAACATATTTCTCCAATAATTACGAAGAAGAATGTCACTTAAATTCGTGTGTCAATATATGACAACTTCCCATCAGAAGAGTTCGGACAAGTGAAAATTACTTGCATCCAAGAATAGGGTTTGCAATTCTTGATTAGGAACAATATATTAGGAGAGTATTCCTTTCTAGTTTTGTTATATTAGTGTAATATTATGTTGGTCCTAATATCTCAAAACATATTATTTCTATAATATCTATACTATATAATAAAAGCAATATTGTGATGATGTAGAATTTTCTTGCATTCCCATTAATTAGAGATTTTGAACCCTTGGATTCATTCTCTCTTCTCATCACAACCATATTCCGTAATGGTGGAAAAAAAACATTAACAACTAAGGAAATTATTCTCAGAAAGTATAATCTCAGGAAGTATAATTCTGTAATGATAGAAATAAAGACTATGGAGTGACTTTTTCCCCCCTGAAAGAAAGAATTATGGAGTAATGAATTATGAAGTTGTTAGTAACTAACAACTATGGAATTTCGATATAAAAAATATATCATTCTTGAATATTCAATATTAGTATAAATAGTCAAGTAGTTCCTACTCCTATGAAATTACACATTAGAATATTTCTCAAAGTTGAAAACAATTATGCCGTCTTCATGTGTATCGAAGTGATCTTTTTTGCCTCACTTCCAGATATATAATAAATTATTGTTCCTTTCCTCATATATTTATTTGTATTAATTTCCTAATTAGTTTGCAAGTTTCCTCCTTTTTTTGTAATTGGTAGTTTCAAAATTCTTAATTGTATTTGATTAAAATTTTTGTACTTTTTTGTTGTAATTCCCTCCTATATGTGGCTTAATTTTCTTTTCTCGATATTTAATCTTTCACTAATGAATGCCATCTCTGATCTCTTGCTATGATTCATAATCTTCACTTTTTTAGGTGTAGTTTTTGTCAGGCTTGGTTAATAGTGCTGGTGTTTGGTTTAATTCATTTATATTCTTAATTATTTTCGTCTAATTTATACTTAGGTTTAAATTTTTTTGCTTATATTACATTATATTATATTGTATCAGTAATTTAATTGTGTTTAAGTTCTTTCATGTTTTATTTATGTTGTTCATTTATAGGGTTTTGCTTTTTTTAACAGAAAAAATCTAGTAATTTGATCCTCTTACTTGGTGTTTGTAAATTTTTAATGGAAACAACAATGCAAACTATTTCACATATATCTAAATCTTTGGGTGACCTATTTATCATTAATTAAACAATTTCAAATTTCTATACTACAAATTATAATATGATTTTCATAATTTACAAACGTTAGTATTAAGATATATAAAAGAAACCACAAAATTTGACTTCCTTTTTTATTTACGTAGATATGAGTGCAGTTCTTCATATCTGCAAAAGTTTTGCTATTTTGAAAATTGAGTGAGGTGGTCAAGTTGGGGTTTAGAACAATATGGAGGGGGTGTTGGGGGGATTTCGCTGGGTTAGAAACCCTAGCAGTAAGATCAAATTGCGTGAGTGACATATGGGATGAGTTTAATATTAAAAAGTTGATCCTAATTTATAAAGTCTTTAGAACAAATTTAACTTATTGAATTCACCTTCAAAATATGCCACCAACATTAAAAAATGTAATTTTTCAGTTGTTTCTTTAAAATCATCACAAATGTTCCATACTACATGCATGTTTGAATCAATGTAATTTTCTGTTTCCATTGTTCAGTTACAAACTATAATGCATGCTTGAATATTTCCATTGTTTAGTTAGAAATTATGATACATGATTGAATACTATTTCTATATATTTTTAATCATGACGTACATTTGATACTATAATGGATGCTTGAATCAATGTAATAGTTTTTGTTGTTTAGTTAAATACTGTAATGCGTTCTTAAATACTATTTCTAGTTTCTTCTAATAAATCTTGAAAAATGTTCAAAATCACTAATCATGTCATATAGTTAACTTAGACACAAATCATAAGGTAAGGGTATAGAAAATTTTAATTTCTTGGATTTTTTATTTGAAAATCATGTGTTAATTGAGATTTTGATAGGTCCTTCTGATTTCAAGAAATAAAATACTCTGTTTAGATTAACTAATCAGATGATCAAATTTGAAAATATTATTTTTGGATTTTTTAAATTATGAGTTAACTAAACATACGGTAAGAACTCTATTAGCAATATGCTGCAACTAATTATGTTCCTTGATTTAACTAGAATATCGATCTTACTACATATACATGCGTCTTTATACTAACTCATTCTCTTTTCTTTTGAGAGGAGACAACTCATATAAATTGTTAGGCAGTTTGAGATCAATAGACTCGGGTACCATATATGATACTTTTTATTACTTTTCTAAATCCATCCAGTATTTCCACAGTCCCCCTTTTCCCAAAAAAAAAAATTTGCATAATTCAAATCACGTAAAATCAATGAATCTATCATCCTAAATCTACAGACAACTCATTTGGCTTGCAACTCATGAATTAAGTAGAACACTAAACTTGGGGAGATATGTTGTCTAAAGAAGAATTTAATGACATATTTTCCAACTAAAGGCCACCTAGCTTCATGATTTCAAAAGGAGGAGCGTAAGCACATCATGGATGGCTAATTTTGACGTAGCATAACTACATATTGAGATAGCTTGAATGAAATTGTGACTAGAATAGATCTATTTTCAATGATAAAAGCCCCCTAAAAAAGACAAAAAGGTATATAAGTAATATAATACTAAAAACTTCTAACTATATTAACTAAGCTTATTAAATTTTTATAGTGAGAATTTATTTCTACTTATAGCGATATGACTTACTAAGCAACTTGTTTGTCTCTTATTTTTCAAATAATAATAGCAACTATGTATTTTGGCAAAACAACTTATTGTCTATTTTATAAATTACCGTGCAAAGTATGGGTCTATACTAGTATTTAATAATTGTGAAGAAGAATATCACTTTGATTTGCCTATCATAATGTACTTTAATACTGTTAATAATTTGGTGTGTAATAATATAAAGTAGCTAATGTTATTGTTTTTCGTTATTTTTTAACATAAATATGGAATATTGAAAATGTTAGACATGATATGATGTCGATTACATATCCAACATGTACAAGATACTAGACCCAGATTGCCACCAAAATTCCAAATTGATTTCAATTTTCACAGCACAAGAGACCAAATCAGCATGAATAATTTTCGAGTAGTAGGATGATTATACCTAAAACATGTTCTTATTGTGATATACGATCTTATAAGGTCACACCATAGGCAATCTTCACTCATTAGTTTCTCATACTCCTCTTTTTGTATTAATTGTAGCAAAATCTTTAAAAGTTTTTATTTTAGATCGCCACTAACTCGGTTGATAAAATACAATTAGTACTATTCAATGAAAATGCTCATTGACAAATTCAATTTTGATTATGTAAGTAATCTTTGCCTGTACTTATGTATGTGTGCCTAAATAGTAAAAGTCAATAAAAATTGATTATTAACATAAAATATGGACTCAATATTATGAAAGCACTTCATGTAAATAATAGTTTGGAAAGCAAATGTAGTTGCAAAATATTCGTTAAAAATAAATTTCAAAAATTTAACATCCGATTTTGTCATATAAATATATAACAAAACTTAGAACCTATATAAGAAGGATTCATCCCGTTCTCATCATCATATTTAAAGTTATCACAAAATAAGCATTTAATAATCTAAATAATATATGAATTATTATGATAGTGAAGAATGTTTTTAATAGTTTAGATCATATATGAGTTATGAGAGTGAGTTATTTTCTTTTTTGGAGGGGGGCTATACATTGACAATCCATGAAGAAACAACATATATTATTTAAAGTATTTTATTTATGATATGTAATTGTTACTTAATAAAACAAAAAATTATTTATAATTTTCTTTGCTTTTTTTTTTTTTTTTTTTGGGTTTAGGGATAATTTATTAGAACCAGTGGCGGAGCCACTAAGGGGCAAGGGGGTCAATTGACCCCCAACTTTTTGGAGGAAAAAAAATTAAATGTGGAATATTATGGTGGAAACAAAAAGTAGATATATGTTAATTAGTTCTTAGACACTTTACAAAGGAGTGCATAGTAGATTGGTTGGCTACCTATTGCTCCATGTTGGAGGTTGTAGGTTCTACTCTTCTTGTTGCATTTTGTGTAATTTTTTTTTTGAATCATTTTTAAAGTCTATCGAACGATGATATCATGTTTTACTTTCAAAATATGAGATCCCGTCAAGAACAACTTTCTTAAATGTAGTAGCTATGCACTTCATTTTTAAAACTATTAAAGTTTATGTTATGTGTATTATTAATCTCATACCCCTTACTTTGAATCCGGGTTTCGCCCCTGATTAGAACCATGTTATTTCTAAATGGAGTAAAACAATAATATTACTCCTTATATTTGGCATGGGAATCACCATATATGGGAGGAAAATCTTTGTAAATCAAAATAATTGTTTCTTTTGGATGAAAAAGTGAGCTCATTTACCGGATTAAGACACATTCAGGGCAATGCACTTAAGTGAATTGAGAATAGGAAAAACTAATATAAAAAATTGAATCCATTTATTTTTTCTATATTTATTAATGTAAAATTTTTTCTTTCATTAAGTAGGTAATACGCCCATAGTTGTCATTAGGAAAAGCATTAATTAGCAATATGATTTAACCCTAGCTTAGGATCTCAATTTAATGCGTATAATTCAAACCCAGTCAAAAATATTTGAATTAATATATGTGAAAGAATGTTTTTTTGGCTAATCTAAGTTAGGGTCTGAAGGATTAATACCTCTTCTAGTGAGTTATTTTCTTGCTCGGTTTTATACTTATTATGTTTACTTTAACAAACAATCTTAACCATTTAAGATGAAGTTCATTTCTCCTTTTTTTAGTCAACAAAATATCTTTATGTAATAAATTAAAGTCATAAGAAGATAACTGTTAGGTTAACTTTAAAAGCTCAATTAGCATTATAGTATACATGATGAAAAATCATATTTCAAATCTAATAGTGTACTAGATCATTTTAACCCCTATTTTTCTATCTTACTGGTCAATATACAATAAAAGGAAAAATACTAATATCAAGTAAAGTCAATATACAAAAATTAGAATTGTTTGAAATTGATATAATTTTCCTATACATGGAGATATAAGCTAATGTCGTTGCACAAGAATAGCACCTTCTTCGTAATGCAGAAGTTCACTTTGTATAATGCAATTAGTGAACAAGAAGTCATTCTGAACACACGAAAACGAAAGTTGGTTGAATAAAAATACAAACTTGTTCACGATATATAAGAGATTTCTTGAGAGTTTAGTGGGCAAAGAGATTTGGAATTAATATGGCTGGTTGTAGCATGTCAACATCAGCGATGACTAAACAAGGCCTGGGTCTAGAATTTTAGTGATATAATGTAGTTGTGGCCAAATATATTAGGGAATGAGAGATAAGTATACAACAACAACAACTCTTAGTGTAGGTACCACTTTCGCAGTCTAAGGAGATCTAAATATAGGCAGCCTTGCCCCTTTCATATATAATTGCACATAGAGAGATCGCTTCCCATAGACCCACATAAAAAAATTTAAGAAGATATTTAGATGTTGAAAATAGGTTCATAAATTAATTTAGCAAACACAAGATCTAAATACTTAAAATAACACAAGTTAACATGAACAATAGATGAGAAATAAGAGATTTGCATACCTTGAGTGACAAGCAGTGACATACTACTAAATTGGTCAATAGTAGTCTACAATCAAACAATCGGAGGTGGAGGAAGGAACCACAGTTGCAAAGAGGCTACGATTCAAGCAAACAATATGCAGTAAAACACCCCTGCTAAGAATCATCTACTGTCCTATAGGATTGCATCGCACACAGGGAAGAATAATAACTAGTACAACATAACAACAATCACTACACAAACAAAGGCCAAAGGAAAGACTAGAAGTATACTACTTATGATCTACAACCCTAATTCTAGATTTTCACAAATTTCTATTCTAAGTCATGTCCTCCATTAGACCTATAAACTTCAAATCATTTCTAATCACCTCGTTTCTAACTTTTTTTGACCATCCTCTACCTCTTCTATGCCTCAAAAGGGTAATCGTCTCTCACCTCGTCACTAGTACATTCTCACTCCTCCTCTTAACATGGTCAAACCAGCTTGGTCTAGTCTCCCTCATCTTATCTTCTATAGGTACACCTCCTACTTTCTCTCTAATCACTTCATTTCTAATTTTATCTAATCTTGTATATCCATTAGAGCTGGACAAAGCTGATCTGATATGATTACCAACCTGAAACCAACATAAAGTGAAGTGGGTTTGGATATAAATTTTCAACTCGTTTAATTAAATGCATTCACACGTTTAACCCGTTTAATTATATGAATTAGGTTTAGGTTGAGATTTTCGACACGAAAAAGTACCAATTAAATAAATTAGGCAAGTCAACTCGTTTTTTCATTTATCATATATCTGTTTACCTTTTTATTAGATAATTAAGAATACAAAATTAAAAAGATGTGAATTATGATGAATCGAGGGAGTTTTCGAGAGAAATTGTTTAATGTGATATATAAACGCAATTTTTAATGCTATATAATACGTATTAATCGAAAATGCTAAATGCGTAAATTGATAATTAGGTAACTGAATTTGACCTGTTCACCTTAAATGGGTTAACCGAGTCAACCAGTTTTGAAACTAAATGGGCACAGGTCAAGGTTTTTCAACACGTTTAATAAACGGGTTAAGTTCAAGTTGATGAATTTTCAACCCGTTTAAGTTCGACACGAATACGAATCCGACCCGACTAACTTATTGCCCAGCTCTAATATCCATACATCTATCGAATAATTCTCATCTCTACTACCATCAACCTCTAAACTTTAGGCTTTTTGATTGGTTAACACTTTGAACTATATAATAAAGCTGGCATGACTACCATATGATAGACCATCCCTTTTGATCCTGCAGGAATTTTCTTATCAAACTGTTATAACGAATGCGAGAAAATATGAATAAATTGACAAACACACACAGATTTAACGTGGTTCACTAACAGTGTGTTAGCTACGTCCACAGGCAGAAGAGAGAGATAGTTTTTATTGATATGGAAATACAGAGATACGTATTACATATATAGGGTTTAGGTTTTAGAGCTAACCCTAACCCATACATCACGTACGCCGTCAGTCGCCCCCAAACCTCCATCGGGGGCCACGTTGCACCCCCAAACCCCCAAACCAGGGCGCGTCACCCTTGGACCTTGATTCGCTAACTGGTCAGCGAGACCACCGTGCTAGGTCTACGAAAGGGGACTAAAAACAGATTCAAGGCATTCTAACACAAACACCACCTTGACTTGAATCCTCTCATAGCAACAACAGATGCACCATAACAGTGCCAGATCTCTTCTGCCTCAGATTTTTGCTCTCCAAGAGGCAAATTAATAGCTTCCAACATTTAACAAGTCTAGACAATGTTGGAACTTGCTAACTGGAGCCGGCTTAGTGAACATATCGGTAGGATTGATAGCAGTACCGACTTTCTTCACTTGAATTCTCTTTTCATTTCTCAGGAAATGATATCGAACATCAATGTGTTTGGTCCTCTCATGATAAACCTGATCCTTTGCTGAACATATTGCACTCAAGATATCACAGTATATGATAGCCTGAGCATGGGGTAGACCAAAATCACTGACCAGTCCTTTTAACCAGATTCCCTCCTTGGCTGCTGCTGTCAGTGCCATGTACTCTGCTTTCGTAGTAGACAAAGTAACCGTGGGCTGCAAAGTTGCCTTCCAGCTTACAACAGAACCTCCAAGAGTGAAGACAGAACCAGTCATTGATCTCCTACTGTCCACATCTCCAGCATAATCAGAATCTGAATAACCTGTCACCAAGCACTAAGTATCACCTCTATAGATGAGACCAACATCAGACGTACCTCTTATATAACGAAAAATCCTCTTCACAGCTTGCCAATGCTCCTTACCAGGTTCTCCCATGAACCTACTGACAACACTAACAGCGTGTGCAAGGTCAGGTCTTGTACAGACCATTGCATACATCAAACTCCCTACTGCACTAGCATAAGGAACTCGAGACATGTATTCCTTTTCTTCAGCAGTTTTAGGAGCAAATGCAACAGATAGGTGGGCATTTGCAGCACTTGGAGTATCTATAGGCTTTGCTGTAGACATGCTGAATCTTGACAATATCTTCTGAATATAGCCCTTCTATGATAAGAAAAGCTTCTTCTGACTTCTATCCCTATAGATCTCCATACCCAAAATTTTCTTTACTGGACCTAGATCCTTCATCTTGAACTCAGCACTTAGGAGACCTTTCAGTTTCTGAACATCAAATTTGTGCTCTGCAGCTATCAGGATTTCATCAACATATAACACCAAATAGATAAATGAACCATTTGTTGCCTTGTTGTGATATACAAAACAGTCATATGGACTCCTGTTATACCCGAGTTGTATCATGTAGGTGTCAAATCTCTTGTACCACTACCTAGGTGACTGCTTTAGTCCATACAAGGACTTCTTCAGATGACAGACATATTCTTCTTTCTCAGAAACTTGGAAACCATCTGGCTGAGCCATGTATATATCTTCTTCCAGCTCTCCATGTAAGAAAGCTATCTTCACATCTAGTTGCTCAAGCTCAAGATCCTGATGTGCCACCATTGCTAATAGTACTCTGATGGAATTATGTCTGACCACTGGTGAGAAAATCTCAGTGTAGTCTACCCCCTTCTCCTGACTGAACCCTCTTGCAACCACTCGAGCTTTGTATTTGATGCCCTCAGTAGGTGATATCCCTTCCTTCTTCTTAAAAACCCATTTGCAGGTGATGATTTTTCTGTCCAACGGTCGTTTCACTAGTTCCCAAGTCTTATTCTTTTGAAGTGACTCAATCTCATCTCCCATTGCTGCAATCCATTGGGTAGACTCGGAACATGTGACTGCTTCTTTATAGGTGGATGGCTCATGAGGATCCACCTCTTCAGCAACCTGTAGTGCGTAAGCCACCATATCCTCGAAACCGTATTTCTTAGGAGGCTTCCCGAAATTAGCCCTCCGAGAGCGACCAAGAGCTAAGCTATGTGGATTAGCTAGCGGTGTGGGCTCGGTTTCTGCACAAGAATGTTGAGCTTCTTCCTGTTGTGGTTCACTCTCATCATGAGTGACTTGGTGCTCCACCTGTTTCTCAACATTACCAGTTTCTGACGCAATAACAAACTTCACAGTAGGGTTAAACATAGAATTTTCATCAAAAACCACATTTCTACTGATAATAACCTATTTTCTGATGGAGACCAGATTCTGTAACCTTTCACTCCATCCCCGTAGCCCAAAAATACTCCCTTCCTGGCTCGAGGTTCCAATTTACCCTCATTTATATGATAATAAATAGGGCAACCAAAAACTTTCAGATTTGAGTAATCTGCAGGTTTACCAGACCACATCTCATATGGAGTTTTGAGATGTATACCTGTGTGAGGTCCACGATTGATCAAATAGCACGTTGTATTAACCGTTTCTGCCCAAAACCTTCTAGTCAAACCAGCATTAGAGAGCATGCACCTAGCTCTCTCCAGAAGTGTTTGATTCAGACGTTATGCGACACCATTCTACTGTGGTGGATCCCTGACCGTGCAATGTCTAGCAATCCCTTCACTATGACAGAACTCATCAAACTCAGATGAGCAGAATTCCAGCCCATTGTCAGTGTGCAACCGCTTAATCTTCTTCCTAGTTTGATTTTCTACTAATGTCTTCCACTGCTTGAAGTTGTTGAAAGCTTCACTTTTGTGTTTCATCATAAACACCCAAGACATTCTGGAATAATCATCAATAATTAACAGAAAGTACCTATGACCCCTCAAAGATTCAACACGAGAAAGGCCCCAACAATCCGAATGAATATAATCAAGAGTACCTTTTGTTCTGGAAATTGCTTTTGGAAACTTGGTACGATGTAGCTTTCCAAAAACACAATGCTCACAGAACCCAAGATCCGTTACCACCTTGTGACCACAGAGGAGATCACTCTTTGCCAAAATTTGCATCCCTCTTTCACTCATATGACCAAGTCTCATGTGCCATAACTTGGTCATATCGTCCTTGTGAACTTCTGAAGATGCAACAGCAGCTGAAACAGATAATGTAGTGCCTTGCAGGATATACAAAGTACCTCGCTTGACACCCTTCAGAACCCTATCTGAACCCTTGCAGACACACAGAACTCCTCCTTCACCTTCAAACCTGAATCCTTTCGTGTCCAACAGACTCAATGATATTAGATTCTTTGTCATATGTGAACCATGCCTGACATTGTTCAACGTGCAGAATTTACCATTATGTGTCCGTATCTGTATAGAACTAATTCCAGCCACTCTGCAAACAGCACTGTTAGCCATAGAAATATTGCCTCCAGTCACCTACTCGTAAGTGATAAACCATTCTCTACGCAGACATATATGGTAAGATGCCCCTGAATCTAGGATCCACACATCAGTATGATGCATAGGTTCATCAGCGACTAGGGCTATATCTTCTTCGGACCTACTGTCACCTTCTGCGATAGCAGCAGTACCTATTTGTTTCTCCTGTTGTTGTTGCTGCCTCTTCTTTTTAGGGCACTGATTTTTCCAGTGTCCCTTCTCCTTACAGTAGTTACAGATATCACCAGGTTTAGGACCCTTAGAACCCGATGGCTTCGATTTCTTCTTCCCCGGATTCCCAGGTCTTTTACCCCCACTGGCTATCAACCCAACAGCCTCGGTACCAGCACCACCTGTACCAGCCGCCTTATGATGCAGGTCTCTGCTATGAAGAGATAATCTAACCTCTACTAGAGACACAGTATCTTTCCCAACAATAAAAGATTGCACGAAATTTTCATATGAGGGCGGGAGAGATACTAACAGAATTAGAGCAGCATCCTCATCTTCAATTTTGACCTCAATATTATGCAAGTCTAACAGGATTGTGTTTAATTGATCTAAGTGATCTCTCAAAGACATACCTTCATGTATTCGCAGACCAAACAGACATTGCTTCAAGAGCAACTTGTTGGTTAAAGACTTCGTCATGTATAGACTCTCAAGCTTTAACCACAGCCCAGCAGTAGTATCCTGGTCTACGATTCAAGTGATGATATCATCTGCAAGACATAGCATGATCATTGCGTGTGCGTTTTCCTCCAAACTGGCCATCTCAGCGGTGTAGGCGCCTGCATCTTTCTTTGCTAGCAGCACCCATAACCCTTGTTGCTTCAACAGGGCTTGCATCTTGATCTGCCATAGACTAAAACTGTTCCTCCCCGTAAATTTGTTAATTTTTACGTTCAAAGCCGACATCTTTCTCACCAGAATTCGAAAACCCTAACACTTTGATACCAGTTTGTTATAACGGATGCGAGAAAATATAAACAAATTGATAAACATGCACAGATTTAACGTAGTTCACTAACAATGTGTTAGCTACGTCCACAGGTAGAAGAGAGGGATAGTTTTTATTGATATGGGAATACAGAGATACGTATTACATATATAGGGTTTAGATTTTAGAGCTAACTCTAACCCATACATCACGTACGCCATCAGTTTCGGGGGCCACGTTGCGCCCCCGAACCCCCAAACCAGGGCGCGTCGCCCCTGGACCTCAACTCACTAACCAGTCAGCGAGACCACCGTGCTAGGTCTGCGAAAGAGGGCTAAAAACAAATTCAAGGCATTCTAACACAAACAATACTCTGGAAGCACTTATCCATTTTTACCATCCCACTCTAATACATTGGTTAATATCTTCGTCGATATCTCATTTCTCCTCAATGATCGAGCCTAAATACTTGAACTTCTCGGTCGTTGATATTGTCACATGACCCATGATGACTTCTCCCCACCCACTTTCTCACCACTAAACCCACATTTTAAGTATTCAATCTTTGATCTGCTCAATCTAAAATTCCTTGATTCTAAGGTATATCTCCGTTGCTCTAACTTACCATTAAGACCATCCATAGTCTCATCATATCATCAGCAAATAGCATACACCATGGTACCTCGTCCAAAATCCTTTTTATGACTACATCCGAAATGATAGTGAAAAGGAACGGGTTTAGAGCTAACCCTTGATGAAACCCAATGTTAATAGGAAAGTCCTACTTGTCTTCTCCTAAGGTTCTTACACTTGTTTTTACTTCCCTCATCCATATCCTTGATAGCTCGGATATATGTCTTCGATACCCCTTTCTTCTCCAAACCCTTCCATAACACCTCACGCTGTACTCTATCACTCGCTTTCACTAAATCTATGAACACCATATGGAGATCATTTTTCCTATCCCTATACACTTCCATGAGCGTTCTTATGAGATGGCTTACTTCGGTAGTCGATCTACCTAGAATAAAACCAAACTAGTTTTCAGAAATGGAAATATCCTTCCTCAACCTTCCCTCAATCACCCTTTCCCACAACTTCATAATGTGATTGTGTGGTTTAATACTTTATAATTATGATAATCTTGAATATCACCTTTGTTCTTATAAAGTGGGATGATTGCATTGAATCTTCATTCATAGGGCATCTTTACAGTCCTAAAAATGACATAAAATAGCTCCATTAACCATTGTATCACTCTTCACCGAAACACTTTCATATGTCCACCGGGATACGGTCCAGGTCCATAACCTTACCAGTTTTCATTTTTCTTAATGCATCTCTAACTTCCTCTTTACTAATACGACTGCAAAACGTATACTTTTACTACTCCTCCTGAGCTTCTCTCTCATTTCTCCATAAATACTCGCTCAACTCGCCATTAAAGAGTTTAGAAAAGTAACCCCTACATCTCTTGCTTATTTTAGTATCCTCTACTAAAATCTTACGGTCATCTCCTTTGATGCACCTTACATTTCCCAAGCCTCTTGCTTTCTTTTCCCTAGCCCTTCCTTATTCTGCAGCTTCTAATATAACCTTTCATATGAGTGGTCTTGCTAAAGTGACAAATTTCTTTGTTATCTTTTTAGTCTTGTTGTACCTGACAACATTAACTTCTTTTTCTCCATACAATCTACTGCCAATTAGAGCAGTATATTCATCTTGTTTCTTCTTAACCCTCTCTTCCACCTCTTCATTCCACCACTAAGCTCCTGTTATTTTGCCTCCACCCCATCTAGAGATTCCTAAGATATCCTTAGCTAACCTTTGAATGCACTCAGCCATTGATTCTTACACTGTATCTGTATCCTCTGCTTGCTTCCAACTCCCTTCTATTTTAATCTTCTCTGCTAACATAGTAGTGTTCTCTACAGTAAGACTCCACCATCTAACTCTAGGATCTCTGACATTTCTCTTTTTCCTCTTTGAATTCTTATTCACCAGATCCATTACCAATAGTCTATTGAGTTCTCAAATCTTCACTGGGCATTACTTTACAATCTTTACATAGTATCCTATTGTTCGTGCTAATTAGAAAGTAGTATATTTGAGTCTTAGTAATGCCACTCCTAAAAGTCGCCAAGTGATCATCCTTCTCCTTAAAAAGAGAGTTAACAATCACCAAGTCATATGCAATCGCAAAGTCCAGAATTGCCACCCCGCCACTGTTTCTTTCCCTATAACTGAAGCCACCATGCGTCTCATCATACCCGTTTGTCTCAGTTCCGACATGTCCATTAAAATCACCACCCAAGAAAAGTTCCTCAATTTAAGGTATACTCTGTCCTCTTAGTGTCATCCGCTAGCCCTATTTGTGGCGCATAGACACATACTACATTAAGGATTTCTACCTCCACCACCAACTCAATTAGAATGACGCGGTCACTCTTATGCCTCACCTATATAACTTGATCAACCAACTCTTTTTCAACCACAATACCAACTCTATTTTTAGCTCTAGTATGCCCCGAATACTACAACTTATACCCATAAATTTCTCCAGCTTTGACTCCCACCCACTTAGTCTCCTGGATACAAGCTATATTAACCTTACGTCTACGTAAAGCTTTAGCTAATTCTATAGACTTGCTAGTAAAGGTCCCAATATTCCAAGACACAAAACGCAACCTATAAAACCCTACTTTCCACTAGATAAAACTAATTCTATAGACTTGAACTATTCCATCACTCGCCACTAGATAAAACTAAAATTAATAATACTAATAATAAAACTAACACTAATAGTAATAATAATAATGATGAAGAAGAAGGAAATTATAGTAGTAGTAGTAGTAGCAGTAGTAGTCGTAGTAGTAGTAGTAGTAGTAATAATAATAATAATAATAATAATAATAATAATAATACAACTGAATAACAAATTACAAATAACAAACTACTAATAAATAGAAAAGCAAAAACAAAAAATTAAAAAGTCACCTAGCCAAAAAACTACACTCGCAAACTAATAAAATACTAACAGTGCTAATATAAGTAACAATAGTAATAGTAGTAGTAGTAAAAAATAAGTAATATAAAGAACTGGCAACGCTGACTACTGGGGTACTTATGTGTCAAAAGCTAATATTTAAGGGAATGACTAATAAGCACAAATTGTGATAAACAATTAGAAAAAAAATTTTGAAATGACAAGATGGCTGGAATAAACAAATCGTAAAGGAAATTCACTTGGTTAGCGCAATATAAAAACAACACTACTAAAGTAAACAAACGACTAGATTGATATAATACAACAAAAAATATTAAGAGGCACTGATGGCACAAGTCAGACAAGACACCCAATGCAGTAATAATAAGGCAATAAAGATGGAGAAAGTTACTTATAAGATAAACAAAATGAACATTAATAAGATGGAAAAACTGGCTACCACCAGAACCAAGGAAACCCGGAGACTTTTGCACTCAGTTAGGAAAGAAATGACACAGGTTTGTTTGACTCCTTACCTCCCATAACGCAGAGCACCAATGAAGGAAACACGCGCAACAGTTAAATATATATGAGTAGACAGTAGAGTCATTGAAAGTCTGGCAGACTCGTGGTCGGAAGGCGGGTACCTAGTGCATGGGTATGGCTGGACTGCCGTTGACGGAGTCGACTCATGAAGCGGAGAACAATAATACTAGATAGGGAAACTGGGGGGGTACAAGGCCTTACCGACGGTGAGTAGGGTCACGACACCGTTGCCAGATGCAGCCTATGCGAGCTAATGAGGACAACCACCTCCGGGCGACCAGCAGCCAAGTGAAAAGAAAAACTGCCGCCGACTGAATTCGCCGAGGCCTTGTAGTGAACCGACACCTATCGACTTGCCTAGGCATCGCCAGCGAGGTGCCGACACCTGTTGGGGATGGCCTGAACTGCTGGAGTAGCCAGGCTAGCGGTGCTCAAGGTCACAAGTACATTGTTGAGCTAGCTAGGTTCAAGCTAGAACAGAGCAATCACACTCAACTTAGAGAGAGAGAGAGAGAGAGAGACACATGTGGTTGAAATTTTAGTGCCACCTAGTGGATCCTTACATCAACTACAATCTTAACAGTTTCAGCACATCACGCACCCAAACAAATACCAGAGTGATCTATAAACCCCAAAAAATAAAAACAGCCACAATATCATCATTCATCTTACCCAGGTTCAAATTACATGAAAATTAAATCAAATTAAGATAAAATGGATATAAAATTATGCAGAAAATTAGGGCAAAGATTATAATATATTCAATAAATTGCCAGTACTATAGTACATAAGATTTGAGAATTAAGGGTGGGAGAAATTCTTAAGCTCCAAACACATTGTAATTTACCACATAAAGATTTAATTAGTCTTCAAACATTATAAAATTTAACAAAGGAAATGATATAAATGTAAAAAGGAGAGAAAAAATGTATATACTTGAACATATGTTAAAAAATAATAGAATGATAAAAAGAAAAAAGGCTCAAACTTTTCATAATTTAAACAATCTAATTTGTCAAACAATTAACTATTGATTCTATAGACAGTATATTAAAAATTTATTTAGCCTATAATCTTACATTGCAAAGGTATAATCTTAATACATTGAATTTTGAAAGAGAGAGTGAAACATAAAAGATTTCAAATTATCTTAGCACTGCTAAGCATTGAGCCTTCAAGTCCTATTTGTTGCAGATACAATACATCATGATTGGAACTGAAAATAAGACAACAAAATCTGAAGTTTTCATGGAAAAAATAAAAAAAAAACAAAGGACTTATAAAAGAAATTAAAAAAATTAGAGTAACAAAATAAAGTAAGTATCAAGAAAAATAATTTTTAATAAAACCAATACATAGTAAAAATTTAACCTGAATATATGCATAGATCGTAAGGTTGACAACATTACTGGTGAGGGTGGCATTGTAGATTGAGAAACATTCTCTTTATTTGTTCTTAAGGTTTGCAAAATATAAAGAGAAAGGCCAAACTCAAATTTATTGATGTTGAACCAAAAAGTCAAAGGTAAAGCCTGAACACTGATTTGATTTCACTGGGAAACAAATCTAAAGCTTAAGAAAATTGAAAAACTTAAATCATCATAGTCACCACAATGAAATTGGGAGCGACTAAAATTGAGAGAAATTAAACCTTAGTCAACAAAACTAAACCAAATTAAACCCTGAAGAAGAGATGAACAACTGATGAGGAAAAAAGATATAAATGAGATGGACATACTAACATATTCAATGTTGGCGTGTGGACTTGGTGCAGACTTAGAAACAATGTTGAGGATTTGGGCTAGAGCTGTATAGCAATCCAATTCTTATAACAATGGGTGATCTGCATGCGAGCATGAAGATGTTGCAGAGGGAAAGATAACTAAGATATTTGAGGCAGAAACGTGGGGGTAGGTTAGTTAAATTAAAAAAGAAAATAATTAAGAAAATGATTTTATCTATTAAATTATTCAATTAAGTAACCACATCTATAAATCACTTTGAGAGATAAGAAAGACAGGGTATTGAATTGCACTCGTCATGAGGTAGTTGCTATGGTGACGGAGTTGCTATTTAAATTTTGAGTTGAGGGGATAGAAAATAATTTTATTTATTTACCAAGTGTTGAAATATGATCTCATTCACAAATCAAAAGCCCACCCTCCTTATTACTTGAGATTTTAGAGTTAGAGGAGGAAAGATTCATCAAATACTATCATTCTGATATTTGTTATGTACAAATTGGTATTAAGATTTTCATTATTACGGTAAAAAATGAATAAATGTAGAATCCAACAATTGAGTACTTAACATT
This sequence comes from Carnegiea gigantea, assembly GCA_029747015.1. Classification (NCBI taxonomy): domain Eukaryota; kingdom Viridiplantae; phylum Streptophyta; class Magnoliopsida; order Caryophyllales; family Cactaceae; genus Carnegiea; species Carnegiea gigantea. The sequence continues at coordinate 546,562 of JAKOGI010000151.1, forward strand.
TAGATACCTTGAGTTTAATGGTATTATTTTTTTTGGCTTCGAGTTTTTGACTTAATTTTTAAGTACCATCACCTATGAATTCTTTATAATTTAGTATGATAATTACCATACTATCCCTGATATCTTACTTCTCTCTTTTCTCTTCTTAGAAAAACCCCAAACTCACCCTTTCCACCATCAGCACTAGCTTCCATCTACCCAACCACTACCTCGACACCACGTGCAGATTACTTGGTGGCTGGAAACACCACTATCGCGGTCCTCAGCCACCGACTACTCCACTGCCACACCTTCATTCTCTCTCCTCCCAAGCTCCCCTATTCTTCTTCTTCCTCCTCCCAAACTACTTCATATTTTAGGAATTAGCTAAATTTCATAAAGAGAGACTCACATCTTCCTTAGGCCCTGTTCTTTTTTTGGTTTGATGAACCCATCCCACTCCCACCCATTTTCCCACATCTTCCCACACTTTAAAAAAATCTCACTCTTTCTCACTCCCACCCGCTCTCTCCCACTCCTTCCCACTCTTACATATAACTGCTATTTTTCATATTTTGAAAACTTTTATAATTTATGTAATTGTGTGTATGAATAGTCTGATAATAATTATGAAAAGTTCATTTATTTTTCGGATGTTGTGAAAATATTAGTTAGTCGTGCTGAAAATTGTAAATGGCGTAATTTTTGTTATATATATTGAAAAAATAATTTATTTTTTTGCATTGTAAGCAAATGTTAGTTATTTGTGATTGGTAGATATTTTGGATTTGATTCTGTGTATGGAAGAGATGCTTATTATTATTTTTTTTACATTGGTGAACGGGTAAAGTTGGAAATATGGGTTAGTAAATAGGTAGAGTTGGTTGGGGTTGGTAGAAGTGGGTTGAAATTGATTGAAGTGGGTATTTTTTTTTTTTTTTTGGTTGAAGTTCGTTGAAGTTCGTTGTAGTAGATTGAAGTGGGCTGAAGTTGGTTGAAGTAGGTTGATTTTTTTTGATATGATAAGTTGGTAAAAATAGTGAAAATTGGGTTGAAATTGATTGAAGTAAGTTGATGTGGGTTAAAGTTGATTGAAGTGGATTGAAGCAGGCTCAAGTAGATGGAAGTTGGTTGAACTGGGTTGAATTATTTTTTTGTATAATGGGTAGAAGTTGGTTAAAATAGTGAAAAGTAAGTTAAAGTTAGTTTAAGTGGGTTGAAGTCGGCTGAAGTTGGTTGAAGTGAGTTAAATTTTTTTTTTTTGATATGATAGGTAAAAGTTGGTTAAAATAGTAGAAAGTGGGTTAAAGTTAGTTGAAACGGATTAAAGTTGGTATTTTTTATTTAGATTCATGAAGTGGGTTGAAGTGGGTTAAAGTGTATTGAAGTTGGTTGAAGTGAATTGAAGTGAGTTGAAGTGGGTTGTTTTTTTTTTTTTTTTTTTTTTTTTTGTATGATGGATAGAAGTTACTTAAAATAGTGGGAAGTGCGTTGAAGTTGGTTAGAGTGGGTTGAAGTGGGTTGAAGTTGGTTAAAGTTGGTTGAAGTGGATTGAAGTTGGTATTTTTTTTAATTGAAGTTCATCAAGTGGGTTGAATTGGGTTGATATGGATTGAAGTTGGTTGAGGTTAGTAAATTTGGATTTACCAACGAAAAGAACAGGGCCTGGACATATGTTTATTTTTTTCGTTACTTGTATTTGATTAATATATGAAAAAAATATATCTGCAATTTATTTTACGAATAACAAAAATTACAATTTTTTTGGGGTCAACAGTCATGAAACAATATTTCGTATCCGATTCAACACAGAAAAATAATTTTTTCAGTCTAAAAAATATCTATCACAAATAAAAGATTATATTAAAAAACAAAATACATAACTCACATCAACTCTCTTACTTCATTCAACTCCTTCCAACTCTTTTCCACTCCTTCCCCCCCTTTCCCACTACCACTCATTTCACACCTGTAATTTCCCCAACGAAAATAAGAGGGCCTTAACGCAGAAACAAGGGGCACCCTTTCGCTTAGGATCCGAATCCGAAAAAATATGCCCTATAACTGGCAGCCGCAATGCCCCCAAAATCGCGTCCATTGCACAATGAAGCAACACATCCCCTATACACAAACGAAAGAAAGGACCAAAATTGCTTAGTACCCAAATCAAAATTCTAACAAAGAAGTTCATAAAAGCCTCAAAATTACAAAGAAGGATAGAAAATGGGCAAAATTGTTCAATACCCAAATCAAAATTCTAACAAATAAGTCCGTAAAATGTCAAACTCACAAAGAAGGATGAAAAGTGACCAAAATTGCTCTATGAACAACTTAAAACTCTAACAAATAAGCCCACGAAAATGTCAAAATCACAAAAAGGGTGGAAAAAGGACCAAAATTGCTTGATGCCCGTATCAAAATCCCAACACCGAGAACTATTTGAATAAACAAATGCATAAAACCCTCGAATCACAAAAAAAGGGGGTAGCTCGCTCAAACCGATGGAGATCGAACTCATGACCGACCTTGAAAAGCAACGAATTGGAGGAGGTTGTGCAGGCCGTTAAATGAAAAGTATTAACAATTGGGGTAGACATTACTGAGATTGACAAAGAGTTATAAGATTTTGATGAAGAAGAGAGTATTTGAGGTTGAATAAGAAATGAGAAAGAGACTGTTAAATGGTTGAGAAAGAAAATTAAGACTTGGATGTGGTGGGTAGGAGAGACATCAAGATTTTTATGGTAATTTTGAACTAAATTTTAAAAAATTCATAAATTAATGTACTTAAAAATTAAGTCAAAAAATTAGAGTCCAAAAAATTAGCACTATTAACCTCAATTCCTAGCTGTTAACTGTCCACCACGCATCATATTGGTAAATATTTCACAATATGCGATTGTTTAGGCAGCAAACGCCACGCTGCAGCAGCGCAATCCTGCAAAAATGGCGGCCTCGTCTCTGCGGCTTTCACTGATAAGCCCATGGCCATGGAGGAATACCAGACCCTCGCGCTCTTGTTATCACTACTACTATGACAACAACAACAATAATACTGCCTGGATATTCTCAAAGCGCTATCTTGTTTCATCTCTGTCTTCAACTTCAGCCGCTCCTTCCGCTCCTCATCCTGAAATCCCTACTGACTTGACCCCTTCATCTCCTCCTCCTTCTTCGTCCTCTTCCTACCCGCTCAAATGGGAAGCATTTCGGAAGAAGAAAGTGGTTATGCGCGTCGGCTATGTGGGTACCAACTACAGAGGTCGCTCTTCGACTTCTTCCCCTTTTTTCTCTATCCTCTTCTAGTCCTTCCTTTATTTCTCTTTCCTTAATTTCCTCCTTTTATACATTCAGGGTTGCAGAAGCAACGGGATGAAAACATTCGCAGTAAGTCCGATCCCTTTGCCAGTGCTTTAAACTTTATATCTTTGCTTTGAATTCGAGTAGAAGCTGTACAACAGCGAAGTTTTTCAAGCAGTCATACAGCATAGCATTTGATCCTCTGGGGCTTGTCATGAATTAGGGAGTCTCTTGGTGTGTCGATTGATCTTTTGATTTCAGCCGGAAGTGTTGTACTTGCATGCCTAAATTGGTTTAATTTTGCCTTGTAAGCTATTGAGGAAGCACTGGAACATGCCCTTTACAATGTGGGTGGGATCCATGATCGCAATTATGGAAACTTGCACAAGATTGCCTGGGTTAAGAGCAGTCGCACTGACAAAGGAGTAGGCTATTTGTCTTCTTTCTTTTCCCTTAGTTTGACTTTGAGATGTAGTTTGCTCGGTTTGTAGATAATCTGATGAATAATGTGGGAACTGTGAGGTTTGAAGTTGTTTGAACATGTTCCTAGGTTCACTCTCTTGCAACTACAATATCTTTGAAACTGGAAATTCCGGACTATGCATGGAGGAATGATCCTGATGGTGTTGCCCTGGCGAACATTGTCAACTCTAATCTCCCTGATGATATTAGAGTTTTCAGCATTTTACCCTCTCAAAGGTAATGCCATTACTTCCCAAATGTGTGATTGTATTGCTACCAGCAAACTTTTGGGTCTGACCATCTGGCATCTGTTTTCGGTTACTCCGTCTGCTTCCATTTTGTCTGTTTATCCCTTTTCTAGTACTCTGATCCAACCTTCAAAGTGCTTCTGGAGCGTTGTTATGTAACTATTGGGTGGGGTGCTCACATGTTGGCTCCCAAGTGCAAATAGGGGCTATATCCACCAGAAATATGTCTGTACATCTAGAGGGACTGACCTGAAAGAACACACTAGTTTACATGTCAACTTACAGGCTAATCCTTTCTAATTGAGTTTTGCATATGGACTTTTTTGTCCATCTTTTCATCATCTTTGCTAGGAGATTTGATCCTCGAAGAGAGTGTCATGTTCGAAATTATTCTTACCTCCTTCCAGCGGAAATCATTGGAATAACAGATAATTCAAGCACCGCTGAAGTTGATTATCATATATCAGATTTCAATGGAATTCTTAGCACATTTGAGGTATCTTTCTCGGAATCCCTTATTCATCACCTCTATGCTTCAATTTTTTCACTAGCATTTGGGATGCATGCTATTCATAGGCCATGTCTGCCACGTAAGCTGGTGGGGTGGCTATTCCACTGCTGTGAGTTGTGAGATTGAACCATTGCTGCAGTTCTGCTCCTGGTGATGCTCATCAATATGCTGCATATATGTGCACGCGCGTGTGTGTATATATGCACACGCACTCACGCGTGCATACACACGCACGTGTACGTATATGTCGCGCGCGCGCGCGTGTGTGCGCGCGCGCGCACACACACACATGTATATACACACACCTACACAGACACACACACACACACACACACACACACATAGATATATGTACATACATACATATATGTGTATTCATCATATACATATATATATACACATATATACATATATATATATATATATATATATACACACATATATACACATATATACATATATATACAGATAAATACATATATTTATAGATATATAGATATATATACCTATATATACATATATATACATATATGTACACACACACGCACACGCACACACACACACACACACACACACACACACACACACACATCTACATATATATACATATGTATGTGCGTGCGTGCGTGGGGGCGGGCAGGCGGCGGACAGGCATGTGTGTACACACACACACACACACATATACATCTACATATATATACATCTGTATACATATGTATACATGTGTGTGTGTGTGTGTGTGTGTGTGTGTGTGTGAAAGTAGGTTGCCTGTGTGAGCCAACGCCTTTGATATTGCTTTTATTAAAGGAAGGGGGGGCGGGGTAGGTTCCTTTTGGATGTGATGTTCCCCAAAAATGCAAAAATAGCTAGTGTGCAGTTATCTCCTCTTCGATGTGTATGGATAATCTTTTGTAGTTCATCAAATTCTTGTCTGTGAAACTTCTTGTTGATCGTTTCTTTTAGATCAGCTGCTGCCATGTGTCTGTTTTTACTTTATCTTTAATGATGTCTATATGCGTTGTTGTATATGTACATCAATATATTTTAGCAGGATTGTTTTTGGGTTAACTGTGATATTTGTTTGCTTATTTCATGTAATCCAGGGGGAGCATCCTTTTCACAACTACACAGCAAGATCCAAGTACCAGAAAAGACCACTTAGAGGTCATTCAAAGAGAAGAGACAAATTATATTGTGAGGTGCTGCCTGCGGAGATTGAGGAAATTAATGGTGATAGTCATTTCTCAAATGATGAGACAGATGCATCTAGTGATGAAGAACTTGTCACTAGTTCTTTAGACTATTCTGATTCCGATGTTCGTGTACCTTCTGAAGATGGGCTTGCTGATGAGCGCAGAAATGAGACTTCTGTGATACCTATTCGTGCCAGATGGCTTCATGAACGTGATGAAGCAGATAGGCTCAGTTCTGCTCACTGGAGAAAGATACTTCAGTGCTCTTGTGGAAAATTAGGTTGGTCGTTTGGCATGGGCTTTGTGGAGCTTTCTATATGCGGGGAATCCTTCATGCTGCATCAAGTAAGTTCATTTTTGGTCTATGCTAAGAATTTTTATTTTTTATTTTTTATTTTTTTGGTGAAGGACCGAAAGATGAAGCAAGTTTATTTAATGCCTGCATTGAGGGTCCTCTTGGCCTAGATAATCCTGGAAGATTAGGGTTCCAAAGTTCACATGTAGTATGAAGCTCCCCTTCTTAGGCTGGATGGCTTCTTTTGAGCATCTGATCTCTGAAACAGGCAACCTTAAAGTGGACTTTGGGATCAATGCATCGTTTATATAGAAAATTCTAGTCTTCTAGAGGTCTTGGAGTTTTTATTCAAAATTATTGGCAGTCAAGAGTGAGATAAGTACGGTGCATCCTAGGTTTTATAAACTCATGAAGGTGGAATGTGGAAAATTTGCAGAAAATGGGAGGGCGTTTAGTGTGTGCTGTTAGGAGAGCTTGTTTAGGCCTTACTTGCACAATGACCTTGTGGCCAGCATATGTTGCCCTAACATTCACCCCCTTACGTATCAATCTTACTGGGTAGGATTAAGGCTTGTGAAGCACGAACTTTTTAGTATTGTGGACGCCTAGCATGTTAATGTTTGACTTGTCTTGCTGTCCGTACTAGGGCTGATGTACATTTTCTTGGGCAACTGTTAGCCCAACAAGTTGATCAACATCCTATAGAAAAATCCTTCAAAATTTTGAAGTGGAAATTGATAAAGATTGATTACAACAATAGCAGCAGCAACTCCCAATCTGGTTCCCACTTCTACAGACTTTGGAGAGAATCGAGAGATTCAGATGTAGGCAGTCTTATCCCCTATAACCATTCCAACTTGTAAAGAGATTGATTCCTATGAAAACTTTTGATATTCCACTTTATCCAGCAGATGAGCTTTAACAGCATTGGCTCAGGGATCATTGTCAGGTGTGGGAAGAGGTTTTACATTGATTGTAAGTGCTCAGCATCATTGTAGCTGGCTGGCAAGTATGGTCATTTGTAGGGAGTTGTGTTTCAAGTCCCAGAACATAACTCAAGCTTTCAAGCAAGTCAAATCTAAGGGTTCGATTTCAAAGGCTAGACCAATTAATCAGTGTATAGTCTTAACCTACCCGAGTTTATACTAGCATTTAGGAATGGTTGGTTGCATCATCAGAGCTTGTCTAAGCTCTCTTTCGAGAGTCAATACGGTCTAATTGTCTTAACCATATGGTCTCATGAGGTTAGATCAATTAGACTACAAGATTAGCAACCAAGAGACGTAGCTAAGACTTAGACTATTTTTATGTTGATATCCTAGATATTCTCTTTACTCACAGCTGCAAATGGCGTCACTTTTCATTGCAAGCCAGAATGTGCCAAAATGGTGATGAAGGCTTTTTTAAACATTTCGTTGAACACTTGGTAAGTATGAGAGTAAATCCTAAATTGCAGGCATAAACAAAGGTTGATTGGGGTGAATACAAGATTAATTACCAATAGGACTAATCACAACCATAGCCAACAAACTATCTAATATCGAATCACAACAAAAATCAAGCATTAAACACTATGTTGCTCGAACTCGGGTATGGTTGTCAGATACAAGTACACATCTGTGTGTCTGACTCATCTTGGTGAAAAACTTAGGGCACTGGGACTTTGTCCTAACATGGGACATGCGTAAAGTGACATGGCTTTTTAATTGTTATTTTTACAAATTTAAATCATTATTTATTTATTTTTTAAATGTCAGTTTACCTTAGATTGTTGCACATAATTTAAAGCTAATGCAAATACAAATAGCTGGGTTTCCGTGAAGCAAGGCCTTGAGAGTCTTGAACTTTGACCGCAACTCAAATAAATGCTCTAATAAACAATCTCTAGCTGTACCTCAAATTAAAAAAAAAAGAAGAAAGAAAAGGCGCATATCCCACTAGGTTAGCAGCACCCATTGAGAAGCAGAAAACTTTAGCCTTGCTTCGTTGCAATGGGATGAGATGAGACAGAAACACAGAGATAGAGAGAGAGAGAGAGAGAGAGAGAGAGAGAGGGTGAACGGTAGATAGAGAGGTGCAGACAGAGGGATAAAGCGATGGAAACGTTAGCAAGACAGAAACCCTAGGAAGACCTGAAGGATAGAGAAGACGCTGCCGATGCTTCTAGAAGCTTTCTTCAGCCTAGCTGCGTCTGGTTGCCCATTGCCAGCTCCAACTCATATCCTGTGTCAGTACCCCGGTCGTGTCTTGTCAACACAAGTACAGCACGCAATTTGCCGATTCAGAGCATCATAGATTAAACATAATTAAAATCAACAAATTCCACAATCTAACATCTATCCTAGCATGAAAACTAAACTAACGTAACATCAAACATCTAGGTAATATAACATGAAAACCAATCTGACTTCAAAGCATAACTGAAACAGAGTCAAAATCTAGCAAATAAAGTAGCCTTGCCTTACTAAGCTAACCTAAAGCCCCAAAGCAAGCCCTGAAAAACTCTCCAAAATCCCTGAAAAACGATCTTAAGCGCGATTTACGGACTTTTTTTTGCGGGGCAGGGGAATATGGGTCGCTCGTGTCCTCCTGGATGAACAAGCAGCAGTCGAAGCAGCTAGCCAAAACACTAGAGGATAGCACAGGGTCCTGTCTCTTTGCACAGCCTAGCTGTGTCAGCTATGGCTTTGCTAGCATCCATGAGCTGCAGCCACGCATGTTTACATAGACCCCAAAGTGAGCTAATATCTACAGGAAAACCAATCTCACTTCAAAACCTAACCAAATGTAATGAAAATCTAGCAAATAAACTAAATTGGCCTAAAATCCCAAAGCAAGCTCTAAAAACTCTCGAATAGCTCCCTGACATTAGTTACAGGTGACCCAAAACTCATTTGTGTAGACCCTGAAAGCGGAGACATGGGTCATTAATGCCCTCCCACTGGATAAATGACAAGGAGCAGTCCAAGGCAGCCAAAACACTGCAGGATGTGAGTCAAGTGACATAGCGTAGCTGTGACCAGCAATGGCTTTTGTAGCATCCATGGGCCGCAGCCATCCAGCCATTCAAACACGGAAGGCTAAGTCTTAAACTCTCCGAGGGCTTGCGGATAGACATCTTCGATTTTTGAGGGGTTGACAGAAGGTGCATCTTGGGCTTGTGGAAGTCTGAATGTATAAGACAGGAATGAAAGGTCTTGGCTTGAGCTTGTGAAGGTGTGGCAGAAGTGCATGGCATGAATGTCCGAGATGGTATTTTTTTGGAGCAAAATTAGGTGAGAGGCAGTGTAAAAGATGTGACATTTTCACACTAACAATTATTTGCTTTGGACGTGTTGATGACGTGCTTAATTTGCCATACTGTTTAAGCTGGAAGGATGATGATGTGGTACAATGCATATGTGATCCAATTATCCATTTTAAGCTCTAACATAAAACCTAATGGAATTCATCTCAGCATAGTGACAATACTATATTGGTTGACTACTTGGTGACAATACCATACCCAAGACTTATTGCGAGACTGAACACTTTTTTGGTGACGCTTACTGAATATCAGGATGACTAATAATTTATTTAGGGTGTGACGGGTAAAAGTCACTACTCGATCAATTATTGGTCTCCATGGATTAGGAAGTCACCTAACATAAATTATTAGTCTTGTCAAAACTTTCAAAAAGTCACTCCTAAAGTGGTTCATTTCATTATAAGTCTTATGTGAGATGGTCTCACCCAAGAATTTGTGTTTTTGAAAAGCTAGCCCTCGCACATTGTAATTAGGTTTATTCAATCTGAGTTGAGCCCGAGCTTATGAGTGAGCTTGCATATGGGCTTGGGCTTCGCTTAGGGCTCATTGATCTTGGAAATTGTGTCCGGCTTACCTCAGGCTTGAGGCTTGAGCTTGAGCTTAGTGAAAGGCTCAAGTTTTAGCTCAACTCATATGGGGCGTGCCTACTCATTTGATTGTTTAAGGCTCATTTTTTTCCTACTAAAAAACCATAATTTAAATAATTGAGATTGATAGTGTTTAAAACTTGAACAGAATTTCTTCCATCATCAAACACAAACCATGAATTTGCCGTCTCTTCCTCAATCCAAACCAGTTTTGTTGTCAACTACAATGAGTGTCAAACATAAACCATGAGTTGTAAAAGCTAACAAAGTAACATTGGCAACCCAATTGTAGTTCCATGCATTTGTCAAAGATAAACATCAACCTTCGAAAGTAAAAATGTAACTTTTCATTCCAATGTAGTGAAATTTCATCAAGTTGTGCATGTCTCACCCACTTGGCTTGTTTAGGCTTGGCTTATTAGCTCGTTAATCTGGCACATTTCTGCTTGGTTGTTTTAGGCTTGGTGAACTTACGAGCCCAAAACTAGATGCTCAAGCTCTATTCAAATCACTAAATGTGTTCGGCTTGGGTTCCCTCCTAACTCGGCTTGGCTTAGCTACACCACCAATGGTAACACAGTCCCCATTGTAACCTATCATATGCCTTTTCTACATCCTACTTGAGTGCTATCGATCCATGTTTTACTTTACCAAAAATGTAGTTGTGTGATTGAACATAGCTGATTAGCCCCATTGAAACCAGCATGGTGCTTCTGGCAAGAGAGTTCCTGCTGTGATCATCAATCATGGAGGAATTTGTTTATGGAGGGAGGGGAGAAATAGATGGCCTACCTGTGAAGATGGTGATTGTAATAGAACAGAGAACATTGATGGATGCTGATCACCTATGTTCCCCCTTTTTTTAAAAGTAAAAAGCGATGGAGAAGGAATGTAGTTATGACTTAGGAGGAGTGTGTTGAATTTTATTACATGCCTGGCAAATCATCAGATAATAGCTGGTATGAGATAATTTCACATAAATAAAGAGGCTATTGTGATAACTGAGTTTTCTAGGTCCTTAGACAACTATCGATCCCTTTATTGTGCACAGGTTGACCAACTTGAAGTGCTTCCTGAATTGTTTTCTTTACATGCATCAAATGTGCCCCAACCAGCAGTCAAGTACGTAGCTAGCTGCTGTGGGAAGAATGAGATCTAACTAGGCATGCAAATTCTGTGCAGGAAGAAGCCAATGACCTTTATACTAAGAGCAAGCTCAGGTGCTGAGCCACCAAAAGACCCCCCCCAAAAAAAAGGTGTAAGTTGAATAGGAACCTCGACACATAGACAACCTCACTCATGAATGACTTTAGCTTCATGAACTGTGAATTAAGACTTGGGTTTATATAATTGAGTGACAAGTGCAACATAAAGTACACAACACAATATATGATTAGATACGATGTCATTATATGAGATGTGCGAACTCTGTTAGAAGAGGAAGCCAATGACCCTCATATTAATGCAAGCTCAGCCACAAAAGAAGCCTCCCCCCCCCCTCCCAAAAAAAACAAAAAAAGGCGTAAGTTGAATAGCAAGCTTGACACTTCGACAACCCCACTCATGAGTCACATTAGCTTCATGAACTATGAAGGAAGAATTGGGTTAACAGAATTGAGTGACAAGTACGGTATCAAGAATACGACATGACATAAGATTAGATATGATGTCGTGATATGAGATGTAATAGAGTCACATGTATCTAGCATTTATGTGTTCTCATATTGTGAACTATAGGACTATTATTTAATGAAGTTATGTGTATCAAACATCAGAACACATGAGACCGATAACTAATTCTGTTCATATGCTTCTCATATGACGATGGTGAAATGAAGCTAAACTGAGGTAGCGTTACAATTTTTGACTTGGGAAAGGAAAAAGAGTTAGGACATTCTTGTTATGACATAATCATGTTAATTTGGAAATAGGCTAACTCAGCAGACTTGTTTATGATGCTGTTGTTGTATACAAGGTTGGTTTATTGTATAACTTGACAAGTAAATAGAGTTAGTCAATGTGCCTTGTTGTAGTTTTGGATATAGTCAATTACTCTAGCTAATGTGTCAAGCATAACAAAGGGAATGGTTTGAATCATTTATTATTGAGCTTGTCATTTCATCAACTTTTTAGGTTGTAAGGAAAAAAGGGGAATTTGAGGAATTGAAGATTGATCAATGGGTATAATTATGCATACGCCTAGAACAATGTTGATGTTGGTTTGGGTCGCCTATAATTTGTATTCCTTTGTTTTTTAATTGGGTTTACAAGTAATTTAAATGATTGTGTATTTCTACTTGTAAATACACGAGTTTCCTGTAAAGACGCTTCTAAATAAACAACACTCATGTTATACGTATTTCCAATGTCATGACTTCCATTTGAAAATTTTCAACATGCTACTGCTAAAATGTTTACTTTAGGTTAAATTGAGCTCTTAAGATTCCTAGCCAATTCCAGGAGGGAGATCAACAACACAAATACACACATACACACACGCACTCCCATGCATGCATGTGTGTGTGTGTGTGTGTGTTAGGGGGGCGGGGGTTTGGGCCTTTCATGTCCCACAAAACCACACTCTATAAAAAGCAAATCACCAAATAGCCTTCTTTGTTGGTGGCATGTAAAGGCAGTGCTCTTTTGTTTTGAGGTTTGTCAAAGGGTTGATGCAAGTGGTGTTGTTAGCGGTGCAGGCCTGCAGGCCCTACTTTAAGTACACTGGGTTGCCTACTTAGGTGGGAGCTACTCTGGTTATTGTTGTTGTGGAACAAATGGAATCATAAAAGTTGATTATTAGTTGCTATTAGTTGGGCCCCGGGGGGGGGGGGGAGCCTGGTGTCAGTGGGGGTCACCTGACACCCCTCCGCCCCCCCCAAAAAAGAAAGTTCGTATGTGGAAAACTAAAAAAATATCGCTTAAATGAAATTTGTGGCAAAGAAATACACAATCATGTGCCTAGCCCAGTGGTGGGAGCGTCCATTGCTATTCTGTGGTTCTGGACATTGCAAGTTCGAATTTTGCTGTGGTTTGTCTAGTCTGGTTCCGGAACAGAGAAGTGTTTGGCCATTTAAAGTTTAAGATGGCTAGTTTGGTGGAAAAAGTGAAGCTCTTGGATGAGGAGGACCAGCAACACACTCTCTCATGGGCGGATAGATTTGAAAGATTGGGAGTTAAAAAAGAACTCTATGGTGCGAAGATCCATTGATATTTACTGGCACCAAAGAGCAAAGCAACAGTGGATTGCGGGTGGTGATTGGAATACCAAAATTTTCCACCTAGTGGCAAATAGGAGAAGAAGGTTTAATGCTACTCACAAAATTAAAGTGGATGGCGAGCTTTATGTCGATGCTTCCTCAGTCAATAATGCGATTGTTCACTTCTATGAAAATCTGTATCATGAAGATCAACCATCAAGGATTTTTCTTGATGGTGTTGCTTTTGCCTTTGTTAGCCTTGATGATGCTAGGGATCTTAAAAAAGATTTTGTTGAAGATGAAGTTTGGAATGCCATCTCTGACTGAGTTAGGCAACGAGAAAGCTCCAGGCCAGACGTTTTCAGTATAGCCTTTTTCCAGCATTGTTGGTCTATTGTCAAGAGGGAGATTATGGCATTTTTTGCTGACTTTCATAATAAAGGTGTTTTTGAGAAAAGTTTAAATGCTACTTTTATTAGTTTGATTCCCAAAGTGGCTGGCGCAGGTGATGTTAAGTTTTTTAGGCCCATCAGTTTGGTAGGGAGTATATATAAGATTCTTGCCAAAGTCCTTGCTTCAAGATTGAGGAAAGTTGTTGAAAAAGTTGTGGGTCCCTCGCAACATGCTTGACATTGAGAAGGCTTATGATTATGTCTCTTGGAGTTTCCTTTTGGCTATGCTTGAGAACATGGGCTTTCCTAACAAGTGGAGGAAATGAATCTCTCTTTGTATTTCCAATGTGCGCTTCTCTATCTTAATTAATGGTGAAGCATCTGGTTTTTTCTTAAGTTCAAGAGGTCTAAGGCAAGGTGACCCGTTGTCACCTTTATTGTTCATTTTGCTTATGGAGACTCTCAGTAGGTTGGTGATTAAAGTAGGTGAGGAGAGTTTCTTGAATGGCTTTCATATTAGCAACCTTCATTCCGAGGGTTTGTTGATATCCCATTTGCTTTTTGCCGACGATACCCTTGTTTTTTGCAAGCCCGACGAGAGTGATTTGGGTTACTTAAGGTGCATCATTCTGCTGCTTGAAACAATGTCTGGACTACAGGTCAACCTTTCCAAAAGTGCACTCATTCTGGTTGGCGATGCGGCTAATGTTCCTGTGTTGGCTCGTTTCTTTGGGTGTGGAGTTAATCATCTGCCTTCTTCGTACTTTGGTCTTCCTCTTGGTGCTCCTTATAAGAGCATAGCGATTTGGGACTCAGTTGTTGAGAGGTTCCATAAGAGATTGGCAGGCTGAAAGTCTAAGCTCTTGTGTAGAGGGGGTAGATTGACCATTTTGAAAAGCACTTTCGGTTGTCTTCCTATCTATTTCATGTATTTATTCACCATCCTAGCTAGCATTGCTAGTCGGTTACAGAAAATCGTGAGAGATTTTCTTTGGAATTCCAATGAAAATGGTAACGGCCTCCCTTGGGTCAATTGGAATGAAGTATGTGGTCCTAAACAACAGGGAGGACTTGGCATAAGACCTCTTCGTGTTATGAACGAAGCTTTGAAGACCAAATGGTTGTGGAGGTTTGCAAAGGAGGATGATGCTATGTGGAAAAATATGATCAAGGCAAAATATGGGATAGATGAGTTAGGTTGGTGGAGTAAGAAGAGTTCTTATTCTCATGGTGTTGTTTGTTGGAAATCTATCTTAGCAGGTCTTGAACGTTTCAAATCTTTGGTGCATTTTGAGGTGAAGGATGGCTCATGGGTGTTATTTTGACATGATGTTTGGTGTGGGGATCAACCTTTAAAGACTCTTTTTCCTAATCTTTTTAGGATGGCTCCTTTGAAGCATGCCACGGTAAAAGTAGTTTCTTGGAATGGTGACATTGGCCATTGGAATTTGATTTTGTAAGGAGTCTTAATGATTGGGAGAGGATATTATTTGTAATTTGTTAGCCGTACTTGCTGGCAAAGAGGTTCTGTCCCAAGGTAAGGATGAGATTGTGTGGCCACCAAACTCTAAGGGATCCTCTAGTGACAAGAGTTTTTGTTCCACACAATTTGAAGCCTTGGAGGGTTGTGATTTTGCTACTAAGCCTATTTGGAAGTCTAAGGCTCCCATAAAAGTATGTTTTTTTGCTTGGGCAGCCACCTTAGGCAAGATTCCTACGGATGACATATTTAAGAGAAGAAATTTTAGAGGTCCAAGTAGATGCTCTATGTTTTTGGAGGAGGAAGAAACTGTGGATCATCGCCTTGTACATTGTCGGTGGGTTTCTTCGCTTTGTTATTTATCTCTCTTTCTAATAGGGATTAGTTGGGTTCAACCTTCTAATGTGAGAGATGTGATAGTGGCTTGGAGGAGAAGGAGGAAGAAGAGTTTAGTCCTTGGATTTTGGAACATGGTTCCTTTGGCTATTTGGTTGGCTACTTGGAAAGAGAGAAATCGTCGTCTTATCGTTTTAAGATTTCAAGCTCTGTGGTAACAAAGATTTAAATTTGTTGGCTTTTCTCGATTGCATTATGGATGAGAGCTTAAAAGCATAATGTTTTTGTATTGCTCCCTTTGTACATAGGTGACATCCCTTTGATGTCCATCTAATATACCTCTTTGATAACTTACCCCAAAAAAAAAAAAAATTGCTGTGGTTTGTCATCTGTTCAATTTTTTTTTTTTTTTTTTGGGGGTGGCTCAGCAGCATCTCTCCAAATTTGAAGTTCAAAATTTCTTAATTCTAGTTTAGTATTTTAATTGACTTCAATTTGTTATGCAATCCTTTAATTTGTTGGTTAATTTGTTTTTTTAGTTTAATTTATGAGTTTGATTTGCCAATTTCAGTTCTAAATGTGTTTAATTTGTGGGTTTAATTTCAATTCTAGGCCAAGGTGTATAGATATTTCAAGAAGATAGCACTTTAATTGACCTCAGTAGTTTAATTTGTTGATTAATCTTTTAATTTGTGGTTAATTTGCTTTTTTAGTTTTAATTTATGATTTTAATTTGTCAATTTCAATTCTAAAGTTGTTTAATTTAGATGTTAATATAAATTCTGGCTAAACATGCATAGATATTTCAAATAGATAACTAAGGAAGCATCATTTTCAAGTTCCGAATTCGAAAACTCATCACTGAATGAAGGTGGTGGGTACGATGTCACTCAACCCAACCACCAAGTTATTTTTGACCCCCCCCAATTTCTGGCTTTGCCACTGGTTGGCCCTACGCAGGCCCTACTTTGGGCACACTAGGCTCCTTAGGTTGCCTGCTTAAGTGGGATGCACACTTGCTATGTGCAACAGATGAGAGTTGATTATTGCTTACTCATGCAATGGGCTTTTCTACTACATTGGTCCATGTTTGGCAGTAGACCCACAAGTTCCTGCACTCTGTCTTTGAAAGATCCATTTTGCCTTTGAATCTCAAAGCTGATCTGTTCTAGCCTACTCTGTATTGCATTGAACCAGTTACTTGCTCCAGGCCTTCAATTGGCTTGGAACGGCTGCTTATAGGTGGTCTCTCTATTGTCCTTTGTTGTTTGGAACCAAGGCTGCAGTAATCTCTGCTTCCCTTGGCTGTTGAACACTTTTTGATGATTAACTAATATTTCTTTTGGAGGTAACATTTTTTGTAACTTCCTAGACATTCTCTGCCAAATGTATGAGTAATGACCCATCCCATGTAGCAAGTATAACCTTGTTCTCCACCTAAAGGCTTGAGCGGATTTCTGAGTAAAGAAAAAAAAACCCTCTTTAAACTACTGAAAAATAATCCATAACTCTTTTATTGCAAAAGGCCCCTCTCAAATGGATAGTCATAAACTCTGAATGACATGTCTGACAATCAAGCCTGTTATTGTACTTGCTTTCTGAAAACTTTCCTGTATCTTGCGTCCTATATAGATTAAACTGGCTGCAAGGACATCTGTGATGGCATAGCTCTATAGGTTGTTCCACTTTAGCCTTATGCTAGCCGTATCCAATCCTGGACCTGCTCCCATGTGAAGGATATTTGAAACCGGTCCAAGAACAAAGTCTTGTCCATGTTTCTTTTGCAAAGCCACATTTGAGTATGTTTTCCTCCAATAAATCAAATAGCATACAGTTCGTCTGATATGTAATCACTGAAAGTCTGTTAAGAGGTAGGTAATCTCGTATGCACTATCAAGCATAAGCAAAATTTTTCCTTGGTAAAAGCTGAAGGTGATCCTTAAATCTTTGACTTGATTCATTTTGCACTAGACCTTAAGCCATTCTGCTGTATTTGGCATTTGTATTAGAAATGTCGTTCTGCGGTTTGCCTCTGCATGTAAGGGCCTTTCCATGGCATCCACGGCTTTTCCTTAAGTTGCACAGGGCTCAAAGATCAAAATTTTAAATCAAAGTAGGCATTGAATATGTGAAACGGCAAATAGTACAAGCATCTAGCTAATGTATGATGTAGCTGCAAATTTTTTTCGGTTAAACATTAATATTTTTTGTTTTCTTGCATTTGGGTCTATGCTGAGTTGTTGGATCAGTGACTGTGAGCATATGACCTCACAGATTCGCAAAATGGTTGGTACTGCTGTGGCAGTTAAGCGTGACCTGCTTCCAAGAGATATTCTTAAGTTGTCACTCAACAAGTTTTCAAGGATTGTCCTGCCTCTTGCGCCGTCTGAAGTTCTCTTACTGAGAGGGAATGACTTTAAATTGAGAAGGCTACCTGGCAACAAGAAGAGGCCTGAGATGCATATTTTGGTTGATTCCATGGAAATTAACAAAGCAGTTGACAAGTTCTATGCTACTGTTCTTCTGCCCCAGGTGTCTAAGTTTTTGGAACCTCGTCAATCTCCTTGGAAGGAATGGCTTGAGACTTTGGATGCCCATGCAGGAATACCAGAATCCCAGCTAGGTGAAGTCAGAAATGCATGGAGTAAGTGGAATGAAGAATTCCAAAATAGAGTTACTATCCGAAAAGTGAGTTTCTTCTTTCGCAGGTAGTTTTTTGTTATTACAAAGTACTCCATCACGTAGGCGGGACTTTGCATCACTATCCTTAAACTTGATGGGCATGCCATATAGCTTGCGTCAGATTTTTATGGCCTTAAATAATGGGCCGTGCTCGTAAGTCTTATCTGGTAGAAACATTTATTTCCTTCTGTGTTAGGGCTGGCGCTCTTAATCTGTATTTTTTCTGAATTTCTCTCCTTTTCTTTTTCTGTTGGATGTGTGTGCTACGAGTTTGGAGGATACATTGTGTTTGAACTGCTCTTTGCTTGAAGTGAGAGAGTGAATGCATGAGAAAGGGGAGTTGGAGAGTGAAGATTAAGGGGGAGAGAGATGTTGGTGTAAAACAAATTGAGGATGCATAAAGAGCCAGACTTATCTGCCCTGCGAACTTATGTGCTGGTCTTTAGCCATTTCTTTTTGACTTCATTTCCTTCTAGTCTCTTTAACAAAAGAGTTTTTCCCTTTGAAAATTGAAACAAGGTTATTGAAATACTGAGAGTGAATTCCAACATCACTTCATTGATAAAAATGGGCAAGTGGTGAAAGAAAAAGATTAAATGATAGATCCTTCTTTTAATTGGCAAATTTAAGATTTTGGATCTCTAAGGGTTTTCCTTCGTATGGCCTGTGAAATTGTGGTAAATGAAGTGGCCTGTCTTAATTTCCTGCTTGATGACTTCTTTCAGCAGACTTCAGATTGTATTGCTAAAGTGAAGGGAATGGATGTGCTTGATGGAAAGAAGAAGAAAGAGGAAAGAAAAGGTATAATGCTTATTATTTCTGTGGCTCTACTGTTGTGGTTATGGAAGAGTAAATTGGTGAAATATTGTGGTCACTGACCTCTGGGCTCTGGTCAAGTGAATCAACTGTTTTTGCTGCCGCTCTGGTGGATGGGGACTGTTAAAGGAGGCATTAAGTTGTACAAAATGTCTCAAATATAATCGAACTTAATGGTAACAATTGTGCCCACAAGCCCAATGAAATTATGGGTTCTGGTTTTATTGACTGCTTGATTCACAAGTATTTGGTTACTCCAAACAGGACTTAACTGGGTCAATCCAGATTTTGTGCCTATTATTTGTACATTGTGTGGGCTGATCACCAGCTAGGCTTTTCTGTTTTCAGTTCTGCCAAACCTTGTGGTTGTCCAACTTGCAGTTTCAGGTCATAGATCATCCATGCCTAAATCAATTTTTGACTTTGTGCAAAATGATGTCAATATTTCCAATATTTAGCCTTGTATATTGCTTGGACTGATCACCAGCTAGCTTATTCAATATTCAGTTTTTACAAATCCTGTGGTCATCCAACTTATTTGTAGCTATATTCTTACACCTATGTCTAAATCTACTGTTGCTTTTACTTGCAATGGTATCAATTTACAACATTTCCAATAATTCAATATACTTGTCTGTTCGGTGACTTTCTTTGATTAGCTTAATGGAGGGATAATTTGAGATGAATGTAAGATAGCACTAAGAAGGTTGTCATAGTTCGGGAGAATAGAGGACCGACTGACCTGGGTTTTCACAAGCGTTGATGGGTCCTGGTGTGCCTATCAAAGGGGGTTTTCATAAACATACATGTCAATATTAGGCTGTTTTGGTGAACCATATTGATGACAAACTCATTCTCTTAGGGCATGGAAAACAACGGCTGATAAATTTTTGCTGTGTTATTCCGTTGTATCCTTGTCCTATAGTGTATCTTGATGTAGAGTTGCTAGAGTGCCTTCTGACTCTGATTTGTCGCTAAAATCATCAGTTTTTTGCAACTATTCTAATGTGGAAGGAAATTACGTGTGGACTTCTGATAAAATATTGAACTCTCTCACTGCTTTCCCCTCGTTTGTATCAGTCTGGAAATCCTGGTTTATAATGACCAATACAACTCCTTGTTCAGGTGAAAGTGAAGTGAGATGCTGAAGAAATTCGAGAAGTTTCTGCTTCTGATGGACCTGCTGCTCAAACTAATTGCTGCCCACCTGTAAGTTTGATGATTAGACTATCATCGTTCCTTACCTGTCCTATGGTGCTCCCTTCAGAATTCTGTGTCAAATCATTGATGCATATTCCGTGTGGGCTGGGATAATTTTGGAAATGAGCTTTTGATCCAGCGATTGATTTAGAGATAACTGGCTGATAATCTCCTGCTTAATAGGATGCCGGATCCTCTTCCACTTGTATTATTCAAGAGCCTAGCTTAATATGAGAAGCAACTTTCCCAGCTTTTTTTGAAGTATCAATGTCCTCAAACAACAATAATATGCTTATGCTGGATCCTAGGGCATTTTGACTTTTGAGCCTTTTCTGAGAAAGTAGAACTTTATATACATATAATTTTTAAGGGATGTACCTAGTGAGAGGAGGGGATAAGGTGAGAGAGCGGAATGTATAAGCCATTTGCATCAAAATCAAGGGTCCAGATTTAATGATTCAGAAAATTGGAAAGCCCTTCCCAACTTCTTGCTTTTTGTCCAACCATTGGTTTTTTACATACACCTGGAACAGGAAGCAGTTGGGCACCGCAGAAGCCACCACTGCACTCATCAGTTTCCATCAAGCCCTCCAGCAGCCCCGCATGCCGCTAATGGTGTCTGACCAGTCCTACACCTCTGCTTCCCTCCCTGACTTACTTTCTCTAAGCATGTCCACTTCGGTGCGGCAAGTGCAGATTTGGATTACGTCACGACCAGAATCCATGAAACTCTAATTCTGATGCATTTATCTAAGTTTGGGCAAGGTGCAAAATCCAAAAAATTTCTAATATTAGGCATGGAGTCAAATGCTTCACTGGATTAATGGCAAAATCTTACATCGGTGACCCGTGAGGAGGTTTTAATGTACTGGTTAGTCGAAGAAGAGACAGAGAAGGGAAGTTTCAGAAGTCACTGTGGTCAGCTGTTCTACTTTCTACTGATGGGGATGGTTAGGCAGGTACCTTGCGTCTGGGGATTTGGTGATTGTTGCATTGGTTTTGGGGAAGGGAGGTTTTCGGCATGGTTCGTGGTTAATCGTGGCTCCGCAGTAGCATATGCCACCAGATTGGTAGTAGTCTAGATTTGTACTTCAGTTGAGGATAGGGGTTGTGGTTTTTTAAAGGGAATTTTTTCTTTAATGTTGCCCATTGGATTTAAAATAAATAATTTGAGATTTAATCTTCTTGCTCTCACCATATCCCCTCCGTCTCATTGGATATATTCTGATGATCCATCCTTCGTGACTATGGGCTGGAGATCGGGCATATAATTTTGGAAGAAATTGGTATAAAATGCTAGCATTGCATTCTTTATTTGACCAGGTTTTCTTGCAATGACAGGTGCCGTATCAAAAAACGGTGAACAGTCGCTGCTGCACTTCCCTATAATATTTTTCTGTACAATAATGCTTTTCCTTGTGAAACTGTGAGCACAAATGTGCAATTCTGCAAATGCTCTTCCAGCAACACGTGGGTTCTAGGGAAGTCGGAATTATATGAAGCAAAACCAGGAATTGTGCTTGTGGATTTCGAAGCTGAGGACCAATCTACAGTGGCTATGCAGGCACTTCAGGGTTTCAGAATTTCGCCCATGGAATTTGTTTGTGCCAAGAAATCAGCCCCCCACCCCTCCCCCATGTAAAAGGATTGTTTTTTTCCGCGAGTGATGGAGGTTTGCTTTAGATAGGTGCAGAAGCATTGATGTAAACTTTGTTCAAACTTTGTTAACACCTAGCCAACATCTGGGAAAGAAAATTCGTCGTTGTGGTTGACCAAAACGTATTGTGTGCTTTCTCGAAGGAGGTAGTCAAGATTTTATTTGCCAAGGTGACTGATGGGGCAAAAAAAGTGTGTTTTAACATGCGAAAAATCAAGTGGAGCTAAGCTGTAACTTTTAACGTGAAGCAGGCGTTAAGAGGTCCTGAACGTCGGTCACGCTTTTCAGGGAATTTTCCGTTCCAGGTGTTTTGCAATGGTGCGAATTTGTATTATTGTGATATGTGGTATGATGTATGCACACAAGTGGTCGCTTTTTTTTTGTTTTCTTTTTTTATATTTTATTTTTTTTTGGGGTTGGCGTTAATAGTAACTGGTTATAACTTAGGTTTTAATCTCTGAGCTTGTTAATTGCAGTTGTAGGACGAGATCTATGGCGTATTCTTGGGTAGAATTGTCTTCCTATAGACAATGGCGTATTTTTGTAAAGGATTGTTTTTGTTCATTGTGTCTTTTAATTGAATCTAATTTGTCATAATCAGTAGCATCCAATCTTGGTTTTGACAATGAACTATTAAACGAAAGCGCGATTAAATGCTACAAGATAAAGACAATGAACTATTAAACGAATGCGACTAAGTGCGACAAGATAAATGCATTATCGCCTTTTGTAAGCTTGTACATGTTTGGCATGTGTTGAGTGGCTTCTTTCTGCAACAATGTCTATATATGTCGAAGGTTAGCCAACTGAGTCTTGTGTGGTAATTTTGTACACAATGAAAAAGGCCGTGAGCGGATCAAAGTCGGGGCTCGTACCAACTGCACAAAATGTGCCTTCACAATTGGCCATTTACAACATCTTTTGTTAGAAAATAAAGTAATTTTAAAAATTCATTTACTAGTAGGATAGAAGAATCTAAGAAAAAATCTGTGATATTATGTAGAGATATTCAGTTTGAATGTCAAAAAACTGCTGTGAAATATCAAGAGTTATCGAGAATTATCTATATATAGGAAAAAAAGATACTATTTAGAAGATTCTAGTATGAAAATGAAGGAAAAATCGCCCCTCTTTCCACTTGTATTATACTTGTGTTAGTGTTCTCAAATCCACTTCAGCCTAAGTTCTCCTACCAAACTTACAAGTTTTGAAAAATTAATCATCAACCCTCAAACCATTTCCCAACTCTCAAAATTGGCATACTTCATTTCCAACTCCATAGAGTAACCATGACCTTCCTTCTTCCTCCGACATCAACCTTTAACTATCTTCCAAATTTGAGGCCATCCATATTCGATGAGGAGAATTACCAAACATGAAGTATTCAAATAATAAATATTTTTTATGGCACAAGGTCTGCAGGACCTGGTAGAGAAGGGTATGATGAGAAAGAAAAAGAAGATGGAGAAGAAAAGCAATAAGGGAATGAGAGTGCAAGATATAACATCAATTAAACAAGAAGAAAGATATTACTACCATTAAATACATCGTGCAAGCAGTAATTGCAACCATTGTCACCTGAGCTATGGCCAACACAATGGCCAAAGAGTTGAGACCCTTCTAAAGGGCACATACAAAGGCTTCGAGAAGGTAATATCCGTCAAACTCGAAACTCTATGGAAGGAATTTGATACTTTATTAGTAAAGAATGATTAAACCATACAAACATTCTTTTGAATATGTCACTAGCATAGTTAATAACATTAAAATATAGCAAGACATGATCGAAGATTAAAAAAGTCATATAAAAGGTGTTAAGGTGTCTTTCTTCCAAAATTGGATCATATAGTAGTTGTCATGGAGGAATTCGAGGATCTATTGGTGTTCACCTTAGCCGAATTAATAGGCTTTCTTTGAGCACATGAGAAGAGAATGTGTAGATTTTTAGAGCAGCCACTACAGGCCTTTCAGGAACAACTACAATTCTTCAATAATGGAGAAAATGAAAATAAAAATGGACAGGGAAGAAATTCCTACAAAGGAATGACCATCAAATAACTATAATGAGAGAGAGGAAGCTATAAAAGTCGAGGGTGCCATGATAATGAAAAACTTGACCTGCATTGTAGAATGTGAAAAATGATCAACGTAATACGAAGAATCCAATATAGGTTCAAAAAATGTATATGGCACACACATCACATACGAGATCGTCGAAACAGGTAACATGATGAGGCCAAATTTGCTGTAATAGGTGACTCGGAAAGTGTCTTTTGTTCCTTCTTGAATACTCGACAAGAGTATCCCAAGATTTATGATATGTTAATAGTGGTTGCTCAAATCATATGAAGGAAATAAAATTTCCTTCCTTTAACTGGACGAAAGTATAAAATCAAATGTCACACTTGGTGATGGGAGAGCACAACAGGTTCTTAGCAAATGGACACTCGCACATGAAAACTAAAGACAACTCAACTAATATGTCCAAGATGCCTTATATGTCCTTGGTTTAGCCCAAAATCTGTTAAATGTGGGCCAGTTGATTTAAAAGGATATCTTAAGACATTTGAAGATGATAAATGCCTCATGTTCGATAAGAACACAATTAATAGCCTTTGTAAGAATGACTTCTAATAGAATCTTTCCTCTAAACCAGCCAACAGAGCAAAAGGTAGCTCTAAGCTTCGTTGTGGATACAACACTATGGCATCAAAGGTATGAACATCTTAATCTCAACCTCAAAGTTATTATAACACCCAAGTATGGTTAGAGTTGTAGTTTAGAGGATTTGATATGACTATTTATACTACTAAAGGTGCATCTTTTTGTTAGGGGAACCTACTCTTAAGAAATTCAAATCTAAGCATGCTTGTTGTGGTTTCATG
Source organism: Carnegiea gigantea (assembly GCA_029747015.1). NCBI lineage: Eukaryota > Viridiplantae > Streptophyta > Magnoliopsida > Caryophyllales > Cactaceae > Carnegiea > Carnegiea gigantea. The sequence continues at coordinate 571,089 of JAKOGI010000151.1, forward strand.
GGAAGTTCTCCTACGTAGCGTGAAAGTGAGGGCAAATCATACTAGAAAGGGTTGCGGTGATTTTTGGGGTTAATTGATGTGAGGCCCCAAAGAGGTGGGGTTAGCAAGTGGTATCAAAGATGACCTGCAATCATGAGCTATGCCTAGGGACTGGGGGAGCCATGGACATTCACCTAGTGGGGTAAAATCTCTAATCGGACCATTGTTTAAGAAGACGCATAAGTCGATCAATTTGTAAGCCACAATGAGGACGTTCTGATTTTCAAGTCGAGATGGTGATTGTAACACCATATCTATGGTTAGAATTGTGCTGTAATGGATTCAATATGACTACTTTGTCTACTCATATCACGAAAGTTGCACCTTCCATTTCAGATAGCCCACTCTTAATAACTCTATAGTTAAGCTTGTTGTTGTAGATTAGTCTTAGAATGAGTGACCTTTTGGAAAGTTTTCCGAGATAGCATGTGAATGATGCCTCGTGGAGTGATAACTTTAATTGGTCCATGGTGGTATTTAGGGCATACCACATGGAAAAGAAGTGTCATATTATTCATAGATGATTATACCCAGATGATGTAGGTGTAGTTCCTTGAATAAAAACCACAAGCTGTCTTGTATTTCTACAATTCATAGCCCTCACAAAGAAACAAAGTGCATATAGTTTTTGAAAATTCTAAGAGCTGATTTTGGGCGAGAACTCAATTGAAATGAGTTTGACACCTTTTGCCAAAAACATGGTACCAAAACGGAACTTACAGTAAGGTGCACACAATAACAGCATGCCGTTATAGAGTAGAAGAGTTGAACAATAGTTGAAATGCCTTGCATCATGGAGGGACAAAGCTTCAATTTAGTTGGTCCATGATGGTATTTAGGGCATACCTCGTGAAAAGAAGTGTCTTATTATTCGTAGATGATCATGTCAGTGTAGTTCCTTAAATAAAAATCACAGGCTCTCTTATATTTCTACAATTCATGGCCCTCACAGAGAAACAAAGTGCATATAGTTTTTGAAAATTCTAATAACTGATTATGGACGAGAACTAGATTGGAATGAGTTTAACACCTTTTGCGAAAGACATGGTACCAAAACGGAACTCGCAGTAAGGTGCATACCATAACAAAATGTCGTTGCAAAGCAAAAGAGTTGAACAATAATTGAAATGCCTTGCATCATGCTGCAAGTTAAAATTTGCTAAAACATTTCTGGATCAAAGCAGGAAATGCAACAATCTATGCCCCAATCATTCTCCCATGAAAGCTGTGCTCAACAAGATACCATATGAAGCAGGGTTTAAGAAGTAGATCAAGGTAGATCATTTTAGAGTTTCCAATGTATTGCCTATTCACACATCCCAAGAACAAAAAGTGCATCTTCATTGTTATTGATAAGTCCAAAGGCTATAGCCTCTGTAATATAGAAAATGATCATTATTTTGAGAGATTAGAATTGATAAAGCATCCAAATGGAGTTGCCCATATGATCCAACAGAATAGTCAACCGAAGAAAATCTTCAAATTCAATACATCAGAGAGAAAGACCTCTTGATCTAGATGTATCTTCAGTAGCAAGTCTATCTACGAGTGGATCAAGTTCTTCAAGCCTAACTATAGAGTTTGATAGCTTTCTTCAATCCATTTGGAGGTCTTAATACAAAATACCTTATCTACAAGAGAATGTAGCTAATTAATCACAACGTTCTCCACTAGTGAGCCATAAACATTTTAAGATACAACCACATGTGGAAATGGAATGAGGTTATGAAATGAGGAAATCAAAATGATCGACAAAAATAATACTTGATAGTTGGTGGACATGCCTTAAGACATATGAGTCATCAGACTTAACTGGGTCAATACATTCAAATAAAACAAGGATGACTTGATTCAAAAACATAAAGCCCATCTAGTTATCGAAAGGTATTAATGATAGCTTGACCTTGACTTCAACAAGATGTTTGCTCGTTGATAAATAGTAGCACAATTAAAGTTACAAATTGTTTAGCTGGATGTCAAGTCAGCATTATTATACAGCAAACTAGAACAAGAGGTTGATGTTGAGAAATCTAGAACAAGCGTATATGATGGAAGGCCAAAAAGACAAAGCCTATTAGCTATAGAAACCTCCCTATAGCCTTAAATAAGCACCATGATAAGCCCACGAGTGCACAAGTTTAATGTTATAGCACATTAAGGTCATATCCTCAAGACAGAAAAAGTGAATCAATGATTAAAATATGAACAAATTGATAGAAAGACATAAACAATCTAAGTCTAATCAAAGAACATAAACATCTAGGAAACAGCTTAGTGTAACAATGAAATGAATAAAATAATTGATGAAAACTAATGATTGGTAGATTAATTTCAAGATCGATAATCAAGTTATCATAACTTTCTTTCAAAGCGAAAGTGTAATGCTTGAATTTAACCAGTTATCAACTCTCATGGGCTCTTGATTAATTTGAACTCATTAAGCACGTGATTATTATATTAGATGTCTAATCGATGATTTTTTCTTGAGATATCACACAATTAAGTTAAATTCTAGTTATCTGATATTGAGTTTCAACTTTTAGCATCTCATTATCTAAACTCATGCATGAAGTTTATTAGAAATTTAATGTAATAAAAGCCCAAGGATTCAATAAAACTAACCAATGAGATCAAAAAGTACAAAAATGTTCAATTATTCGATCAAAATCATCGCAAAGTCTAGCAAAATCCCTTAATTAGAACCAAGTGCTCAATCAAGATGAAAATAAACCTCTAATTACAAATAAAATGATAAATCTCAAAAGGAAAGCGAAGAGAAGAAAGAAGAATTTGCTCAGGCAAATGCAAGTTTAAATATGTCAATTGTAATCATGATCCCGTTTCTGCGCAATCTCCTACTTCCGCTTGCTCTCTCTCACTCTATTAGAGTCTAGGCATACTCTACAAAGGTTGTTCAATGTCCAAAGGCACATCATCCCTTATAAGAGAAAAACCAAGCAACAAAACGTGAAACCCGCGCACGATCCGAACAATTGCACCCCAAACAGCTTGCCATAGCTCATGCGACCTACCACATTCAGCCTGTGGCAGCCGCCTTATCCAAATAGTGGTGGCCTCTACCTCTGCCATCTGTGTGCTGCTTGTCAACCTGAGTTGAGTGTGTATGCTAACCCAAGTTAACCAAATGGCATGCACAAGTAAACCTTGGACATGTCTAATTTTGTGTTTCTCTCATCCTTCTGCTAGGTATACTCCATTTAACTTTGGCTTGAATCTACAAGAATCGATTAGAGATGTAATAGTTGAGCATAAAGTGGAAAAGGGCATAAAACACTCCAGTATGCACACAAAACCTCTAAAAATGGTAAGATAACTATCATGAAAATCCATGCAAGTGTGAGATTTATCAAACCACTTGCTTAGAATGGTAGAATTGAAAAGTATCTACTTCAAAGTGGATTTATAAAGAGCTCAAATTAGCCATCCTCATATAGTAAGACGGACCCAAGGATAGGATCTTTTAATTTTATTTCTATGATCTTATGTATGTAGCGATAAATCAAAGAATGATAGGAGATTTCATGAACACCAAGACGACTAAATTTGAGATGACGGATTTAGGCCTAATGAAACATTTTCTTGGCATGTACGAAAGCAAATCCTAGGTTAGATCTTCATCTTTCAAGAAAAAATATGTAGAAGACCTCCTTAAAAAGTTTAATATGTTTGATTGTAAGCCAACATAAACTTTTATGGATATAATTTATCGAAGTACGATTGACTTATTAATATATTTCACTAACACTTGACCAGGCATAGCTCATGCTGTCAATAATATTTCTAGATTCATGAGCGAGCCTAGTAAACTTCACTTCATAGCAAGCAAAAGAATTTTAAGATACATCAAAGGGATAAAAAATTATGTATATTTTTAATAGTTATTTAACTTTTGTTATATAGATTATTATAGGATTTTTAGAATATAATACTTCCATACGGGGTAATGGAAGATAATAAGCTGAATTTAAGAAATCCTTACCAGTGAGCGGTACTTTTAAGGGATTTGATTCTGGTACACCACAATTGAGTCCTACTCGTCAGAAAGGTGACGTGTCGGTGGTTGATGCATGTGTGTAATTAAAAGCGAACAAAAAAAAGAAAAATATGATTTTGAACTTGCTTAGCCAACTAAGCTTAGTTGGCCTGTTCAAGCTTGGACACATCAGTGCAATCTCTCTCCCTACTTCCTTATCCTCTCATCTTCCTCAACCTCTCTCCTCTTGAAATAAAACTTTCCTCTCAATGTAATTAAAACCTACAAAAAGTAAACTACATTAAGTTTCTCACTCTCTCTCATCAAAATTTCAAAATTGACCGAAAAAGTGGAAACCTAAGAGTTGGAGTGTTCTAAATTGTGAGCAAAATTAAGTTTCTTCTCATCCTCTGTTGCTACTAAATTGTAATTGGAAGGTAGTTGTTGTAGGGAAATTAGAGGAGAAGGTGGAAAAGAAGCACAACCCCACTTCGTGTAAAGGTAAGCTTTTTGTACTTAATTGTGGTTAGTTCAAGTGTTAGTGGTGGAGTATAATATAATTAAGTAGTTGGATGCAATTTGTTATTGTTTATTATTAGGTTGATTAGGGGTTAAGGTTGTTTAATATGCCTGCTTTTGTAAATCTCGACCTAATACATGTATCTTTGGTTTGTTTTTTAATTAGTGTAACTGATGAACATGGGTGATGGATGAACATGGGTGATGATGACATAGTTATAGGGATTCATCATAGCGGAAAATTTGGGGATGGTGTTGAGGTGGAATATGTTGGAGGTGGGGTGTCTAAGATTGAGCCTGTTGACATAGCTAGGTTGTCTAGGTTTGAGATAACTAGACTTGCTAAAGATATTAGGTTTACCAATGTGGAGGAATTTTACTATGTAATACCTGGTATGAGTTTGAGAAAGGGCTTGAGGACTTGTCATAATAATTTTGAATCATTAGATATGGCTACTGCTACTGTCGTTCATAAAAGATTACTTATGCATTTAGTCCATAGGTTGGATGTTGCTAATGTAGTGGTCCCTGAGATGCCGGCTTTACCTTACCCTTCTATGATCCCATAATAGTCAAATGTGGACCTAATTAGTAGCAACATCAATGATGGTGAAGAATATTGTCAAAAGGGTGGCCTTGATGGGTCAACAAGCACAATTGGGTCTCAATTCTAGAGGCACCAGAGTGAAGCATACTCCAACAACATCCCCTATTAGTAGGAAAAAGTAAAAGACCCATAATAAAGGCCTAACTTTTCAAATCCAAAAACAATAGCTAGAAAGTAGAAACTCCTTCTCGATCATAGTGTAACTTACTTAGGCTTTGGGTAAAGATCAGCATAGTAAATTAGACATGTCTTTCTATTAATTCTTTGATTGAAAACTACATCTATCATGTCGTCAGTGTATCACACATAAGTTCAAATTGTTCTCCCCAAATGGGATAATATAAGATGGGAGGGAACATGAGTGCCTTCTTAAGTTTCGTAAATGACACTTCACAGTTCACACTCTTTAGAGAAGTGGAATAACATGTCCTTAGTAAGGAGTGAAGACAAGGGCTTAGCAACCTATTTAAAATCTCTAATAAACCTTTGGTAGAAATAGACGTGTCCAAGAAAAGGATGTATATTTTTCACAAAAATGGGGAAGGGGAGGTTTGCAGTTAAATCTACTTTTCCTTTGTCTACCTTTATCCCCTTACTAGAGATGTTATATCCCAAAATAATTCCCCTTTTACCATGAAATGACATTTTTTCCAATTCAGTGTAAAATGCTTTTCATATCACCTTTTTAAAACCTTTCCCAAATTAACGAAACAATCATCAAAGAATCTCTGTAAATCGAGAAAGTATCCATAAAAATTTCTTGACATTGCTAAACTAAATGAGAAAATATGGACATCATTTGCCATTAAAAGGTAGTCGGGGCATTGTAAAGACCAGAGAGCAAAGGCATAAGTGCCAAAAAAGCATGTAGTAGTCTTCTCTTGGTCCTCGAGGGTAATGGAACTTGGGTATAGTAGGAATATCCATCAAAAAAACAATAAAAGGCTCACCTAGCTAACCTCTTTAGCAATTGATCCAAGAAGGATAGAGAAAAGTGATCATTTGTAACGGTGGAGTTTAACATCCAATAGTCAATGCACACCCTCTATTCAGATTTGATTCTTGTCGGAATAAGTTCATATATGACTCTCAATTGTAGTGATACTTGTGTTTTTAGGAATGACTTGGATAGGACTTACCAGCTCACTATTCAAAATGGGTAAATAATGTCATGGTCCAACCACTTAAGAATTTCCTTTCTCACTACTTCTTGAAGGGTAGGGTTCAAATTTCTTTATTGGTCATGGTAAGGTTTGATATTATCCTCAAGATGAATTCTATATTGCACAATGGTTAGATTAATGCCTTTTATGTCTCCTAAGGTCCACTCTAAAACATCTTGGTTTTCCCTAAGCAAGTAAAACACTTGACTCTCTTGGTCCGAGTTTAAATCATTGACAATTATCATGGAAAAGGATTCATCCAGACCTAAGAAAACATATTTAAGGGTTTCGGGAAGGGCTTTAATTCAATTGATAAAGATTAAGGCACACTAGGAAATACCTTATGATATTAAGAGAGAGAAGAGGAAATAGATGCAAGAAAGGATGTATGAACAAGTCATCACGTTGAACATCAAATACAAATGCATCATATTCGAGCTTATACTTCATGTAAAAGGACTCATACACACGTCATATATATTCCTCTGCATGATCAAAGCCTACTTCTTCTAAAGAAGAGTCACCTACCCAATTAAAAGTAGAGTGTTCAACATCATCAAATCCCGTAGGTTGCTTTTGTAAATTAAACATATTCAATTCCATTGTCATATGCCTAGAAGTAAACTTTATTTTCTATCCCTACAATTAATAAGTGCATGAGATGTAGTAAGGAATAAGTGACCAATGATTACTCACATTTCATTTTCGGGGCACATAACAACCTCAGTCTCAAGCATAATAAAATCAACTGAAAATATGAATTCTTCTATCTTGATTGACAGATCTTCTACATTCCTCTAGGAAGCCCAGTGGAATGGTCAACCAATTAAAGGACCATCTTGGTAGGTTTAGGCTCCCATATCCCCAATCTCTTATACGCCCTGAGGGGTAAGAGACTAACAGTAGCACCAAGGTCAAGTAAAGCCCTATGTATGTTGTAATTGCCAATGACAATTGAGACTGTTGGGCTTCCCATGTCTTTATAATTGATAGGTACTTGATTAGAAATACTAAATTTACATTTGAGGCCTAAAAATACTCTCTTTGAAACATTAATGGCCTGCTTGGTAGTGCATAACTCTTTAAGGAAACAAGCATAGGGAGCCATTTGTTGAGTACTATCAAGGAGGGGAATGTTGATCTTGACTTGTGGGAAACTGTCCTTTCTCTTCTCAACATGTGTTAGGCCTTCTTTCCCTTAGGATAGTTTGGAAAAGTGGAATTCGGTTATCTCTTCAATGTGGGTTAGGCATTCTTTCCCTTAAGCATGTTTCTTAGTGCGGCTAAACGTGTGTCACTATAAGTGGTGCTCATAACCACATGTATTCCTCCCTTTTGACTATTTATCCGAGAACTCAATGTAACGCCCCGAAAATTCTAATTTATTTTTATCACTAATACATAGCCTATTTAGTGCATCGGAAATATCCCAGTGGGCACCACTGCTGTATTTCACAATGAAATACAAGGTAAAAAGGTAATTAACTAGAATAAGCAAAAGTATAAACCAAAGTCAAGGTCAAGATCTACGTCGACTACAACTTCAATATTATTCAATGTAAATAAAAAAAATTTCACCTAAACATCTATGCGCCCTCGCTCATATCCCATTCCCAAGCAGCACGTCAATACCTGAAAAGAAATCATTTGAAACAGTGAGACAGAGCTCAATAATGTCCACCCCTAACCACAAGGGCCTTACTTAAATTCATTTCAAAAATTTAGCGGTAAGGGGGAACATTTAGACAGTTCGAAAATGATTCCCAACCCATTCAAGATCCTACATTTCAAACAATAATCATTATTAAAAGTCACAACAATTAAATTCTCCTTAGCGAGCGACCCCACCAGAGGGTCTCATGGTCTTCCACCGAACAACCATATGGGTTGCCAGAACCCATCTTGACATACATCCATCTACAATGACACGTATCCAAAAACCGTATGCTATAACCCTGGGAGACTAACTTGTCTCTATATCAAGGTAAACCTACCCTGATCTCAGGAGGCACCCTCCCCGCAAACTTGCCTTAATCTTTCACTTTAGGATTAGTATATTATGAATAATATGTTTGGCTTTCTAAAAGGCTAACCCATGTCAAAGTCTTTTAATAGTAAAACACTCAAGACATGAACTGCTTAACAAAACATTCAATCATAACACGATGTTCCATATTCATAAAATCATAGAATCACGATTTACATATAAGGTCCACTTGGCATATAATGTCACATAACAATCCATAAACATTCAAAATGATTTCAAAGAGCAACCAAGGGGAGTTAGGACATAGACATTACCTCGAAGAAGCTTAAGAACCTAGCTTGAGTTTGGACTAGAATATTGGGCCTAAATGATTAAACAAAATGCCACCATATAGTCTAACTTAAGGAAGTTCTTGCACCTAAAAATTCTATATTCTCAACTCGAAGCCAAGTAAGCTCCTTAATGTCTGTTTACTATCATTATCACCCCAAAGATTGATGCCTTAGGCTTTAAATAAACTTTAACGGCACAATTATTAATTGGACACTAATATTAGAGTTTAACTCACTTTGAAGGGGTAAGTAGTTTCTTATCAGATTCTAA